>CM032456.1:110324582-110329582 GCA_019049505.1 Pachyrhynchus sulphureomaculatus | reverse complement strand
TTCACGTTGGTCTTAAATCGCTTCAAATTGTACTCGGTGAGAAATACAGTCCTGAGCAAATCATTCCAAAAGAGATGGGGCTCTTCATATAAAAGACTGCTTGAAAAGGGTTGTCAGTGTCGCCAACCGTTCTTCGATATACCAAGGACTCAAGGTTGCTGGTGAGTTCTGAATAAAATCCTCTACGTTTGGAAGAAGGTACCCAAGCAGTTTGCTTCCAAATTAACGCCCATCAAATTGAGTGACGATGCTAGAGGAATGGAGTTTCCCGACTTAATTATGTCGGGTCAGCAACGATAACTTTTTTTAAAAAAACTGCCGCCTGGCTTTTGGTGACATCAAATTCTATTTGATTGCAGTTGGTCCAAGATAGAATTTCTTCCAGGTATTTGTTAAATTAAACGACTTCCTACTATCTGTGGATATTTGCATGTGAATGAAGAAATAAGTGTACTGTCATCTGCAAAGCTGTAGACTGGACTCTTGGGCCTTTTTAGCAGACCGTTAATGTAAATAACATAGATGGTAGGAGACAGCATCGAGCCTTAGGGCCTATCAGCGTTGATAATGAAGATATTAGAAAGAAATATGTCGACTGTCACGCGTAAAGGATGCTCTCTGAGGAAATATGACAGTCATAAATAAACCTCTTCAGACATGTCATAAGCGTAGCTTAGCCAATGATTCGTCAGGTCAAACACGGTCGAATGCCTTGTACATATCAAGTGCTCGAGATTCACCAAAATTTGAATTGCGTTGTTTCAAACAAATATTATTCTCCAATTGCTTTAGCTACAAAGATATACCAGTTTTTAATATATTAAGGGATTTTAAGAACACCTTATATATATATATATATATATATATATATATATATATATATATATATATATATACATATTATTAGCTTAATCTAGATCGAAATCCCAATATTTTTAAATTTAGTTCTAAATATATATATATATATATATATATATATATATATATATATATATATATATATATATATATATATATATATATCCAAAATTTGAATTGCGTTGTTTCAAACAAATATTATTCTCCAATTGCTTTAGCTACAAAGATATACCAGTTCGAATATATTAAGCAATTTTAAGAACACCCTATATATATATATATATATATATATATATATATATATATATATATATATATATATATATATATATATATATATTATATCCGTAGTTTCAATGGATTGCTAATGTAATTTAGACTGAAAATCTTGTTAAAAAAACAGAAAACGAATAATAAACAGCAATTATTCAGAACGTATAATAGCATTTCTTGTTGTACACAACTTCTATAAAAATAAATAAACCAAAAAGAAATATTGTAAAAATGTTTCCTAATGACAATCATTGATAGGTGTGACTTAAATGTTATAACATTATTTACTTAAATTTACTTCGTGGCCCAGAAATCGAGGATGTGTAAATAAAAAACACGCATTATCAACCAAACACTGTTACCAATTTTAAAAGCTCACTTATTAAAATAAACAATAAAAATAAGCCAAAATCCGATTTGGGTCTCAATTTTAGAATTTCCGTTTGAGAGAAATTCAATATTTTGTAAACAGGATCTTTTAGAGCAAATATACATTTTGTTTGATATATCTGAAACGGGAATAAGGTAAGGGTATCGTATGAACGACATTTCGAAATAGAAAATAGTTGAACTGCAAATAAACCTTCGAGTTTTCTTTTGAAATATATGACGGAGATGTTAAACGTATTTTGTTTGCCGAAATGGTCAAAGGAAAGATGCTAGCTTTCCGCTTTTTCTTTACTGTAAAGATTCGAAATCTTACTTGAAGTAAATTTTATACAATACTAACATGAGCACTTTGCATCGCTCGCGTTGACTACACGATTTACCTAATTGAAGTAATAAAGGACATAAAAAAGTCTCCAGACACAAAAAAAGAAGAGATCAGTGATCTATTAGAAACTGCAGTGAGTGCGGTAAGGATAAGTAGAAAACACTGGAGAGACTTTCAACGAGATCGTATGCAAAAAAAATTACCGTATTCCGGGTCCGTGTAGCGCCGCTAAAAACCTAAGTGATCGCACGTAGTATGCCCAACTTATTGGCAAAGCATAATGGAGTTGCCACTTATATTTGGTCATTTTTATAACAGGTGGAAAGTGTGCGATAGATGGAATTTTTTTATTACTAAATTTAGAAACAAAGTTAATTTATAGGTGGATTCTGCATCACTTGAAACACAAAAAATTATTTTTCGGTACCGGTTGTCATTTATCGGTTGGCGGGAAATTTGAATTTTCTAAAGTTTCTAAAGTCCAAAGTCCAAAAATCACCCTGTTAAAATATCGAAAACGTTAAAAAAAGGTTGGGCAAAAATCGTATTTTGTCAGTTTTTGACCAATAAAAACATGATTGCAAGGAAATTCTTATTTTTTGAATTAGAAATACATTGGTAAGACTGATAGAAGAATCTTAAAATGTACACACCAATAATTAAATTTTAAATTCCTCTATTCTACCGGTCAGCACATATGGACTGGAAACGATGTGTCTCACTAAAGCATTTGTTACAAAGCTCGTAATTCCACAGAGAGCTATGGAGAGAAGCATGCTTAGTACCTACTTTCAGGATAGAATTCATAACGAGCAGACAAGACGACAAACCAAAGTCACTGAAATAACTCTGAAGGCGGCAACGATGAAGTGGCGATGGACGGATCAGTGGCTAGATCATCCGGAGACAGATGCGTGTATCGGATCACGGAATGGCGACCCAGAGAACCAGGAAGAAACGTTGGACGTCCACAGAAACGATGGGTCGATGATATAAGAGTAGTAGGTGGCAAAAGATAGGGAAGCATGGAAAATATTAGAAGTGACCTACGTTCAGGAGTTAAAAAGTAGAAGAAGAAGAAATAAAAAATGATGATTTTCATAAAACTATCGCAGGGACAATTATCCTATAGCATGCAGTTTCAGGTTTCTATTTTTTCAAGAATACTTTCGCATCACAATTTTATTGCAAAAAAAAAGAAAAGAAAACTAGGAACAAACAATTTAAACAACTGTTTAAGATCACCACAAATGTTTATTGTATTAGAGCTCATAATTGTTTCGACACACTAAGTCTTTTTCTGGATAAATTGATTGTGGTTCTAGCAAAATATTGTAAATTAACACCTAAATATAGTATACAAAATAGTAGGGAATTAATATCAAAGACATATTCATTAACTCAACTCAATTAACGCCAAATTTATATCGTTTTTACGTACAGAACCTTTTTCCAAGTACACCACCGTCAGACGCTATAATTCTGGTTCAAAGATTCTTCTTCTTATGTGCCTTATTTTCTAAGGACGATCACATTTGCCCATCCGATTTTATCTATTGCCACTCTAAACAGTTCAGTAGATTTCATGTTTGTCCAGTGTCGTAGGTTCTTCAACGGCGCCTTGCTGGTCGTTACCTACCTATTATTTTTCCTTCAATTATAGGTTGCAGGAGCTCATACTTCTGGCTTCTCATAATATGATACGATTTTTCTTTCGTTAACAGCTGGAATTAACTCTAGCTCTCATCCGATCAAGGGTTTCCACGTTTGTGGTATACGCTGCCCAAGGAACAAGCAGCATTCGGCGATAGCACCACATCTCGAATGATTCCATTCTTTATTGTGTTGTCTCTGTGATTGTTGCAGCTTCTATACCGTACTATATGACCGAGAACACGTGGCATCTTAGCACTCTTGTTCTTGTTTTTAACTTTAGTTGGCAGTTACAGAGTATGCTGCGCATTTTATTAAAGGAGTTTTGTGCTTTTTCAATTCTAGAGCGTATTTTATAGAATAGTCCCAATCTTTACTAATTACGCTTCCTAAGTACGTTATTTTTGTTACCCTTTCAAGTGTTTGTTGATATACTTTAATATTTATGTTTACGAGGCTGGTTTGAAACGTCCGTGCAAAATCCGAGAGATGGCACCACCGGCGCATATCGAGGTCATGTTTAGTTAGTAGCATCTCTTGAATGAACGCACACCAAGTTTCAGCCATACTGGTCTATTTCTTTGTGTTTGGAATTCGTGTGAATCAAGGAAGTCGAGTGATTTTCAAGAAATGGACGAAAAAGAATTTCGTGTGGTGATTAAACATTACTTTATGAAAGTCAAAACGCCTCAGGAGACTAAAGAGAAGCTTGATAAACATTATGGTGACTCTGCACCTTCGATTAGAACAGTTTATAACTGGTTTCAAAATTTTCGGACTGGCCATATGGGCACAAGTGACGCTGAACGTTCTGGACGGCCTGTGGAGGTTACGACTCCAGAAATCATTGATCAAATCCATGATATGGTGATGGATGACAGAAGAGTTAAGGTGCGTGAGATTGCTAGTGCTGTGGGCATCTCGACTGAACGGGTACATAATATTTTGCATAAACATTTGGACATGAGAAAGCTATCCGCAAGATGGGTGCCGCGATTGCTCACGCTTGACGAAAAAACGGAATCGTGTGAAGTGTTGCAAGGATGGTTTGCAGCTGTTCCAGAAGAATCCGGAGGACTTTAAGCGTCGTTTCGTCACTGTGGATGAAACATGGATACATTACTATACTCCTGAGACCAAACAACAATCTAAACAATGGGTTACCAAGGGGGAATCTGCACCAAAAAAGGCGAAGACCGTTCCTTCGGCCCGAAAGGTTATGGCGACTGTCTTTTGGGATTCGCAAGGGATAATCCTCATCGACTATCTGGAAAAGGGTAAAACTATTACAGGTGAATATTATTCATCGTTATTGGACCGTTTGAAAACCGAGCTGCAAGAAAAACGCCCGCGATTGGCCCACAAGAAAGTCCTTTTCCATCTCACCTCAGCAGTTGTGGTCGCAAAATTAATGGAAATAGGATTCTAACTCGTTTCACATCCCCCTATTCTCCAGACTTGGCTCCCTCGGACTACTATTTGTTCCCCAATTTGAAGAAAT
>CM032456.1:110262082-110319582 GCA_019049505.1 Pachyrhynchus sulphureomaculatus | reverse complement strand
TCTTTAAGAAAATTGACTTGAGTTTCAACTACGAAAATCTCCGTCGCATTTTTGCACACTTTAAAAAACGTTAGAACTGAAACACGGTTTTCGTAAGTTCCCCATTCCCGATAGACAAACGAACAATTGTGCTCGATTGTTTATATTGCCTGCATATTCACAGAGGTGGAAATAAAACATCTACGGCGGGTACCACAAGCTTATATGTAAATTACTCGACTGCAATGCGCGACCGACAACATTTATGATACACTGTGCATACCTTTACAAATGTCTTTTCAAATTTTATGCATAAATCAATCAAAATAGTATTTTTTTTTTTATAGAGTTCAATTCCATTCCGATTTTAATTTATTGAAAATACGTTGTTTTCAGAAACACTTAGCGATTTTATAAAACTATGTAGAAATTCGTGGCTATATAATATTTTTATAAACCATTAGAACATTTTATCCAAAAAAACACACAAAGACAACATGTTTGTATCAATTTCTAAAATATTCTGTGTAGAAATAAGTTAATATTCAGTATTTTCACACAATTCTAGATGTTTCTTTGAAAAAATTAATTATAATAAATAATTTTAAAGCAATTTTCAAATATTATTAGTAACTTAGTAAACATCAACACAACATCAATAGAACACTTTGATTCTCGCCAGAAATAAAGGAGCTGGCAAAGAAGAAAAAGGAGGCATGCATATATATATATATATATATATATATATATATATATATATATATATATATATATATATATATATATATATATACATATATATATATATATATATATATATATATATATATATATATATATATATATATTATATATATATATATACACATTACATACACGACAAAACACAAGTCAACTGGAACGCATATATCGCGGAAAGAATCCTAATGGAAAGAAGAAGAAAACAAATTAAAAAAGAGTATTGGGAGATATTTACTGAAGGAATGGAACGTGACCTGTATGGCGCTCAAAGAAAAGTTTGGAAAATATTAAGATGGAACAAACTTGATATAAAAGACATGGTACAAACTTATAAAATTATAATTCAAGAATGGCAAACATATTTTGAGAAATTATATAAAGAAGAAGAGATTAATAAAGTCATACTTAAAGAAGTGGAAGAAGTAAATCTAGAAGTAACTTTAGAACAGACAGAAAGAATTATAAGAACAGAAAAACTTCAGGACCAGACGACATCATAAATGAGATGCTAAAATATGAAGGAGAAAACTTACATCAACAACTGGCACAGCTCTTTATAAACATAGTAAAAAATGGACAAATACCTACAGATTGGAAAACTAGCATAATAATCCTAATACTTAAAAAAGAGCAAAAGACGTCACCCAAAAACTACCTCGGAATAACGCTCTTAAATACTACCTTAAAACTATTAACAAAAATCATACTGCAAGAAATGAGCAACGATATTCAAATAAGAGAGGAACAACAGGGATTCCGCAAAAATCGATTGACCACAGATGCCATATTTATAGTGAGGCAGAAAATGAAAAAAGCTAAATAATTTCACAATATGTGTTTCATCGACATGACTCAAGCCTTCGATAGAGTGTATTTAACAGATATTATAAAAATATTACAATAAAAGCAGACAAACCAGAACCTAATAAAAATCATATATGACATTAACATAAAACGCAAAACAAATATAAAAGTGGGACATCTACTGAGCAAGGCAGTCAAAATAAACGCCGGAATAAGACAAGGCGATTCATTTAGTCCCTTCATCTTCAACCTCGTCATGGACAGAATAACGGAAAATCTTCTAAAGACTAGAGGATACAAAATGGGCAATACACACTTCCACACAATCTGTTAAGCCGATGATGCAGTCCTCATCTCCGATTCTGAGTACAACCTTCAGAAAATCTTTCATGCCTTCAATTTAGAAGCGAGAAAACTAAACATAATTACTAACACAATCAAAACAAAATGTATAGCAGCTTCAAAAGAATTATTAAGAAGCAAACTGGGGATCCAAGGAAGTATTATTGAACAGGTTAATAATTTTAAATACCTTCGGACAGTTAAACAGAGAAGTAAAACAACAGTCTATGAAGGCATCACTATTAACAGGTTGCTTGACAGATATAGTACGGAAAAATAAATACCTCACAGGCAAAATAAGAATATACAAGACAAGAGTGAGACCGATCTTTACATATGCTGTAGAAACAAGAGCTGAAAACAAGAGCTGAGAGATGTAAAACAGCACAAATGATGAGGACAATAGAAATGAAGGTGATCCACGACAAAATTCACAACAAAGATCTACAAGAACTAAGTAAGATCCAAGAATTATCCAAATGGACCAGAACTAGAAGAACACAATAGAATAAACACGCAAATCGGATGGACGACGACAGATTCGCAAAAAGGACCAAACTCAATAAGCCTTGTGGTAGAAGAACTAGGGGCAAACCTCCGAAAAGGTGGATGGAATGCTGGATATCCACATCGGAAGAGACCTAATGGGGATAAAACAGGCAGTATGCCTACTTATATGACACACTATATAAGAAAGAAGAACTTGAAAGCTATAAAAACAAATACACATGTAGCTGCATAACTAATAAAATTTACTTAACTAACATTACCTAAATAAATTGTAAAGCACCGTACGAGTGTTTTACACTACTATAGCAACGACCAAAAGAAAAATTTTTTATAGATAAACCCTCGAGAATATTGAAACAAAGTAAAAAAAAAAAAACAAATAAATAAGGTCAGGATTTTAAGCTATACCCTTAAACAAATAAAAAGTTTTCAGAAATGTCTACAAATAAGCGTGAAACTTTATGGAAATGAACGGAAACTTTCGGCATTATTTGAGTTATTATCCCAACTTTATTAATTGGGTTAGTACAAGTTTGTAAAGATCATAAAAAAGTTGTATTAAATTTTCAATCAAAATTCGGCCGGCCTGCCCTCTGACGATAGTAAAAAAGTTTTTTGTTAAATTAATCTCTCACGTGATACGCGATCGTATTTATATACACTAAAATATGTCGGATAAGCATGAAAATGAGAAATATTCGTAAAATTATATATCACATTTATTATTTGATCATACGGTAAAGAAAATCTAAATCCCTGCAATACAGATTGTATCAAATTATGCCCTTCCCTTTTTAGATGTATTGGTAAAAATGAGCTCCGTGCGACAGTCGATTAATCGAACACCAAATCATAGATGTTTCTAAACGTCCCTATTCGTGTAACACGCTGTATGTGGGACAAATGGAAAGTTTAATATCCACTAAAATTATGAGGGCGAATTGATAAGTTTTTAGCATAGCATAGAAAGAAGCAAATTTCAAAATTAAAAATTGTTTATTCAATGTAATCTCATTCAACTTTTTACACAAGAGGGCGATCCGAAATTTTGACTTGTCGGCTAACCGTCTGCCTAGGTGTTCATTCTATCGGGCTAGTCAAATAAAAGCCTTTAACGTTGATTTTGCGGCCCCCGTGCCCTGGAATACCCAGGTAAAGCCCAAAATGCTACATCCAAAAATGGACTGTTGTTTAACCATCTGAATCAAGTACCATAACATTTTTTGACACTAAAAAAGGCGAACGGTCCTTTTCGGCTGAAAAAGGTGGGTCCAGCTTCATCCTCCTTTATTGGCGGAATCTGCCTTTTGCAGGTTCCCTCTTATTTTATTAAGAACAAACTAAATTTATTGATTTGATATGATTAAATGACTAAAGTCCATTTTTGGATCGACGTTTTTTGGGCCCTAAGGCTGTGTCCGGTCTCGGCAGCGTCTGCCCTTTGAGATGCTCGACTTTTTTTTAGTGTCAACAAATGTTATGGCACTTGATTCAAGTGGTTAAACGACAGTCCATTTTTGGATGTAGCATTTTGGGCCTTATCTGGGCATTCCAGGGCACGGGGGGTCACAAAATCAACGTTAAAGGCTTTTATTCGACTCGCCCCATCGAATGAACAACTAGGTAGACGGTTTATCGACAGGTCAAAACTTTAGGTAGCCCTCTTGGTTTATTGGTGCCACGGTTATAGACTAACGTTTTAGTTTGCAAACCAGTCCTGGACAACAAGTGTATAGTCTATCTATCTATCGAATAAACCTTCTTTCATCCAGTGTTGGAGATAGGCCTCCCCTTCCCGTCCTTCTCGATTCTGCATCTTTCTGATCCATCCTAAACCAGCCGTTCTTTTCAGGTCTTCTTTCCATCTTGTTTGGGGCCTTCCTGTGGATCTTTGTCCCAACCATGGCCGCCATTCTTGAATTCTTTTATTCCATCTCTAATCTTGTTGTCTCATTGTGTGACCGGCCCTTCTCCATTTCAACCCTGCTACCTACCTTACGTCACTTTGGTTTTTGTCTTATACTTTCGTTTCTGATTCTGTCGTATAATCTTATATTCAGCATCTGGCGTTCCATTGCTCTCTGTGTTTTAGTCAGTTGGTCTATCATGAGAGAACCGATAGAATGCATTGATCGAATACCATCTTTCTTAGTGTCAGAGGAATTCTTTTGTTGATTAGTATTTTCCCTTGTTGGCCAAATGCTGCCCATGCCAGTCTGATTCTTCTCTGTACTTCTGCTGCTTGATTTTCTTTTTCACACTTTATTACTTGCCCTAGGTAGATATATTCATCTACGTATTCAGGTGTTATGCTCTCTATTCTCAAGCTTCGTGGACTGTTTTCGTTTGTCATAGCCTTTGTATTATCTTATTCAGCAGTAGTCCTACCCTCTGTGATTTGTTTTGTAATTCAGTAATCTGTAAATCTGATATTAGCACTACATCATCAGCATAAACGCAGATGATTTAACTTTTGTCCATTTATACTGATCCCCTTTTTTCCCATTCGAGTTCCTTGAAAACTTCTTCTTATGCTGCTATAAATAGTTTTGGGCTCATGGAATCTCCCTGTCTTACGCCGCGTTTAATAAGTATTGGATTTGTTTTATTATCCGTTTCCACCATCATTTGAGCCTTGTTGTAAGTTGTTCTTATGAGGTGCTATAATCTATTCTGCTGTTATACAAGGCTTTCTCGACGGCCTAGCTCTCGATACTATCACAAGCCGTTTGATAATCTATAAATACCAGGTACAACTTTAAGTTATATTCTGTTGCTTTCTTTATTAAAGTTCTGATATTTAAGAGATGATCACAAGTACTAAAACTTTTCCTGAAGCCAGCCTGTTCTTCCGATTGGTTTAATTCCAGCTTGTTTTCCAATCTATTAATTATTATTTTGGTAAACAATTTGTATATTTTTGAAAGTAATGATATTGGACGGTAATTGTCTAACTTAGTCTTATCATCTTTTTTAAAAACTAAAATTGTTGAAGCTGTGTATTCTATATACCCCTTAAATTTGTTATATTGAGGATAGTAGCGTTACGATGTATGCATCCATAAAAGTATTACCCCACAGAAAGTCAATGAAAAAATGAGCCTAGTAATGGATAGGATGATTAATTGATGTGAGGGAAATAAGCTAAGTTTAAATAAAAAAAAACAGCGTATCTGAATTTCAACTTCTAAAAATCCTCCCACATGCCATTAACTTTGAATGGTAGGGCAAAGTTTTTGGGTACTTATATAAATAACAATTTGTTATGGGAAGCCATACTATGACATTCGTCAATCGCAAAGAATGCTTGATACAAATGCTTTACTGAATACTGCTATGCATAGCAAAGTATCATGCTTTGGGGGAAGTGTATTGAAGCTTGTATAAATTTTATACTGCAAAAAAGGATTCTACGGCGGATTTTTAAACTGTGCGCATGCGTCATGTAAAAGTGTTTTCGTCAATTTTAAAATTTTAACTGTACCATCTATTTACACTAGTAAACATTAAAGTATCTAGTATACATTAAATCAAACATTACCAAATATAACACTGTAACCGCAAATCATAATTATCAAACCCGAAATGGGAAGGTTTTAATGATTCCGAGACACAAAACTACTATTTTCGAAAACTCATTAGACTATAATGCCATAATATTATAAAATAAGATACCGATAGGCATTAAAAGCTTAAGTGGAAACCAATTTACCACCAAAATAAAATATCTTTTAGTAGAAAATGCATACTATTCCATTAAAGAATTCATAAAATAACTAAAAATACTGACACGAATATATCAGGAATAGGTTAACAGACAGAAATCTGAAGTAAATGTGGTTCACCCTTGATCTTTACTTTGTACTGTGCAGTTTTTAAGGATGGTTTTTCTTTTATCTTTTCTGTTTATTTACAATATTCTTTGTTTTTGTTTGTCTCTTTAAATTTTTTAATTATAAACTTTTAGGAGAATTAATTGACAAGAGTTACAAAGAACTCTTTGTATAACTCGTTTTTATTTTAATTTTTATTATATTTTATGTATTTATTTATTGTGGTTATTTGTTACCCCGCGAGTGCTATTCGGCAGAATATTTTCCGTATAAAAAAAAAAATTCGTATTATTTTCGGTCACGCGGTCTCACAATATTTCCAGTATTTTCCTACATAACTATTCTGTTGACATATTAAATAATTGCCGGTTAGTGCTGTTCCTGGCGGGGTTGCATTTTATGGAAAACAACACCGGAAAAATATAATATATTATCAATTAACACGGAAAATAAAAACAAAATGTTATGGTAAAGATATGCTTATTTTATTTCTGACCTGGATATTGTTTCATATATTTTCTTTTTATACTTATAATAATAATAATATTACGTCTTTTATATTCAACACTAGAATGTGCCTGGACATAAAAAAAATTACGTATTAATACGAGTGTAAAATGGAAAAAACAACTAAACACATGTGTCTAAAACTTCACAGTATGCCATCTAATAGATAACACGTAACCAATATCATAATAATTTCGTCATCCTGGTGCTATATCTGTGTCAGGCTGATATCTTTTAGAACGACCCTCGTACATGCAAGCATACATACACACGTACATAGACAGATGTAACATGTAACATGTTTTTGGGCTATTTCTCGGTAACAATGAAATTGGTTTAGCTGTTAAGCTATTTCACGCACTACCTGTTACTGCTTAAAAAAAATTAAACAAAAATAAAATATTAAAACAGAAAAGAAATTGCTTCTTTTTTTAGTTCATTAAAGCAACAATGAAAGGTGACCTTAGCAGGACAATTAAATCATTACAGAAACCTTAATTTTGTTCCATAAAATTTCCTTGCCTAATTAAGAAAGCCTTAGTAATTGGCCGGGCATTTTACAAGAAGACAAAATATAAATTTTCTGTCCCAATTATGTCCTTATAGATGGGAAATCGGTTATAATTTTATACAATTTAATAAATAATACAGCACAAAATTAATGACGATCAATTATAACGATTAATAAAATTAGAATAATAAATGTAATAATACTAAAATTTGATTTAAAGTAGTTGTAAAGCAAATAGGTAGCTAAAATTATATGTAAATGAAGTAAAATAAAACTACTAAGGTGTGTTTAGTTATGTGTTGATTGTAAACGAAAAATCGAAGGACTGTCCCAATTATGTCCTTATAGATGGGAAATAAAAAAAAAAAACAACTTTCTACTAAATTACGATCTAGATATAGCGTTTTTAGAGCGTATCAAAAAAAAATAGATGTTGTAACTTAGAGAATCCACAGATCTCGGTAATGGGTTGAGTTGCACGAGCCTTTGTGGTCCCTGCAGTTATCGTGCAACAGCAAACCTTTATTCTCTATCAGGCACTTTTTTAATGTCTTGCTTCAGGTTTTGGATTGTCCTTCCATAAACTTTGATTTTGAACCAATTTTTTCCATATACAGTTTGATAAAAAAAACACGCGGAATTTTCGTTTTTCTCAAAAATTAACTATTTATTCGTGTGTATTAATTTTATCCCCTTCAAATTAGCCCCCTTCAGATACAATACACTTGTTCCAGAGCTTTTTCCAATCTTCGGAGACCATTTGGAACTTAATTTTCAGTGTGGCGTTTAGCGATTCTGTCAAACTTTTCAAAGTTGGCAAAACGTCGTCCCTTCATGGTTTTTCTTATCTTCTGGAATAGGAAGACGTCGCAGGGGACATAACCGATGAATATGGATGCTGAGATATCATAACGGTGTTGTTTTTGACCAAAAAACTACGAACAAGCAGTGAAGTGTGGGCAGATACATTATCCTGGTTCACTTGGCATGTGTTGTTTCACCACAAATCCGGAGGTTTTTTTTTCGGATTGATTCAAGCAAGGGGCGTAGAACTTCCAGGTAGTAATCCCTATTGAGCGGACGACTTGGTGACAAGAACTCATGGTACTATGCCCTTAAAATTGAAGAAAATAGTTGGAGAACCTTCATTGTCGAGTAAAGATAGTTTTATTTTACTTCGTTTGATTAAAATTATTTACATTTTCCACCAAGTATGGGCTGATTTAGTAAAATAAATAGCTCTTTTTATTTATTAAATTTAAAATTTGTAATTTTAATTTCTATCTGGCTGTACGAAAATAATAACTTTAATTTATTTTATAGATTTTCAATATTAAAAAGTGCAATAAATTTCTTCCATTTTTATTTAAATGGGTATACTGAAACCACTTTAATATACAAATTGATGTTATAGGTCAGTATAAAGTTTATTTAATGCGAAAATTTGAACTTTATATTGAATTTTCGGTTTAATGAATATCGATCTTTAAGAGCCTTGAATGCTATCAATCTACTGCCGCGATAATCCGAAACGAAATAAGACATCGAGTTCAAACTTGGGAGACATATAACATTTGAAGCAGGAAAGGAACCAACAACTTCTGAGCCTTATTGCTGCAGAAACAAGTGTAGGCCTTATTAATCAAGTTAGAAATTCAGTGGTGTTTTAAGAATTTTTACTAGTGTTACATGCTATATGCCTTTTAAGGGTCCTCAACTTGATTTTACGATTTTCTTGCTTCCGGAAAACGAGCAAGCAAATGACCAAGTTTCTCACTAAAAAGAGAAAATGGACCAACAACTTTTTATCTTATTTTCAAGTCAAACACTTTGATGGGGTTGAAACTCTACTCATTAGGACCCCAGATCATAAAGATCGGATGAGGGAAGAAGTGCGGAAATCATCAGGCTTCTTGAGGATTTGCTGATGTCGGATCGAGGAATGTGGATCCCAGTGCCCGCTAAAAAAGGTGGAGTATCCGAAACTACAGTTCTAAAAAACTAATCATATGTGCGGCTTGCATTAAACAAATTGATTTACATAATAGTAAGTTTTACATACAAAAGAACGGCCTTCCTATGGGATCTCTTATTTATCTTTTGTTGGAAGAAATCTTTATGGCAAATTTTGAATCCGCATTGTTTAACAATCCAAGCCAATTAAAAAATCACGTTGTTTGTTGGATTTATTATGTTGACGATGTTTTTTGTATTTGAAACAGCACAGAAATAAATCTAAAAAAATTTGTATTATATTTACATTCAATAGACAAAAACAATGGGTATACAAGTATGAAATGCGGATTTCAGACACCAGATGGTGCACTAATGCAGTTTGTGCTATTAAGATTTCACACTGCGCCATTTTGTTGTGTCATCAACAAGTGTCAGACACGCACGAGTGATAAATTGGAAAAGTGTGTGCATAGTGTTGTGTTGTTGTGTTCAATATGTCGAAATTTATACCGAACAAAGAGCGTTCGCGGACAGAATTAATTTTTTGTTTTCACTTGAAGAAAATTGCTGTTGAATCATACCGATTACTTCGAGGAGATTATGATGAACATGCTCCATCGCAAGATACGTGTGAACGATGGTTTCGGCGTTTCAAAAGTGGTGACTTCGATGTTGCAGACAAGAAACGTGGAAAAACCGCCAAAAAAATACGAAGATGTGGAATTGCAAACATTGTTGGACGAAGATGATTCGCAAACACAAAAACAACTCGCCGAGCAATTGGGCGTTAGTCAACAAGCTTCAGAAGACCGGTAGATGGGTACCACATGAGTTGAACGACAGGCAAATGGATAGGCGCAAAAACACGTGTGACATGTTGCTCGCTCGGTACAAATGGAAGTCGTTTTTGCATCGTATAGTTACAGGGGATGAAATGTGGATTTATTTTGAGAATCCCAAGCGCAAAAAATCATGAGTAGACCCAGGCGCACCATCCACATCGACCGCAAGACCGAATCGCTTTGGCAGAAAGACGATGTTCTGTGTTTGGTGAGACCAGAGGGGCGTGGTCTATTATGAGCTGTTTAAAACCTAGGGAAACGGTTAATACTAAACATTACCCACAACAATTGATCGATTTGAACCGTTCGCTGCTTGAAAAAAGGCCAGAATACCGAAAGAGGCAACACAAAGTCATTTTTCTTCTTGACAATGCTCCATCACATACGGCAAAACCAGTTCGCTACACGTTGAAAGCACTCGGCTGGGAAGTTCTAGCCCATGCGGCTTACTCACCAGACTTGGCTCCTTCCGATTACTACTTGTTTGCATCGATGGGTCACGCACTTGCTGAGCAGCGCTTTGGTTCTTACGAAAATGTGAAAAAATGGCTCGATGAATGGTTTGCAGCAAAAGGGGAGGATTTTTTCTGACGAGGTATTTACAAATGGCCCGAAAGATGGGAAAAATGTATAACAAGCGATGGAGTATACCTTGAATAAAGCACTTTTTATCATTCTTCCGAATTTAACGTGTTTTTTTAGAAAAAAAATCCGCATTTCATACTTGTACACCTAGTAGCTAGTTTACAATAGAAGTAGAAGAAAACATGGAAATAAACTTTTAGACATCGAAACAAAAAGATCTAACAACCACATTAAATTTAATAACTATCGAAAACCCACAACCACTAATACTGTCATACGTAAAAATTCTAACTAATTTTAAAAAGTGAAAATATCATCGTTCCATAGTTTAATTAACAGGCTTTTAATCATTTCACCAAGTGATGACGGTTATCATGTAGAACTAAAAACAATAAAATAAACAGCTAAAAATAATGCTTACAGAGAGTCCACATATAGACAACTTAATTAAAAGCAAAAAATGCAAAATGATCCGGAAAGAATTTTATAGCGTTCCAGATTTAAAAAAACCTCTGAATTACATAACTAATATAACAAATAAAATTGCCAAAAAATTCAAATATCAGGGCATCAGTTTGCAACAAATTTAATTTAGAGTCTGTCAAGTAAGAACATGACCGCTCGTATTCTTGAAAAAATGTGTTTCGAGAACATTTTTTGCCATCAATGTAGTCTCGGGTGTGCTACATTGATGGCAACGACGCAATTACCTTAGTAAGTTGTCCAATCGCCTCTTGCATCAATAATCGCCTGGCATCTTCGACGCATGCTGTCGTCGAGATTCTCTGTATACTCCGCAAATTTTTCTCTCCTCTGAGCTTTCTCTTTACAAGGGATCAAACGTTTTCAAAAGGGTTGGCGTCCGGTGATTGTGAGGGCCTTTCTAGTATTTCATCGTGGGCCTAAGCGAGCCCTTTGGCGACGTGATTTTCACCCAGCAAAGGTTTCTTCAACGTACTTCGGAATTTGACATCATGAACACGAGGATGTTGTCGAATGGTCTCATGGGGCATATTCAAACCCGGTTTTCTTAATTTTGCCGTTTCTTGACGCAGTGTCAATTTCGGGTCCCGTGAAAACAAAGATACGATTCATTTTTCGACTTTTGGAGTGACTTTGCCTACAGAGTCACGTTTTGGCAAGTCGTTGACATTTTTCGTCTCGTTAAAATGATTTACCCACTTCTTTATAAACGATACCGACTTTTTAATATATTTGGCGGCCGCGGAATGTGTCATTTTAGGCCCCTTTGGATGGGAACAAAGAAAGACTGCCTCGAATCGGCGCACAAACAAGTGACTTATTTTTGATTTTACGTGATTTCGACGAAGGTTTGGAATCGACTGATACTTTTACTAAGATACATCGTAGACCGAATTTTTGTTGAATTGCTAGAATCACATCTACCAAAAATTAATTATCACGGACACGTTACTTGACAGACTGTAGCTAATAAATATGTTAATAAATAACAAGTACAAATAATCCAATTTACAAAAATCAGGTTTTATACAGAATTGTCAGGATTGTGAAGCTGTTTATATTGAACAAACGGTAGAAATTTATAGACACAGGTAACGACACATTATTATACAGCTCTTAAGATTGTACGTGAAGATTTCGGGATGAAAAATGGTTCCTGCACTATAAATCATAGAACTCCTTACACCAAAATGGAAAGTGGCGAGGAAAGAAATTTCTGAAGAAGATATGAACGTTTGAAAGAACGATGAGAGTTATTTTTCCCGAATTGTCTCTGTTTTATTGGAATCCTCTCCCGACGCAGAAGCTGATGCAATGGGTTCATAAAGACTCTCCATCTCCAAAGAAGGTGAAAACTTATCCACCTTATAGCCTCAATTTAATGCCCCGAGACTTCTTTTTAATCAAATATAGGAAGAAATACCTCAGATATAGAAAATTTTTCTCAGATGATGAGTTGAACACCTCTATAGCATCGTTTTTTTGAGGTCCAAGGAAATAATTCATCAACTTTAGTTATGTCATAGAGCTTTCAATAATTTCACTTCTAGTCCGGTCGTAAATTATATCGAATGATAGGATCTTTTAACACATTTACCTAGATTATCATTTACATAAATAAACAGACCTGCTTTCTTATGTTTTCCTCAGATCCATATAAGTTAGTATTACGGAAGTCTAGAAGGTTATTAAAAGAACTATACTTTAAAAAGGCATATTAATTCTGAGTTATCTATAATACATATAACATATTTTTAACTCTATGAGCTGCTTAATCACAAAGGGCACCACATATTACTGGCATCTTCCTCTTTTAGTTTTATTCTTTACTTACAAAAGACGACCCCTAATTAACAAGTAAAAAACCTTTTTTCCGACTTCCAATCACTGCCCGTCAGCGATTTAGTATTTCCAGTTAAACAGAAAATTAACACTTCTGGATATAGCATAAAAAAAAATAAAACAAAAACGTTTTATGTCGCTTCGCATCGTTCTGCGGGGTTTTAAATTGTCATTTTTTAGTTGTCAATAACTCTACCATTGTTCAATTCATTTTGTAATTAATAAACCACCGTAAAGTTTCTGTATTTCAAATATTTAGTAGTCATGCTTCAAACTTACTCAATAATATAGTCCTGTTAAGCTGATTTGTAATAACGTGTAACTGTTTACTCTTACGCATAAAAATAAAACTAAACTGCCCATAAAGCATAAAATTGACTGATTCAGTAAATAAATTACTTTGAAACACTAAAGGGGCATTTTTCAATCAATAAACAATTAGATCTAATGATGGAATAGAATTTGTTAATCTAATAATTTTTTTCTTCAAAAATTAATTTCTTTTTCTAAAATTTTTAATGAAAATATGAACATTACTTTTCCACAACATAATACATATATTTTTATAATATATTTTTTAAATATACGATTTATACTTTCTTATATATATTTTTTTTAATGGACACAATTATTTCGTTCCGTTATATATTATTCTTGTGGATGTTGTCATATTATTATTTATAATTACACAAGAAGTAGTTAAGACAATATATATATATATATATATATATATATATATATATATATATATATATATATATATATATATATATATATATATATATATATATATATATATATATATATATATATATATATATAAATATATATATATATATATATATATATATATATATATATTATATATATATATATATATATATATATATATATATATATATATATATATATATATATATATTTATATATATATATATATATATATATATATATATATATATATATATTATATATATATATATGTATATATATATATTATATATATATATATATATATATATATATATATATATATATATATATTTATGCTTGGGCTTATGGGTTCTTAAATAGTTAGAGACATATTTATTGCAGTTTTATTGTAGTTACATTTTGGCCATATAAGGTCTTAATTAAATTAATTAAAAAAATATATTCAACTTACTGAAAAGACAGTAACAGTTCAAAGGTTTTTCGCAAGAAAATCACAATACAACAAAGAAACACCATAAAAAATATAAAATTTTTGACACATAATTTAAAAAATCGTGTATGTATGGCAGAATTTATTCAACTACTATCGACGTTTACCAGACTATTGTATGACATACCAAACAATACCAACAGTCTAATAAAGGTCGGTATACTCAAACAATTTCTGTCATATTCGTACGTACGTCTTTTGAAAAAAAATATGACAAAAATTTAAATTTTTAATTGTTGTCATGCTGCGATGTTCTTACGAAACACCATTTAATTGTTACTGTACCTTTGATGAGTTGATTGCCAACAGTAGACATATATTTTTAATTATTTAAAAAAAATATTTTTTCAGTACTTTATCTTAAAAAAAAATTCAGCTAGTTTGACAAAGGCTGCCGATGGTGGAAACCGAACTACAATAAGGCTACAATAAATATCTATCTAACTACTTTCGAACTTCATCTAAGTTCAAACCATAACCCTAAGAACAAAAACATATAAATTGGATAATCCCACACGGTCTCAAGAACTTTCAAGGTTAAATATTATATATATATATATATATATATATATATATATATATATATATATATATATATATATATTCATTCCTTCAGATTTTACACCAGCAGCTCCTTGAATTAATTCCAACATCCAATTTTTTAGGGTGGAGAGCATTACTTACGTATTAAGTGTATGTGTATTTTTTACTGCCTCTTTTAACCTGATATACTATCTCATCGGTATTTTATGTAAACTATCCATAGCTGATTTATTTCACGTTATTATTAACTAACAGAATTAGCTATCCAGAGCCGTTAACTATTAGTAGGGGAAATGCTAAACTCTCAAAAGTAAGGAAAAGTGTCTTGTATTTTCTTTATCGAAAAATATATCAGGAAGTTTATAGTGATATGAACATATACTTTAAATATTTTTTGTATATTTTGCACTCATAACATTTTACTAAATACCTTTTAAATTTTTTTCAGTTAAATTGCAAAAATTAAATATCTATTTTTCAGAACAATTTCTGAATTAATTCTGAATTAATATTTTCATATACCGAATTAATTCGTGAAAAGAAAAAACCGAAACAACAATTTTGCGTGTTTCTACACGGCACACGTGGATTTTCGATCGTTCCGTACTCGACCGGCTATGGACGCGGAAATTCGACGACTGGCGTCTGGAAGAGACGCTCGACGTCGGGACGCGTGCCTCTAAAAAGCGCTCGTGATGCGCGCGCGCTCTTTTTGGATTCGGAGGATAAACTAAACTTTGGATTGGGACGGCGCGACGCCTGGGACGCCGAAAATTTTCGAAGGCATCAATGAATGGAAGCGACAAGTCAAGGAAAAGAAAGAAAAAGAGGTTTTAACGAGGTAGTAAAGTAAAAGATAACATAATTTTAGGAAAGGTATTTGTATTATATCCTAGTTCAAAAATAATATTTTGTTTTTGTAGTTCTGTAAAAATAAAGTTTTATGGAGCAGTTATTTTATCTATTTTTCTTTCAGCTACATATAGTATAATTCCCACTAAAGATAGCCATATAGACTAATTACCATATCGAACATTGCCTTTAATAACCAAATATTTTAAGAATCTACGTTGAATAGATTCTAGGCTCGATTTGAGTGAGATAAGAGCATTTGAGTTAAAAACCTGAGGAAAACTTTTTTCATCAAATTCGATTTGAAATATTTAGTTAGAAACACTGAAGAATTTCAATCGGTAAAAGAAATTCCAAAGTATCTTGAGAGAGAGGTATTCTGCTTGTTTTTAATGCCGGATGTAAATATAAAAGTATTAGGTATATACGCAGTAAAAGCTCTCTACGAAAACAACACAGTGAACATAAAAATTGGACATAAAATAGGGAAGAGACTCCAAACATCAAAAGGCCTATTACAAGAATACTCTACATCCCCAACACTATTCAAAATATACCTCGAACAAACATTAAAAAAATGAAGGCAAAAATGTGGTGGAATGAGAATCCCAATACGAGAAGATTACTTATATACTCTAAGTTTCGCAGACGACCAAGTAATCAAAGCGCAAGATGAGAAAGACCTCAGTTATATGGAAAGAAAACTGAAAGAAGAATACACTAAAGCAGAATTAGTAATAAACTTTGATAAAACGGAATATCTAGCAACAAAGGAGAGAAACGTGGAGAATCTAGAAGTCGATAACGAAACAATAATCGAAGGAACCGATAGATTTAAATATTTAGGAACCATCATTTCAAAAACATCAGAAGAAGAGATTAAAGCTAGTTTGAGACAAACGCGGACATGCATAAGACAATTAAATTCGATGCTGTGGGACAAGCACATTTCAAAGAGAAACAAAACATGCATATACAAATCAATAATACAAAGCATAATGACATACGGGTCAGAAACATGGACGATCAACAAAAGAAATAAATCTAAAATTAACGCGGTAGAGATGGAGTATTGGAGAAGATGTTGTAGAGTGACACGTCTGGAGAGAATAACAAATGAAGAAATAAGAAGCAGAATGATCATTAAAGAGAACGCAATAAACACCATTGAAGAAAAACGATTAAAATGGTATGGACACATAAGACGGAGCGAAGATAATAGGTGGATAAAGAAAATAACGGAGTGGAGCCCTATAGGGAGAAGAAAAAGAGGAAGACCCAGACGATCGTGGAGAGACGATGTGGACGAGGCTATGGAGGACATGGGGTCTAACAGATGGAGACTGGGAAGATAGAAACGGATGGAATCAAAGGCTGAGAGAAGAAAGACGGCGTTAGCTGTAGAAAATCCTTTATATATATATATATATATATATATATATATATATATATATATATATATATATATATATATATATATATATATATACTAGCCGGGCCCGCGGCTCCGCTCGCGTGGACTTGATTCACCACTATCGTAACTGCTTATTCCTTAATTTACCTAACGTAATAAAATATCTCCCATTATTTCCCCTTATCTCTCAATATTTCTCCTTATCTCCCATTATCTCTTCATAATTTCGATTATCTAGGCTTAACTCTGCTCATCTGCCATTATTTCTCCTTATCTCCCATTATTTCTCCTTATCTCCCATTTTTTCTCCTTATCTCCCATTATCTCACCTTATCTTCTATTATCTAGGCTTATCTCGACTTATCTCTCAATATTTCTCCTTATCTCCCATTATTTCTCCTTATCTCCCATTATTTATATTTATCTCCCATTATCTAGACTTATCTTTGCTTATCTCCCATTATTTCTCCTTATCTCCCATTATCTAGGCTTATATCGAATTATATAGAACATATGTTTAAATTTATAAAAACACGTAAATCAGATAAGCGGTTCTCAAGTGATAAGCGCACTAACGGACAGGCAGACAGACAGAGAGACGTTGCATTTTATATACATTCTAGATAGAAGATTATAGATAACCTGGCCAGAGAACAAATGTGTGAATTAAAAAAAAACACGTAAATCGGATAAGGGGTTCTCGAGTGATAAGCGCACTAACGGACAGACACACAGACAGAGAGACGTTGCATTTTATATATATTATATTCTTTGCTACATGATATTGTTCCATATTTAATGTTTTAGGCAGTGTATTGCAAGAGAACGCGCTAGCGGCAAACTTTTCTCCGACTTGATTCACTATTATCGTCACCGCTTATTCCTTATGTCACCTAACGTAACGTAACAAAATATATCCTATAACCTGGCCAGAGACCATATGTATGTTTAACAAAAAAGCACGTAAATCGGATAAGTGGTTCTCCAGTGATAAGCGCACAAACGGACAAACAGACAGATATACGTTACATTTTATATATATTATAGATGTAATAAAATATATATCTATAACCTGGTCAGAGAACATATGTATGAATTTTAAAAAATCACGTAAATCGGATAAGTGGATCTTGAGGTATAAGCGCACTAATGGACAGACAGACAGACAGAGAGACGTTGTATTTTATATATATTATAGATATAGATTATTGTTATTATTATGTAACCTGGCCAAAGAATATATGTATGAATTTAAAAAAAAGACACATAAATCGGATAAATGGTTTTCGCGTGATAAACGCACTAATGGACAGACAGAGAGACATTGCATTTTATATATATTATAGATTATAGATATTCTCTGCTACATAATATTGTTCCATATTTAATGGTTTAGGCGGTGTATTGCAAGGCAACGCGCTAGCGGCAAACTTTTTTCCGACATCATTCACTATTTTACGTCACTACTCATTCCTTATGCTACCTATCGTATTAAAATATAGCCTATAATCTGGTCAGAGAACATATCCAACAAAAGTTGTTCGTTCGCGAAGCACATCCACGAAAATGATCGCTTGTTTCTTTGGTTATACTGGACATGTTGCAACCATTACTTTAGAGGATCGAAGGACGGTTAATGCTGAATGGTATACAATAATTTGTTTGCCAGAAGTCATCGATGAAATCAGAAAAAACAACCGAAAACATCGCATCATTCTTCACTATGACAATGCAAGCTCTCGCACAGCACGTCAAACAATTGATGATTTGACACAGACAAACATCGAATTAATGTCTCACTGCCCGTATTCACCTGATTTATCACTTCACAAGTTCTTTTTGTTTCGAATGTCAAAAAAAAATGTGTGGTTATCGAGTTTCATCACCTCAAGAAGCTGTTGAATCCTTCCAAAACTATGTTTTTGAGGTACTAATTTCAGCGTGAATAAAATGTTTCGAACACATGCAAAAGCGTATAAATTTTAAAGATGAATATTTTGAGAAACAATGAAAAGATTATACTAACTTTTTTTTCGTTCATTGTTTTTGTAAAACCTTAAAAGGTAGTCTACATATAACCAATTAATCTGTACAGGGTGGTCCAAATTGGACATTTTTAAAGGTAAACCCCTTTGTCTAAAGGAGATAGACGAAAACTGATGTCGGTGTCCGAGGCTCAATTTTTATGATAAACTCAATGGTGAAAACCGCATATCGATATCTAGTACCGTTTCAGATATATAGGGTGTTTTTCAAAAACTGCATTTTGGAAAAAATATTTGTAATTCTTTTCCTATTGAAAATTTTTGATTTCTGTAAAAACATTCTCAAAGCACTTTTTTACGTGGATTTTAACAGTGTAAGTTACATTTTTTTTATAACTAATATTTTAATAGTTATTAACGCAAAAATATATTTTTTAAATGGGATGCCCTATATATCTATCTATCCGAATAGAGCTTTAAATTACCATTCTAAAAATATAGCACACTTTATATTTTACTTAAATCTACTTCAAAATATAAAGGTTTTCAGTTTTTACGCGAGTTTTAAATGCATATTTTGTGAAGTAGGCTTTGGACGGAGCGGCCATATGGTTTAATTCAATTGTATACTCGTAGTTGTCAAATTTTACTTCAGGATTAGTTATTGAATTGTCAAATAAATCGCAATGAAGTTTGAAAATTACGAAAAATAGGATATGATAGCGTGTTTCACACAAACCAAAGAAAATTCGAAAGCGGCAAGTAATTTGTACCACGAACGGTATCCAGAGAGGCGTCAACCCTTCAAGGATATATTTGCTCAATTGCGACATAACCTAGTTAATAGTGGCCGGTTTGAAAAGAAACGACCCAAAAATTATGCATCAAACAGGGATAAGGAGTTAGAAGAAATAGTAGTTTTAGGAACTATCGGAAATAATCCCAACACTTCAACCTGACAGTTAAAAGAATCCACTGAACTACCAAGAACTAACATAAGTCGTACTAAATTCAGGCCATATAGGACAAGAAAAGTTCATCGCCTTAGAGACGGAGATTTTCAACGGCGTATGGATTTTTGCCAATGGTTTCTGGAGAATTGCAACCATGTTCCGAATTTTTAATTAAATTGCATTTGGACAGACGAAGCTTATGTAAGCAATGCAGGTATTTTTAACCGTTACAATTCTTATACGTGGGCACAAGAAAATCCTCATTTAGTTGTGGAGCATAGAAATCAAGGTAGATTTGGATTTAATGCGTGGGCAGGAATTTTTAGAGGCAGGGTTATAGGTCCATTTATTTACAAAGGAACACTCACCTGTCAGAGATATTTAGAAATTTTAAGGCAGCAAATAGAACCTCTTGTTGATGAACTGCCGTTAATGGACCTTAGAAATATATTTTTTCAACACGACGGGGTACCCCCTCATAACGCTGCAGTTATCAGTAATTTTTTATCGGCCAATTTCGACAATAACTGGATAGCCAACCAAGGTACTAACCCTTGGCCGGTAAGGTCACTGGATTTAACACCCATGGACTTCTATCTCTGGGGAAGATTGAAAGACCTAATTTTTAAATTGCCGACAAACACCAGGCAAGAGTTAGAAGTCGCAGTGATACAAAGTTTTACAGCTCTCACTCCTCTTGAACTAATCAACTCAGTGAGAAGTGTCCAGAAAAGGTGCCGCCTATGTGTAAATGAAACTGGTCGATATTTCGAACATCTCTTATAGAAAATTGTTTTGTTTTAGTTTGGTCTTATTGTTTGTTTTATTTTCTACATAGTTTAAAGTACTATAGCATTTAGTAAATTTCATTGTAGTTATGATTTCTAGAGTTACTTCTGGGAATTTTTTTTACGATTTTACTGCTATCGGTAAACAATTGATATTGCCGCTCAGTCCAAAGCCTACTTCACAAAATGTGCATTTAAAACTCGCGTAAAAACTGAAAACCTTTATATTTTGAAGTAGATTTAAACAAAATATAGTGTGCTATATTTTTAGAATGGTAATTTAAAGCTCTATTCGGATAAGGAAAAATATATAGGGTTTCCCATTTAAAAAATAAATTTTTCCAAAATGCAGATTTTTGAAAAATACATATTCGAAACGGTACTAGATATCGATATGCGGTTTTCACCATTGAGTTTATCATAAAAATTGAGGCTCAGACACCGACATCCGTTTTCGTCTATCTCCTTTAGATAATAATAACAATTTGGACCACCCTGTACATCTCCAAAAATCTCAAGATCTCTCTCTAAGTGTATTATTGCTCCTTTATAAAACTCTCGGTTTAAATTTAATGGCAAAATAACACAGTATCCATAAATTAAAAAACCATCTATAATTTTTTAAACTAGTAATTAGAAAACTGCAATTAGTTACTTACCATTTACACTTATAATCTGATAAGACCTTATCAAAAACTAACATACCTGAAAAAGAAAAAGAACACATTACTTTATTGTAAGTACTCGTAATTATTAAGATTAGTGTTATAGTAGTAGCTGCATTTCTATCGAGAAATCTTTATAGCGGTTACACAATATTGATAAAAATATTACTGCAATGGGTTTTGGTTTACACGAATAAATTGCGTACGAAACCATAATGCACCATTAATTACGTACATATATACACAATTAATTATAGTCAAGATAACAACATATTCATTTTATTATTTTTTAATACAAGGCCATCTAAAAAATGTAAGGGGACAGCAATCCCGTAGAACGTAATAACCTAGTAATTCGAGTGACTAGGTTTTAGGCCCTAATATATCACATTCCTAAGGGGGTTCAGCTTGTCACTTCCTTTACCATCCTCTTAACGAACTGTCTTATATAGAGAACGTCATCCCTTTGAAATAAGTTGCCCAGTACTGTCTTTTCCACCCTGTGGAACCAGCGGGGATTCAAAACCAGAGTAAATTGCTATTTCCGCGCACACGCTCCTCTTGTGGCAATTTAAGTAATTTCCTATAGCGCATGTACTGTGCCAAAAAAACACCCTGTATATAAGGGGTTGTCGAAAAAGTATTGAACGTTTCAAAGTCAAATTTCAGAAAATTATTTTTTACATTGACCTTCTGTCTTTTTCTGGCAACACCATAATCCCGATATTGTAGAACTTCTATGGTTTCTGGGCAAAAAAATTGGAACAAGTGGTTTTCACAGGCCTCTTTTTAAGGTATTTCTTACGAGTAACTGTTTTAAAAGTAGTTTTGCTTGAAATTTTGAGAAATAATAGATTTTAGCATCATGCAATTACTGCTTCAATATAAAGATGGTTTACCATGCCGTTTTGCCATAATTAATTGTAAAAGTTTCAAATGTTTAACACGTATAAGATAGGAATCCACACTTTTTCTTCGATCAAAAGCATGCGTTTTTTACAGTGTTTCTGTTGTCGTATGTGCATTGAAAATTAAAGTCACAAAAAATTATATATACATAAAAAAATTACTCTGCTATCGCTTGTTAAAATATGAAGGTAGTTTACCATCTAGTTGTTGCAAAAATATTAGATAAATAATATTTTTTATAGAATTTTATGGAGTGAATTTTCGCCGTGGCAACGTAGCTTGAAAAAGACAGCTCGTACGGATGCGGGCGTTCTTTCAAATTTTAAATCATATATAGTCCGGGGGCTCATTATCAAGATTTTGGACTTATCGAAGAGCGGCAGATAAATATATCACTTATTAAATATGACAAACTGAAGCAAAAAATACAACTTACAGATCCAAGTTCCGGTTCCTGCCGTGGTTTATGGAGGGAGAAAGTTGCAAACAATTGAGGGTAAGTGAACCGATCGTAGAGTGGCAGTTTTATATGTTATGAGGATACTATAGCTTTAATATTTGCCACGGAGACCGGTTCCTGTGGGAGTAAACTTTTTTTTCTTGAAAAAAATAGGCTCAGAAAATGAACTCATCGCTGAGTGGCAGATATTCGGGATAGAGTTAGTTTGGGACTCAAAAATAAGTGAAAAAATATTATTTGCTATAGATCCTGGTTCTCTGAGTTTCTATGAATTTTTGAACCTGTAGAGTTTTTTGGACCCACCTCAACTCATTCGAGAGCGGCAGATAAATGAACCAGTGTTTGAATACTATAATACGAGGTAAAATCCCGAATATGTGCCATGAGGTCCAGTCAGTGCTTTTATCAGCAGAATTTTTAATGCAAAGCTTAAGTTATAAACAAATTGATTTTCTCTATTCGCATTTTTATTTGGCTGTGACGCATAAGTTCATATGTTTTTTGACACGTTAAAGTCGAATTTCTAATCCGTTTTTGCAAAAAATTTATTAATTTTTCTTACAAATAAATAATTTTTTTCTATAATAACTTAATATAATATTATTTAACTCGCTAAATTTAAATTCTCTATTCATTTTTTCAAAAACTAAATTATTTTATTATTACTGACAATTTATTGGAATTAAATTAATTAATTTTTTGGGAATTTAACACAAATATTTTTATTTAGTTGCATATTAATAAACTTATTAGCTCCTAATTTTTAATTAATTAAATTGGAAAAATGGATTAGAAATTTAGACAGCACGACAAAATTCAGCTAAAAAACTTGGGTACAGCTCGTAAAAAGCTTAGATTTTGCTGTTATGGAAATAAATTCTATGAAATTCTGTTTATTAGCATAACTGTTTATAATAAATTATTTATAACAATAAAAAGATTAAGTTTTTGAAAAAATAGATTCAGTGGTTAGAAATACGTCTAAAAAAATTTGTGTGGAGCGCTTATTAAACCTAGATTTCGTTATTATAAAAATAAATTATATCAAATTACTTTTTTTAGATAATTACTTAAAAAATTGTTAATAACAATTAAGTCATTTATTCAAAAAACTAATTACACTTCGGATTCTGCAACCCAAAAACACATAACGTACACTAGAGTGGAGCCACAACACTCAAAGTTTTAAAAGAACACAGTGAAACTCCGGGTGGCTGATGAAGTATTCAGTCATTGCTGTATTGGCATTAATTATTGTACGTTTTAATTGTTTAAAATTTTAATTCTTGAGGTTTTTTGGATCAGCCTTATTATCTGTCATGTTAAAAATCAAAAATTTCATATGTACTATCCAATATAGCTACCAATTTTTTCTTTTTTTTTTTTAATTTTCGTAATTAGATATTAAAAGGGGTTGTAGAGCTTTTGAATATAAATTTTAAATAATAAATATAAACAAAATTTAAAGATTAAATATAAAAAAATAGAGCTACATTGCACAGCAAATTAAATAAATATAATCTGCTTGTAACTATTTCAATGGTGATTTGAGCGTCTCTCGAGACATTGGCGCAAGTGTACAGTATTTGAGAGGAAAACACAGTCCTATTTCACAGAAATGAAGCTATACCCAAAATATACATAATTAACAAAGTGATACTATTTTCCGCCAGTCTTCGATGCGGCATTTTGGTACTGAGCGCCCGGACTAGTATATCCAATGCAATAACACGTGATTGCGTGCGACGGGAAGCAAGAGAGAAGCTACGTTGCCACACTCATTATACTATAAAAACCAAATTATTTCGCGTCTTTCTCCAACATAATGCTCTCTCTCTCGTAAGAAATACCTTAAACTAACTTAACACCATTCAGGGAGTTCTGTAAAGACCGAAACAAATGGTAGGCTGACGGTGCACAGACCGGACTATACGGTAGATACCTGAAAACTTCCTAGCCAAGCTCTCTCAATTTTTGCCAAGTCATCACACCCTTTCTGTTGACTAGTTCTGACCGATTTTTTTAATAGCTTACTTCAATCTTGTCAGTCTTGACAGTGGAGTACAAAATCAATCCTTTAGTCAGGCTGCAGCAGCTCATGATGCACGATTCTTTTCTAATTCCACCAAACACGCTGCATCACATTTTTTGGGATCAATTCGGGCTTTGCCATCGTTTGTGGTGCTTCATTTTTATTCGACCACAATGCTTTTAGCACACTATTGTCATACGAGATCCAGTTTTTATCGCTCGTGGTCAACTGCTCCAGAAATGGCTTGATTTCTTTACGTTTCTGTAGAGATTTGTAGATGGAAATTTGAACGAAGAAATGTTTTACCGTTAAATCATGTGGCATCCAAACATCGAGCTCCTTTTTATAGCCAGCTTTCTTCAAATAGTTTGAAACTATTATACGTGTTGCTATTCTAAATTGAAATGGCGATTCCGGGTCAATTTTTTGGGGAGGAGGGTAAAAAGATAACCATTTTTAATATAAATTCATAAAGACAAATACACGTTTTTAAAAATGATGACAAAAACGCAAGTTGCAAAAAATGCTTTAAAGCCGTGCGGTTTTGGGGCAATACTTCTAATTTGCATAAGCATTTAAAAAGCCACCCTAATTATATGGCACCTGTTAATAGTAACGACAAGATTTCAATGTAAGTACGACATTTATTTTTAATCTAGAAATGAATTATTTGGTATGTTTTGATGTCGATTGTGAGTAGTGTTGTGTGATACGTTAATCGATATTGTTTGATATAATCATGTTGTAAGAATTGACTGGTATCGATTAAGTAAAAAACATTTAACTTAACTAATTAATATTTTATCTGCCTTGAGGTAACAAGATGGTTAAGTAAATAGATAGAACGTTTATTTTCAAGGTACAAAACGCGTACTGACTTTATTGAAGATAAAGTGTATTTCATTTATTTTTAGGAGAATGAAAAAAGAAGCTGACAATATCGCAGACGTCAGAAGTCGAAATAAAGAAATAGTTCCCGATTCCCCTGAACCCTCGACATCGACATCCACAAAGTCTATGTTCAATAATACACAGTCAGACTCTAATCTGAATCCAACCAGTGATGGTAACACATTAAAAACTATGTTCGAAAATATTGCTTCACAAAAAAGTAAGGAGTCACAGTTTATATTGTACACAGTTACAGTTGTTACAGTTAGTATTTTAATTTAAACGAATATTAGTTTAAATAACATTTTAATTTAAAGTAATTATAGTGTAATGCATAATCTGGAAGGTTAATATTTCAATACATTTACGAATTTTGCTTTGTTTCAGGGGGTGGCGTGAAATATAATAATATAAATATGTGCATTTTGTATTTTATATGCAAGGATATGCGACCATTCAATGTTGTTGAAGGGGAAGGTTTTTTGAAATTAATGAAGGAATTGGCCCCTCATTACAAAGTACCTTCGTCGACGCACTTTAAAAAGTTACTTTGTGACAAATATGACATTGTGAAGATGGAGTATGTTTCAAGAATATCTAATGCAACTGAATTATGTGTGACGTTCGACATATGGACGGAAACCATGAACGAAAAGAGTTTTTTGAGTGTCACAGTACATTTTTTTAGAGGGAACAGTCCTTATCAGTTCAAATATTGCTACTAGGGAACTCCAATCAAACACCTACACACCTTAAATCGAAACATCTTTGTTCATGCCCGGAACAGATGCAAGGGAATTATCGACGAAACCAAGGAGGCACACAATCAACGAATTAGAAACAAACTTCTCGCTTGTCCCAACAATTCCAGGTCCTTTTGGGCAGTCGCTAAGGCAGTTAGTCAAAATTTTACCAAATCCACCATACCACCACTCACACGGCCAGATAATTCCATTGCAACCACACCTGTTGAGAGAGCGAACTTGTTGGCTGAACTCTTTGCTTCACATTCTACTGTCGATTTCCAAGGAAAAACACCACCTACTATTCCCATATTGCAGTCAAGGATGCCCGATGTTGTCTTCAGACAGCGCATCATAAAGCGTATTTTAATGAAGCTAGACACCAAGAAGGCTTCTGGCGCTGACGGAATACCTGCCATAGTTCTCAAAAACTGTGCAAGGGAACTAACACCAGTTTTCTGTAGACTTTTTAACCTATCCTACAGAAAGGGAATATTTCCGTCCTGCTGGAAATGTGCCACGGTTCAGCCGATACCTAAAAAAGGTAAGAAGACCTTGCCAAATAACTACCGACCAGTTGCACTGCTTTCAATAATATCGAAAGTCATGGAAAAGGTTATCAATGAGCATCTTCTAAAATATCTTGAACGATTCAATATTATTAGCGATCACCAATATGGTTTTCGTAAACATAGATCAACAGGAGATCTTCTGACTTATGTAACACATGTTTGGAACAACGCAATTGAACACTTTGGAGAATCTCGAGCGGTTGCTCTTGACATATCCAGGGCATTCGACCGTGTTTGGCACGATGGACTGTTGGCTAAGTTGCGCTCTTATGGTATGTCTAAAAGGTTCTGTTTGTGGCTCTCATGTTTCCTCAGAGAGCGTTCTTTACGAGTGGCGGTCGACGGATTTCTTTCTAACACCCTCACTATCAACGCCGGTGTGCCCCAGGGCTCCATACTGTCTCCTACTCTCTTTCTCATTTACATTAACGATCTGCTGGAAAAGACCGGGAATCCAATCTATAGCTTTGCAGATGACAGTACGCTTGTCTCTTCATTCACCTTGAACGCTCGGACATCGGCTGCTCAGGCGAATATCCGCAGACAGCAGGAGGTCGTTCAACTTAACAAAGACCTGGAAGAAATTCTATCTTGGGGTGACAGTAACCAAGTGGAATTTAACGCTACAAAAAACCCAAGCGGCAGTTTTTTCTAAAAAAGTTAACGTTGCTGAACCCGACATAGTTATGTCGGGGCACTCCATTCCCCTAGCATCGTCGTTCAATTTGTTGGGCGTTAGTTTGGGAGCAAATATGTCTTGGCATGAACATGTTGCAGGCATAGCAAGGAGAGCTTCTCAAAAATTGGGAATATTATTTAGAACCAGAAAGCTTTACACCCCACAGCAACTGTTAATTCTTTACAAAGCCCAAATTCGACCAACTATGGAATACTGCTCCCACGTTTGGGGCTCCGCTCCCAAACATACACTGCATTTGTTGGATTCTGTTTAGAGAAGAGCGGTCCGTCTGATTGGGGACCCGGAATTGACCGGCGGCCTTGATTCGCTGGAACATCGAAGAACGGTTGGCGACTTGAGTCTGTTCTACAAGTATTTTCATGGAAAGTGTTCGAAGGATGTAGCCCGCTTAATTCCTCCCAAAGCGGTGCATGTTAGAAATACACGTCGCGCTGGTGCTTCGCATCCGTATGAGGTTCAGCTTGTTACTCCGCGTACGACGCTTTTCAAGCAATCTTTTATATGGAGAACGTCATCCCTTTGGAATAATTTGCCCAGCGCTGTGTTTCCCACCGAGTACAATTTACAGCGATTCAAGAACAACGTGAATCGCTTTTTTTCCGCACTCGTGCCGCTCCTGGAGCGCTTTAGGGACTTCCCTGCAGCACGTGTGCTAGACCAATAAAAAAAAAAAAAAAAAAACATACAGCAGAGTACATATCTAATGTATTTGGCGATATTCTAAAAGATTGGCATATACCACTATCTAAAGTTACTTGCGCTGTTACAGACCATGGCGCTAATATGGTTGCCGCGATCAAAAAAAAAACTCTTGGTGAATCGAAACATTTACCGTGCTTTGCACATACTATTAATTTAAGAATAGATTCCTCTTTAAAAAATAGTTCACCTGCAATCAGTAGTATTATCAATAAAGTTAGAGAAATTGTTAAATGGGTCAAAAAACAGTGCTATACAATCAGACAAACTAAGAAAAATCCAGATCGATAGTGGAGTTCCTGAGGGATGTACTAAAAAATATATTCTTGACGTTAAGACACGTTGGAATTCACTATATTATATGATTGATAGATTTTTAGATATGTCGAAAATTGCTACGCAACTTTTACTCGATGCTATAGACAGTCCTGAATTGGTGACTGGACAAGAAATTGAAATATTGAAACATTCGAATTTGTCACAAGAGAATCTTCAGGCCAGAATTATGTTACTTTATCCAAAATCATACCATGATTAATTGTCTCACTTCGCAGCTAACAAAATTTTCATCATCAATAGAATGTGTCACTCAGTTGCAAACAAAACTACTGGCTGAATGTAAAAAAAGATTTGGTCTCATTGAATTTAACACCCTTGCAGCTTTGGGAACAATTTTAGACCCACGTTTCAAAAACCTCCATTTTCAAGATGCAAATGCCTGTGGAAGGGCGATACAGAAATTAAAAAATATTATTAAAGAAGATATGATAATGTCAACCAGTGAATCTGAAGAAGAAGCAGCCAACGAAGATTTCGATTTTTGGTTGCACCACAAGCAACTTGCAGTTGGCCAAAAGCGGCGGCGTGCTAAGTCAAAAGCCGATGAAGTTTCAATTTATTTGGGTAATCCAGTCTGCGCTTTAAAAGCCAACCCATTAGAGGAATGGGAGGATTTAAAACCCGTATTCCCAACATTATACAAACAAGCGCGAATTTATTTAAACATTGTCGGTACCTCTGTGCCCTGCGAAAGGCTGTTTTCCAAAGCTGGCGCAACAATCACTACATCCAGAAATCGTCTAACAGGCAGACACTTACAAAAACTAATATTTTTGGGGAGCACTACAAAAACCGACTTTTTTTCATAAAATTATTTTTATGTATATTTTTATATCAATAAAGAATATCAATACTTATTACTGTTTTTATTTAATTTATTCCAAATTTTACTATGAAAAATCAATCGATAAGAGTAAGTATCGATACTTTTCAATCGATACCGAATAAGTATCGATACTTTACGACCTATACTGTATCGAGTAAAAGTATCGATACCTCAGTGGTATCGTTTTATCCCTAATAGTGCTTTTATTGAAATAAAATTGTAAAATGTAGCGAAACTCTGCAAACATTTCACTCATCTTCAAGGAGCCCTAAATTAAACGACCAACAGTTTTCGTACGTCTACTACTGTCAAATGTCAAATTTCAACTGACGCTAAGTATGGCCCGATACGACTTGTATTACCTAAGATAGGTGACGCTAAAGTTATCTAACAAGAATAAGGTTCAAAATTTTTTCGACAATCGAATATTTCAACATAGATGCGACCTTAAAATATGAATAAAATTTCTTACACCACAATTTCCAAATAAAAATTCTGCCTCCGATTTAATTTGAAAAAACCAGGTCATCACTTTCAACAAGTGCTTCCACAGTTTGTTTAATTTATAAGATAATAATTTGTGGAAAAAGAATTACCTATTCATAAGAAATGTCTTTCAGAATTCCGATGGTGTTATCTTTTAATCTATCTGACGGTTCGCTATAATGGTTATCCTTTGTTAAAAACTTCATTAAATTTGAAATAAGTTTTTTTAGAAAATTATTTCGGAAGTTATAATTGACCCATTTGAATATGAAATTGGGGAAGGAACACAATTTATTTTTTATTTATATCTTCATTTATATGCATATTAATTTTATTGTAAACAGAAGGGGGGCATGAGTGGGCCTGTTAAGTGTAGATTTTGTCGTAACACTGCATTATTGACTTAATTATTATAAATTGTTGTTAATTAGTTTTAAGTTTTAATTAAATACACTTTCCTAGACTTTTAGTTGGTTTAACACCATGTGGATGAATTTACGTCACTGTAACAATACTCATTACTTGCTTGATGCCTTCCGCGAAACGGCGGGAGGCATCAAGGGTAACTGCAGTGTACCTGTCTGTTTTAATTGATGTGTGTCCTAGGGATGGTTACGGGCTTAGAAGAAAATGGGAAAGCATGGACTATTCACCTGCTGTAAAGTACTAAGTTCGTTTAAGTGCCTATGTATTGCAGGGGGTCGTTGGTAGGCAGGGCATTGTGCTGACCAGGTAATGGTTCGTTTAAAGGACGATTTTAAATCCGGTGTGGGGTACAAAAATTTATAAAGCGGTGTTCAAATCCGGCGTTATATTTAAGTTTTGTAGCCGAATTAACCCTTTGGATGGTTAGTGTGTATTCTTTTGATTGAATTAGATTCAGGGAAAATTGGGGAAACATGGAGAACATGCTGCGAAATGTGGCCAATTTTTGTAGAGTTAATATGAACAATATTTATTTAATGATTTATCAGAGGTTACGAGAAGGCAATTTATACAATTTTTACAACGGCATTTCCAGGGTTATAGAAAATTTTCGGAGATGTTTTTCTGCTAGAGAGAATTCCCTGTACCCTCTGGAGGATTAGACAGTAGAGTATGAACGTATTTTCCTACCTGTTTAAGGATTGTCAATGAGACCTGGGTTAGCAGTGCGTCTTTCATGGCGTATAAAGACTACGTATTCTTGAAAGATCCACAAGTTTTGATGAATGATGCAGCATTTCGGTAAGTTTTTATAATTTGGATGGTTAGTGTGTGTTCTTTTGATTGAATTAGATTCAGGGAAAATTGGGGAAACATGAAGATCATGTCGCGAAATGTGGCCAATTTATGTAGAGCTAATATGAATAATATTTATTTAATGATTTATCAATTTTTACGACAGTATTCCCAGGGTCATATGGAATTTTTAGAGATATTTTCCTGCTAGAGAGAATTCTCTGTACTCTCTAGAGCAGGGGTGCTCAAACTTGAACTGCTGGCGATCTACCTCAATATTGTTAGACTACGATCGATCGACTCTGAGAGGCTGCAAGTAAGTGTGATGCAGGATTGTCGTCTAGGTAGGGTGTATCGTGGCATAGATATTAGTTTTCCGCACAATATGCATTGTTTTAGTCAAGGTAAGTGTAGGCCTGCTCTAAAATGTCAATGAAAAAACTCATAATTATTCAAAATTGCGAGTTTATTGGTTCTTACAAAACAAACGAGTTCTAGTGTCTAAACTTAACTAAAGAGTGACTTTGGATGTTGAAGCGTGGCACTGCATGTCCTCAGCATACTTTTCATAAGATGGTACGTAATTACCGAGTGCTAATCGCAAGCATGATGACATATGTTCGTCAGTTAGTCGATTGCGATATTTTGACTTAATTATCTTCATTTCAGAAAATGCAGACTCGCACAAGTAAGTTGATCCAAACATTGCCGTCAGTTGAAGGGCGATTTGCCTTAGATTCGGATATTTATCTTTAGATATAAAACACCAGAATTTTGTATCAGATGCTGTGGCTTTGAGATGTATATCTGATATAATCTGCACTAACTCATTTTCAACAGAACATGAGTCCATGTTAAACTGACTTGCTATTTCAGTAGCTAATTCCTCAATATTTTTACACGAAAAAGGATAACTCATAAATGATGCGATATTTGCCAATTTACTGAAATCATAAAAATTTCGAATTGGCCCAAAATATTTGATAATTCTGCCTCATAAATGTCATAATTCAACTGAGGAATCCTTGCTTTCAAAGACGGAAAATTTTTCAGATCCTTTCTTTTCAGTTTGATCTATCATAAGTTGCAATTTACTTTTGAATGCGTTTATTGCGCTAATCATCTCAATCATAGTTTTTCCTTTACCTTGAAGCTCCAAATTAATGGTGTTTAAATGCATTGTGATGTCTGTCAAAAATGCCAAATCAGACAGCCATTTTCCGTTTTTCAGCATCTGAGTGTCATCACCTCTTTCGTCCAGAAAAGCTGTTATTTCGGGCAAAAATTCTTGAAACCTTTCTAGGAATTTTCCGCGACTCAACCACCTGACGTCCGTGTGAAGAACTAAATCAGTGTGTTCAGCTGACTCACTATCTTCCAACTGCAATTTAAAGAGCCGTCGTTGCAAGCTACGTGCACGGATAGAATTCACAATTTTTATTGCAATGCCCATAATCTCCTCCATGTTTAGAACTTTTGAACACAAAACTTGTTGATGTATAATGCAATGGAAGGAGAAAAATGAAGGGAAATCATCATTAGCTCGACACAATGCCACAAAACGGTTTTCGTTTCCAGTCATTGCTGGTGCTACATCGGTTGTAATGCACACTAGTTTATATATTGGTAGCTTGTAGTTTGTTACAAAATTGAAGAAAACGTTATATATATCTTCGCCACGGATCTTTCCTTTCAGAGGAATCATTGTCAAAAACTCTTCCTTAGCCGACATGTCATTGAATACTATTCGAATAAAAATACACAGCTGGGCAGTGTCTGTCATATCGGTGGATTCGTCGAACTGCAAAGAAAAGTATGTACATTCCATGATATCATGTTTTAGTTTATCTGCCATGTCCTGACTCATGACTTCAACACGCCTTGTGACAGTCGGACGAGATAACTGAAGTTCTCTAATAGCAGACATAATCTCTGTTTTATTTTTAAAATCTCCAAATAAAGTCTCACCCGCTTCAATAAATGCTTCCTTCACAACCAATCCATCATCAAATGGTTTCTTGTGTTTCGCCAATATATGAGATATTTTAAATGACGCGATCGTTGCAGCTTTTGATTGTTTGGCTGATCTTGTGAACATGGTTTGTTCTTTTTTCAAACAAGTTATCAAATCACGTACTTTTCGTTTTCTTAATTCACTCTGTGACGGAAAATCCTTTTCATAGTTTTTATGAACCGTTTTATGATGCCTCTCTAAGTTCCCACGCTTAGGTATTGCAACTGACGCACGGCAAATGAGACAAATGCACTTATCCTTTACCATATAAAAGAAAAATTCTTCCTCCCAATCGTTATTAAAATGATAAGTTTTACTTTTCTTCGCCGCACTCATTTTGGACTATTTATTAATAAACTTTGTATCGATGTATCGCCTTCAAGTTACAACTCGGACTGACTCCTATTTTTGCAGGCGCAACATTTATATCGGCGCGAACGAAGTCGCGAATGTTCCCGTCAAACACGCCGCCCGAAGTTTCTAGAAAAATCGGCGGGAATCAAAAACGCGGCTTTTCTTTGACAAGTACCGTGCGTTCCTTTGATAAAGCCGCCTTTTGCCGCTAGCAGGGGGTTATTACGATAAAAGAAAGTGATGAGGGGGTTATTCTGGCCTAATTATGGATCGAATAAATTTTAGTAGTTTATTCATTACATTTTGTTTTAGTTACCTAAAACAAAATCTGTGAATAGTTCTATATCGGAATTTTTTTCTCGAGATCGACTCAAAAAGCACTCGCGATCGACCGTTTGAGCACCCCTGCTCTAGAGGATTAGACAGTGGAGTATGCTACAGTCTCAGTAATGAACGTATTTTCCTACCTGTTTGAGGAATGTCACTAAGACCTGGGTTAGCAGTACGTCTTTCATTGCATATAAGGACTACGTGTTCTTGAAAGATCCACAGGTTTAAGTGAATGAGACAGCATTCCGGTAAGTTTTTATAATTATGCTATTTATATTGTTGCTTTTCATTGTGTAATGCTACAATTTATCACTTTTTTTTTAAAGATATCTGCATCTGCATCTCAGTGAATAGTGTAAAATAGAGTAGAGAAAAGGGACACGACTTGTGTATAGGATTTCTTTCTACACGAATCCCATTTTCACTTGACTAGTTTTATTTAATCACCAACAACTTCTCTATAAAGTGTAAGGATATAATTCGTTATCTAATGCCAAACACACCATTTTACTATATTGTCTCTTATAAATTCTAGAGGGTACTTTCTCAGGTATTATGACAGGTAAAACCATCCATTTTAGTAGTGACTTTAGAGCCAGGGAGGGTGTTTTATGGAGGAGTATCGAATTCATATGATTTGTAATAACCATAAAACCACTTAGTCTGTTTTAAAAAACACATCAAGAATTAACAGCTTGTGCTTTATACGCATCTATATAACCGCTCAAATAGATTCTTCTGATATAATAAGTAGTTACTTAATATTAGGTGTATAAATTAATTCTCGGCACCTACTTTTCATCGACTACAGGCCCTATTCAAACTGGGTCTTGTTTCTCGCCTCATCGTAATTTTAAAGTGCCATCTTTTAGCCTTAAAATGAACTATAATACTTGATGCTACTAACCTGAAAAATCAGCTGTAGATGTATTGCCGTTGGAAAAGCAACAATTCAAAAAAAAAAAAAAACGCGGCTAGGAAAAAGAAATAGTTCGATCGGCTTCGGCAGAAAAGTCTGTGTTATATATATATATATATATATATATATATATATATATATATATATATATATATATATATATATATATATAGGGTGTTATTGAATTAACAGAATTAATATTGAAATGGGATCATGTAGAAACACAATTGCTCTGTACCGTCTTGTTGACAAGAAGTTTAGCCAGCTATGCGATAAGGCAACTTATTATCGTCCGTAAAAACAAATTGTGCTTAAAAAGCGACTTGAACAGACGTACAATATGATTTAACCTTTCTTGAAAATAAGAGTTTCAGGTCATTGTCTGTTCAAAAATAGTTAGGGGTTTACAACAGACAGTCGCATTCATTTGTCGATCGTTCGTTAAGAGGTACTACCACTCTTACGACTATAACTAAGCATCATAAAAGGCTATAACACATATCATAAAAGGGTCGATACAATATAAATGATGGCTTCAACTTTTCTATTTTAATAAAAAAAACGGCCAAGTGAAAGTCGGACCTGAGCAATTAGTGTTCCGCAAGGATATATTTTTTTTTGGAAATAAAATAAAATCCTTATTTTTAGTTAATTAGGGCTCTGACAAGTATATATGTCTTAAGATCCAATATTTATTTATACGCTTTTCTGTCAATAATGTGTAATAGTTATAGCAACTTAGCTACCTAACAGCCAATAAATAAATCTAGCTAAATCCAGAATCTAGTAGTAAAAATTTAAAACAAATATTTACTACCTAAATATTTGTTTAATTATGAACAAATAAAATAAAATTATTTTGTCTCGGTACTAGGTACCTATCCTTTAGTCATAATGGAAATCTATTTTATCTATGATTGGTCAAATGCAGTAATGTACTGAAAAGTATATGAGTGTATTACTTCTACTAATACCTGTTGATATTTCGTAACTGACCGGGTAAATTCATATTTTTCCACGAAAAAAACCTTCTCCATATTGTCAAGAGACATAACTTTTTTTTATACTGAATAAATTATTAGACCTAATGCCGTCGTGATAATTTTCATAAAATCTACACTTAATGGAAAATATTCCATAATTTTTTCAAAATTTTTTAATAAGTACTTTTCGAGAAAGAGGAGGGGGAGCGATTTTTTAAAATGTAATATGAAGAAAAGTTTGTGCGAGTCATCATCATCATATATATTTTTGAATTTGACACCCCACTTAATGGCCTTAGATTTTTTTTCACTTCCCTCTACAAGCTAATCCCTTAAGTAAAAAATTTAACTTTCAAAACTACACGGGTCTGATTGGGCCATCAATTCCTATATTAGTACCAAATTTCAACTTGCTATGTCAAATAGCAGCAAACCGCAGTTGAAGCAGCTTTAAGGAAAAAGAAACTATTTAAATCTCGAGATCCTGACGGGATTACCTCAGAAGTAATACAAGCCACGGAATAGCTGAGCATCGAAGTGATCTATAAATTATGCCACAAAATCTGGCATTCTCAACAATGGACAGCAAACTGGACCAGACGTCCTATAAAAATTCGTCATAAAAAAGGATCTATTACAAATTGTGATAACTATCGCACATTAATTTTGCCAGTCCTTCTGCAAATTATTAATGATCGTTTAGGTTCGTACATTCAACCACAAATCCCACCAGAGCAAGCCGGCTTTTCAAGAGGTCGGGGAACCAGAGATCAACTATTAAACATTCGCCAAATAATTGAAAAAGCGAGTGAATTTAACAACTCTTTCTATTTATGCTTTTTTAGACTATCGAAAAGCGTTTGATAAGATAAAGGGCAAAGCTCTGGTCGGTACTTAATGAAATAGGAGTTCCTATCCATCTTGCAAGTCCAATTAAAAGTCTGTACACCAATACCAAGTGCCATGTTATTGTTAATGATACAAAATCTGAGAAATTTCAACCTCACTGTGGTGTAAGACAAGGTTGCATACTATCTCCCAAACTTTTCAATATATATGGCGAATATATCATGCGAAGGGCTTTGGATGATTGGCAAGGAGCGATATCAATGATTAATAATTTGAGATTTGCAGATGACACTGTTCTTTTCGCTGGGAGCGAAACGGAATTATTACTACAAATACTTAAGAGGGTAGAAAAGAAAGCATAGAACTCGGACTTGAACTGAATATAAATAAAACCAAAATTATGACTGTCGATAGGTAAAATAATAACAAACCATATGTCAGACAAATTGACTGCCTTGAAGTTGTTAGTGAGTATATGTCCTTGGAGAGGGAGATCCGTCGAAGACGTGCTCTGACAAAAGTTGCTGTGCAAAAGCTCAAGAGAATCTGGAAAAATAACCACACATCCAAACAAGTGAAAATCAGACTGGTAAATTGTCTTATCTTTCCTGTTCTCATAAATAGCTGTGAGTCCTGGACAATGAGAAAGTTTGAAATAAAAAAACTAGATGCCACATAAATGTACTGCTGGCGACGAATGCTTAGCATCTCGTGGACCATACGACAAACCAACGACTCAATTATATCAGAGCTTAATGTCCAGCAACGTATTTCAAGTCTTAACCTCACAAAAATCATTAAACTTTTCAGCAATATCATGAGAAAAGATCTGGAATGTTGAGAAAAACTCATCATTCAAGAAAGAGTTCCAGATATTAGACCTCGATGACATTCTCCGTCCCGTTGGGTGGACCAAGTTGTCCATCTTGCAAATAAACCACTTCACATGAAGCCAGGATAGAGAAATATGGAGAAGAACATCCCACAACGCAACAAAATCACTACTACATTCCCCACAGGGAATTGAGACTGAAGAGAGAGATGTCAAATAGTTTGAGAGAAAATCGGGTGAGACCCAGACGGACACCGAAGTGATCCCATAAGTGTTCCGTATGGAACACCAAAAATGTTCAGATAGAGGGTGTAGATTGTATTTTAAAAATAGTTAAAGATAATGTCTTAACTTAGTTGGGAATGTGGAATCTTTGGCACAATGATACTACTCAGTATATATCACCACTACACCAAACACTTTATTTTTGCACTAGACGCGCGTTTCGCTAACCATGTTAGCTTCAACAGGAGCGATGATTGACTAAAGCTAAAACTACAAATCTACCCTATTTATACTTAGCCTAACCCTTGAATTACTCAAGCGGAACTAATGACATCGGCACGGCCCTCAGTTCTGGTCAAGTATCCAGTAGAGGGGACTATGAGTGTGCTAAATGTTCTTTAAATCGTGTTTTAATTGACCTTTTAGTTTGCCCAACATACTTTTTCTCACAATCATTACAACTAATTTCATAAATTCCACTTTTCTCACAATTAGGAATCTTATCTTTGGGATTTCCTAAGATATTCCTCAGATTGTCTGATGACTTATAGACTAAGGTGAGGCCTACCTTATTAAATACCTTATTGAGCCCTTTGCTATATTTCGGATTATATGGTATGGAGACATATTTGGTGTTATTTTCTTCGCGTGTAAAAAAGGTGGAATTCGGAATATTAAACCTAAATTTATGTCTATTTATTAGCTTATTTACTAAGTCATCGTCGTAACCATTAACTCTAGTTATATTTCTAATACGATTCCTTTCTTTATTGAAGTTTACTCTGTTCAGAGGGAAAGGGACCAAACGATGAACTAAAAAATGTAATGAGGCTAATTTATGTTGTTTGCAATGAAATGAATCATTAGGAATATATCTATCTGTTACTGTATCCTTCCTATAGATATCAAATTCTAATCTATTATTATTTTTAATAAATAAAATATCTAGAAAAGGCAATTGTTCTTTGTTCTCAACTTCCATTCCATTAAATTCACTTACGAAGTTGAGAACAAAGGACAATTGCCTTTTCTAGATATTTTAATTATTAAAAATAATAATAGATTAGAATTTGATATCTATAGGAAGGATACAGTAACAGATAGATATATTCCTAATGATTCATTTCATTGCAAACAACATAAATTAGCCTCATTACATTTTTTAGTTCATCGTATCATATAATCTGAAATATAGCAAGGGGCTCAATAAGGTATTTAATAAGGTAGGCCTCACCTTAGTCTATAAGTCATCAGACAATCTGAGGAATATCTTAGGAAATCCCAAAGATAAGATTCCTAATTGTGAGAAAAGTGGAATTTATGAAATTAGTTGTAATGATTGTGACAAAAAAGTATGTTCGGCAAACTAAAAGGTCAATTAAAACACGATTTAAAGAACATTTAGCACACTTAAGATACAATAAAACAGAAAAGTCTAGCATTGCCGAACAATCTCGTGAAGCTCATCATACTGTAACATTAGATAATCTAAGATTAATAAAAAATGTATCTGATAGGAGATTGTTGAACGCATACGAAAGTATGGAAATCATAAAATGTAAAAGTAGTTTAAATAAAGACAGAGGGCCTATTCCTTATAGTCCCCTCTACTGGGTACTTGACCGGAACTGAGGGCCGTGCCTATGTCATTAGTTCCGCTTGAGTAATTCAAGGGTTAGGCTAAGTATAAATAGGGTAGATTTGTAGTTTTAGCTTTAGTCAATCATCGCTCCTGATGAAGCTAACATGGTTAGCGAAAGGCGCGTCGAGTGCAAAAATAAAGTGTTTGGTGTAGTGGTGATATATACTGAGTAGGATAATGTCTTAGTTTCTTTGCAATAAACACCATCCATAAATCCACTGGAAAATATACTTAACCATATTTTACGTAGTTCCCCGAAGGAGAGATTAACGATTGCCGCGATGTAAAACTAGAAGATTTCTTATGAATAATTAATTTTTATGTGCAAATTATTCACCTTATTAACATCTCAGTGTACGTAAAAACTTTCATTTACTTTAAAATATATTTAACAGGGCAATTTGAGAGAAAAATACGGCATTAATTTAAAAATTAATCGACTGTTTAACATGAGACCGCAACAATTATAAATTAAGTGTGGGTTTCTGAATTGTTATGTTCTCTGTATGGTTTTAACTGACTCCATATATTTCTCGATTTAATTCACTTACCAGAAAATTTAATTTGGTAAAATGGAGACTTAACAGACGCTTAGTTATATTATATAATAAAAAACAACAGACATATAATAAAGATATAAAGAATTATATGTAATTAAAAAGCGGGCAATAATGGCCTCATTCTAATTAAAGAATTAAAATAGGGTACAAGCATGTTTTTAAAAGTTATTTACATAACCATAAAAAAGTTGTTTGATTGTCAAATTACTGTCGATGATCACACTAGTTTCCAAAAAAATACTGATTTTTGTTCATCGAGCGAAACATATATATTTTAAATAAGCTAAGTAGGCTAGTTAATAAAGTATTTTTGTTTTCCGCGAGCACGTCGTAATTCTCACATAAAACCGTTTCTGTTTCTCATCTACCCGCAGTAGTTGTAATGATTTCTTTCTTTGATTCTGTAAACAACGAAGTGAAATAAATACGAAAGATTGTTCTAAAATGTCGTCTAGAGTGTGTAAAATTAATCAAAACCGTTTTTGCTACGTTTGTCGCAAAATTGTTCAGTTAAATCAGGACTATCCTACAACAAACTCACTGCAAAACGCGTTTTTTTACATTATTTTGGTTTTCCGGTGTCACAACAAGATGAATACTGGGTTCCTCGTGTGGTTTGCACAAACTGTAGACTAGTCCTCAACTAATGGTATTCAGGTAAAAACAGTTCTTTGAACTTTGGTAAACCAATGATCTGGAGAGAGCCAACTAACTACGCAATCGACTGTTACTTTTGCTTAACTAAAACTTTTGGTTTCAACTCGAAAAACAAAAATAAAATAAAATATACAGATGTCCCATCAATGTCTAAGCCTGTGCCTCATTCAAAGGATTTGCCGGTTCCTACACTACCCGGCAGAAGTTACCAAACCCAAAATGTCACAGCTACATCGAGCCGTATTCCACTGCACCAAAGTGGTGACAGTGAGCAGTTCAGCTCGCATAACTTTGTCGGCTATGAGGACAGTCCACATTCGATAACTCAGTCTGCAGTTGTCTACGTCTAAAAGTGAATTACTTGCTTCAAGGTTGCAGCAGTGGAAGTTGCTTGATCCTGACACAAGAGTTAGTATTTATTTCTCCAGAAGTAAGACCTATGCTACTTCTTTTACAAAAGAAAATGAATTATGTTATTGTCATGATGCTAATAGTCTGTTCGAAGAAATGAAACAACCATACAACCCAGAAGAATGGCGCCTTTTTATCGATCCCTCGAAGACAAGCCTCAAAGCTGTTCTTTTGCACAACAGAAATAAGAAGCCTTCTATCCCAATAGGTCATGCAGTGAATTGTAAAGAAGCCTATGAAACAATGTCCATATTAATCGCATTCATCAAATATGAATGTGACAATTGGTATATCTGTGATGACCTAAAAGTCATCGGTATGCTTTTGGGTTTGCAAGGCGGCTACACAAAGTAAGGTTGCTTCTTGTGTTTATGAAACTTGAGGGCAAAGAAGGATTACTATAAAAAGAAATTTTGGCCTATTAGAACCGAATATGTTCCAGGTAAAATGAACATGAAAAATATATGTTTGGTTAACCCCAAAAAAAATTATATTACCGCCGCTTCACATTAAGTTAGGCTTAATGAAAAATTTTGTCAAAGCTTTGAATAAGACAGTACCAGCCAGGTACTTATGCAGTGTATTCACGAATCCTTCTGAGGCTAAACTAAAAGAAGGAATATTTATAGGTCCTCAAACTAGGAAAATTTTGGATGATAAAACATTTGAGAGCCATTTGACGGACGTTGAAAAGACTGCCTGGAATTCCTTCAAACTTGTCGTTCGAGATTTTTTATGTGATAGAAAAAAATGACAATTATCAAGAGATCGTTGCAAATTTATTGCAGAATTACGAACGGATGGGTGTGAACAAGTCCCTAAAAATTGATTTTTTGCATTCCCATCTGGATCTTTTTCCGGAAAACCTTGGAACCATGAGCATGGCGAACGGTTTCATCACGATCTAAAATTATTTGAGAAAAATTATCAAGGTTCTTGGGACCAGAACATGCTAGGAGACTACAGTTGATCTGTTGTAAGAGATACAGATACAAGTATTTACAAAAAAAGAGCTAAAACTTTTTATTTGTTTATTCGTACTTTAAATGTTTTTTTTGTAACATATGTTTTATTAAATATCTTAAAAGTTTGACGACCTGAGCATTTTTAAATATTTCTTCTAAGTTGAGGACACTTAAAATAAACAAACTATATGTATATGTTTTACTTCATGAACAAAAACCTTGTAAACTAGTGTTATTTATCTATGTATTCATTGTTATTTCACTTAATACAATAGACAAAATGCAACGTATTATTGGATCGTCAAAATAAAAAGGTGTATCAAACAAACATCACCAAGTATATTCTGTCAAGTAAGAACATGTCAGGGAACCTTTATCTACGGTGCATTTTAGTAAAAGTATCAGTCGATTCCGAACATTCGTCGAAATCATGTGAAATCCAAAATGAGTCACTTGTTTGCGTGTCGGCTCGAGGCAGTCTTTGTTTGTTCCCATCCAAATGAGCCTAACATGACACATTCCTCCAGCCGCCAAGCCTACTGAAAATGTTTGGTCTCTTGCAAAGAGAAAGCTCAGAGAAAAGACTCTGAGACTCGGTTGTCTCGCGAGATTCGAAAAATTTGCAGAGACAGCATTCCTCGAAGATGCCAAGCCATTATTGATGCATGAGGCGATTGGACAACTTACTAAGGTAATTGCGCCGTTGTTGCATACCAAGGAATACACTGATGGCAAAAAATTATGTGACATTTTTTCAAGAATACGAGCGGTCACATTTTTACTTCATAGACTATATATACCCATTACAACATACGAAGTATAATACTCTTCACAGTCCATATAAAAATAAACAGCATAAAAGTAACAATGAAAACTCTTTATTTATGAGATAAGGTTTCGGTTTGGAAGATCCCTTTCATTAAGGAATTCCTCAAGGGCGTAGTAACATATATTAAAAAAAGTGATTTATTTTTCTTTAAATCCTGTATTTAGGATTCCCACAATATAAGCCGGGGTAATTACTATTAATTTATTTAAATATTTTGGTTTCATATATTTAGGGTTTTTCTGACCCACCGAAGTTTTAGAAAAAGGCAAGCCAAAAGCATTTCTATATCTGGGGCTGCGATCGTGAATATCCCGTCTTCGAGCGAGATTTTCTTTGTTCTTTATAGTAAACATAATCAGAGAATACACAGTATATAGGATTCAAAATAACCCTTACATGAAGGCGTTAAGGATACTTTGGAAATCACTCGAAGAATCTTTTTTTGAGTAACAAGACGCTGTTGCACTTCACTAGCTTGAACACAATACAATATGTCGTACGAGATAGTGGATTGAACTAGACCAAAATAAACCATTCTGATTACATTTGAGGATATGGTGTCACGAATATTTCAGTAGGAACTAAGCTTAGGAATCAAGCTCTCGACATGAGCAGTCCCAGTCAGTTTCTGAATTATATGGACACTACATTTGCTGCATTTTATTCAGAAGAGAGTTGTTCGCCTGATTAAAGACCTAGAAATCACCAGCAACCTTAAATCATTGAAACATCGAAGAATAGTTGAGCCTATTCAACAAGTATATTCATGGAAACTGTTTGAACGATATAGCCCGCTTAGTTCCTCGCAGAGCGGTGCACGCTAGGAAAACACGCCGTGCTAATACTTCACATCCGTATGAAGTTCAGCTTGTCTTTTATATGGAAAACCTCATTGCTTTTTCCGCGCACGCGTCGCTCCTGTACCGCTTTAGGATTTCCCTGCAGCAGGTGCCATATGCTCGTAAAAAAAAACAACAAATGTCGATATTAGTAAAAATAAATATTTTTAGTACTTCGAAGAAAGGGTCTAGCCGGATAAGGTATTAAAATCGGCCCTTAAAACAAACGCAATGTAAGTATATACATCTTGTAGGTATTGTTGAGAAAAGCCTATTCTAAAATTTTCAGACCTCCGTTATGCCTGACAGCCATAACTTCAAAATTAGTGTTTTTTTTTTTTTTATTTTTCTCGTACTCCTACAGCTTTTGGCCGTTTGACTCGAAATTTGAGGAGGTAGTACCGGATTTTTTATTTTTTTTTTGGCACGAAATTCAAAAAAAAAAAATAAAAATTTTGATAGAAAAAATCCACATATATCTTATTATAATTTTGGTTCTTCTTTTGGCCAATGTGGTTCCATGTTTGGCTGACGGGCCCAAGCCAAGTCAGCACAAACGCTATTACCATTGTATATTAAGGAATAACCTGACAATGTTACATATTTTCAAAATCACTGACTTCTAAATGTTTTTGTGTATGTTTGTGTGGTGTTGTTGGTGTAAGGCCTGTGACTGATATGATGAGGGGGACAATGATGACATTTTTTTGTTTCCATAGCCTTTTTATTTCTGTTGCAAGGTCGGTGTATTTGGAGATTGTTTCTGTGTATTTCGTTTGGATGTTTGTGTCGTTGGAGACAGCTATGTCAATTAAATAAGAGACTTTTTCTTTTTTTGCACTGAAAAGTAATATCGGGTCTATTGGCAGAGACTGAGTTATCTGTATGGATACTGATGTCCCAGTAGAGCTAGTAATCTTTATTTTCAAGTATGGATGTTGGTGTGTATTTGTAGTAGGGATCCCTGTTTTCTATGAGTTCGTATGTTGTGGCTAGTGCTTGGTGAACTACTTTTGCCGCTGAGTGATGACTGGCTATGTATTCCGTTCCGGCTAATATTTTACATCCGTTTGTTATGTGCTCGATCGTTTCTTTCTGCAGGTGGCATTTCCTGCATCTGTCTTCTATAATAGTTGGGTCTTTGATGATATGCTTTTGGTAGTTTCTGATTAATATGACTTTATCTTGGATGGCAAGTAAGAAGCCTTCTGTTTCAGGGAATAGCTGCCCATGCTGTAACTAGCTGTATGATTGTTTTGTTTTTAGGTGGTCTTGTCCTATGTGGTATCTGTGTTTTCCGTGGAGTGTTTTTTCTCTCCACGTTTTCGTACCTATACGGTATATAGATCTCGATAAATATGGTTTACCATTAAAATTTTTATTTTTTTTTTGAATTTCGCGCAAAAAAAAATCAGGTTAGAGTACTAAGTATTTCCTACTACCCCCCTCAAATTTCGAGTTAAACGGCCAAAAGCTACAGGAGTACGAGACAAATCAAAAAAACACTAATTGTGTTGTTATGGCTGACAGGAGTGAGTTGAAGGTCCGACAATTTCAGGATAGGCGTTTCTCAAAAATACCTACAAGATGTATATACTTACATTGCATTTGTTTTAAGGGCTGATTTTAGTACCTTATCCGGCTAGACCCTTTGTACGAGTTCGTTGTTTTGCAGTTTTTACGATTTTTTTTCCGGAAAATGAATAAAAAAGTAATTTGTGACAAAATTTCTTATTAAAAAGGTAAATGGACCAAAGATGATTCATGACAGATCATTGAAGGTTTATGGTAATGACGGCCCATCTTATTTTCAAGTAAAATGTTAGTGTAAACAGTTTCGATACGGCCAAGACGTAATTTACGATGACCCTGGATCAGAAAACTCAGTTGAGGCAAAAACTGCTTTTTTGCTTCCATCAGAACAACGAAAGAAGATATCCTGCAGAAATTCGAGAATCGGAAATTACACTTTTCAAGATTGTGCACCGAAACTTTATGAAAAAAGTGTCTACACTATGGATCCTCAAACTTCTTACATCAGAGCAGAGACTGATGAGGAAGAAGATTCTTAAGAACATTTGGTTGCCTTTGAGAACGATTAGGGTTATTTTTGCGAATTGTCACAGGTGCCAAGACTTGGGCGTCCTATTGAGACGAAGACGAAGCTGGAGTCGGTGAAATGTGTTTAAAAGGGCTCTTTACCTCCAAAGAAGACGAAAGCTCACTCGTCTTCTGGAAAGTTGATGGTGCATGTCTTTTGGAACTGCAAAGGAATTGTGCTGATCAAATATATGAAAAAAGGTCCATAATTAGTGGAAAGGACGATCGAAAACCTGAAGCTGGCAATTGTACGATAGTTTCAGGATCCACAAAGCTTATACAGTTCAAGCTGTGGATTCACAGGGTTACAACATCCAGCCAATAGCTCTGATTTGACGCCAGTAACTTTTGTTGTCTAAACATCAAAAAAAAGGACCTCAGGAACCCAAATAAGGCAACAGTATTCCATCGTTGGTGAAATTTGAACTTCATATAGCAAGCACACTGCAATTTTCTAGGATCAAATAATATCTCAAGCTTTTGAGACACTTCCTTTCATATCTTTACCATATAATTATGGTTGTCCCGACATAACCATGTCGAATTTTTTTAAAAGAAAACCGCTACGTAGGTTGCCAAAAACAACTTCTTTCAGGTCTATGTTAAGTTTTACAAATTTCTGCTCCCTGATGACATTTGGATGCCTAAACATTCACGATAAATGAAGATAGAATTGTGCTGTCATCAGCAAAGTTATAGATTTGATTTGTAGTCTTAGTGAGCAGATGGGTAATGTAAAGAAAAAAGGGGAAGGAGTCAGTATAGAGCCCTGTAGTACATCGGTGTTGATAGTGAATGTGTCCAAACGAAATTTATTAACTGGCACGTGCACAAAATGATCTCTGAGGAGACATATGTAAGGGCGCAGCTGAGCCAATAATTCGCTAAAATCGGTGGAATGTCTTAGAGTTTTATTAATAAGTTCTATAAATTATACTTGTTTCAAACATGTAAACTTTGCACGATAAGAACCAGAATAAAAAGCAGCAATTACGGGAAATAATCCCAATTTTTAGAAAAAATATACATTTTCCCCGCTTTCATTTCTCTTTACCTCCAATTAAAAGCGTTTTCAATTTTTCAGAAATTAGTCGCGTTCTATAAATCGAAAATAACATTTTCCGAAAGCGAACAACAGCTTTTTGTTTCAACTTTTGAAGTATTCATTTCCTGTTTGTTTTTTACCGGCCCCGCATTTCAAAATAATTGATACATTTATTACCCCGGTACTCACTAAACTGTGAAATTAACTTCAATTCTGGATTTTTATATTTACCGCAATTTAATTAGCTACTAGTGTTTTAAAATGGAAAATAAATAGGGTAAAGTGGATAATCGTATTGGAATTATAAATTAACTGTTATTCCAAATAGTACAGTCTTTACATCGCTTTTTGTTTAACAATATGCACAATGCGCATTAGGTTATTTGGTTTTTTAATAAACATTATTAATATACCGGTGATCGAAGCAAGCAAACAACTGTACAATGATGCGGAATCACAGGTAAAAATCAATGATGTAACATCGGAAAAATTCACCGTAACAAGAAGCCTAAGGCGGGGTTGCTGCCTTGCTTCAATGCTTGTCGGGATCTATCTAGGCGAGGTTTTGAAGGGGTCGAGACGTAAATGGACATCCAACTGACAGATGATATAACCCTATATACGCTACATTTTGCCGACGATCAGGTGGTAATCGTACAAGACAAAGACGATTTAGAGTACATGTCTAGAAAGTTAATAAAACAATACAAGAAGTGGAGTCTGGCAGTAAACATGACCATGACCTGTGTATTGCGGGTAAAAAAGAAGATCTTAGTTTGATCAACGGAGAAAAAAAATAAATGCATGCGGGGAAAAGAGAACAAGAAATAGAACATCGAATAACAAAGGAGAAACAAGTTATAACATCATTAAATTCAATACTTTGGTCAAAGAACATATCAAATCAACGGAAAAGAGAAACATTTATGACAGTATTTTTAAGAATATTGTTTTATATGGCAGTGAAAAATATAGATAAAATAACTAACACCCGTATCAGAGAAGTAATGAAGATCAAGAAAACTCTAATCGAAGAGATACAGCAAAAAAAACTGTGCTAATGTGGGCATGAACAGAGGATAGAAGACCAAAAAATACCAAAACAACCACTGTCATGCATGCGTCTAGAACGCAAAAAAAACGGATTTGATGGAAAATTACATGGTCATCATGCATTGAAAAAGCCATGTCATAACGAAATCTAAGATCTGGAGTTTGGAAGGATCGACATAAGTGGCGGTTAGGAACCAGATGGCGTAGGACACTATAAAACCGGATATATATATATATATATATATATATATATATATATATATATATATATATATATATATATATATATATATATATATATATATATATATATATATATATACAGTGTTTCCCAAAAGTTTTATACAAATACATATTACAAAAAATTATTCTCGATAAAAAGTTCTGCATCACCTAGAAATCCATAATAAAGCATCAAAAGTTTAAAATATTTGATGGTATACAGGGAACATAAAAAATAATGATTTATACTGAAGAGCAAAGTGTGTTTAAATTTAAATACAAAGCAAAATATTAATTGAAAATGTTAATAGGAACTAAAAAAATTATTTCTCACGTTTAGATTTGTGGCTTTCCTAGTTGAAAACTCAAAAAAACTCCAATAAACACGTTCGTAATTGTCGGAATATTTATTGAATAAAGGAAAATGAAATTAATTAAAAACTAGTGCACTGATTTTTGATTGTATCATATTTCTGTTAAAAATTTGATAACCTTTGTATCTGCTGGGTAACAATAACATCCATAATAAATTTGTGCTAATATCATTTTATTTTGAAATTGCAACATTACTTAATTACTAGGTATATAACATAACAACTAAACATATGGTTTAATTCTAACATTATTGCACAAGTGCTTCAATGTATCCACCATCCCTTTCTAAACAAGTGATTGTTCTTTGAGAAAAATCTTTTATATCTCGTCAGGAGTTATAGCGTCACATGTTTCCCTAATGACTCTCTCACGTTCAACATCTTGAAATGGCCTTTTAAGATAAACCTTTTCTCCTAAGTAGCCCGATTAAAAAAAGTCTAGAGGGGTGATGTCTGGAGACCTTGGGGGCCAAGTAAATTGCACATACCTCCCCATTACTCTACCGTTAAAAATGTAGAGGAGATAATCTTGAACATTTCTCGTACTGTGACATGATGCACCATCATGTTGGTACCATATACGTTGTCTTTCAATTACTGGTAGGCGATTAAGAACCTCAGGGAACTCTTTATTTAAAAATTCTAGGTAACGTTCAGCATTCATATTATTTCAAAAAAAGAATGGTTCAACTATTCTCTCTTTAAAAATTCCACACTATACATTGGTTTTAAACGAGTATTGATCTCGAGTTTGGATATTGAAGTTATGTAGGATTAACATCGCTTCACCAGCGATAGTTTTGAGAACTTACTGTCCCAATAGACGTAAATCTCGCATCGTCAGAGAAAAGTATTTGTCTTGCCATAAACCTGTTATCTTCCAACTCTCCTTGAAACCAAGCACAAAATTCAAATCTTCGTTCAGAATCTCATGCTTTTAAAGTATTAATTGGGGTATGAATGGTTTAAATTTATTTGATCTTAAAATTCTCGCAACTGTAGCTTTACTCACATTCAATCAAGCTGATCTTTTCCGAAGTGAATCTTTTGGCTTTTCTAGTACCGACAGCATTACTTGATTTTGATTATCTTCATTTGAAACCCATGCCCGATGTTTCTTTTTAAATTTATTTCCAACACTTCCATAAATCTTGAATTTATTTGTTAGCTACCCTACAGCTGTGAAATGTGCAGTTTTTTATTTATTATATCTATTATTAAAGTTTTATAATTATCTCCAACTATGAGAACAATTTCAATTTTGTCTTCAACACTCAATTTTACTGACATTTCTATTTATTGCAAATACAGACTGACGTTAGCTTTGAAGTTTATTGACAGTTGTTAGCTATTTCCAAAGATATGTTCATTTGTTTTCAGCTTAAAACTTGTATGTAGTGATTTCGTTTTCTTTTTATTCAATAAATAATCCAACAATTATTGACGTGTTTACTGGAGTTTTTTGAATTTTTAACTAGGAAGGCCACAAATCTAAACGTGAGCATAATTTTTTAGTTCCTATTAACATTTCTAATTAATATTTAGTTCTGTATTTAACTTTAAACACACTTTACTCTTCATTACAAATCATTATTTTTTATTTTTCCTGTATACCATCAAATATTTTAAATTTTTGATGCTTGATTATGGAATTCCATGTAATGCATATATATGCTATATATATGCTATATATATATATATATATATATATATATATGTAAATATATATATATATATATATATATATATATATATATATATATATATGTAAATATATATATATATATATATATATATATATATATATATATGTAAATATATATATATATATATATATATATATATATATATATATATATATATGTAAATATATATATATATATATATATATATATATATATATATATATATATATATATATGTAAATATATATATATATATATATATATATATATATATATATATATATATATATGTAAATATATATATATATATATATATATATATATATATATATATATATTTACATATATATATATATATATATATTTACATATATATATATATATATATATATATATATATATATATATATATATATATATATATATATATATTGTAAGGTGTTAACTTGCCCGCACTTTTGTACCCTGTGAAAAGTTGTTTGTCCCACGCTTGAGCGCAATTTTCTTGCAGCCCCGCTTTAATTTCTGATAATGAATTGAGTGACTAATGATTTTAAAAGAACTAAAGAAATTAAACAAACCCTAGCTCAGTTTTCCTTGGTGGAGAGATATGGGTAAGAGATAATTTTTGTACGTCTTTTTGGAATTTTTTTTCTATTTTTTAAAAAACTTTAGCTGTACAAATTTTGGGCACCATTCATTTTAAAATAGAAAGGATCTAACTTCAGCTAAAAAAATGAAAAAAATACTGAAAGGGTGTATTGTTGGTAAATAAAAAAATCAGTTTGGTACAGCCGTTCTTATCCTGAAAAGTAAGATAGGTATTCAGTGAGACACTAGCTTTAATCAACAAAAAGAAAATTTATTCATGTTTTTAAAAATAAAAAGTTCTAACCTTTGCAGTTTTACAGGATTACTAAAAAATTTTAGCCTAACAGGTAGTTATGACATTTAAATTCTAAACTCTGACTACTCCCGAAGACGAAAAATAGTGCTTTTCACTTCACTTTTTAGTCAGTTCATATTGCTGTCAAGGCACTACTCAGGGATAAGTCTATGGAAGGATGTTTTGGTAACTTACTGTTTTTATTTCGGCTTCGATGGAACACGACCGATTTCACACTTTTCTCGTAAACACTTAGAGAGCCCACTACGGCTTTTCGTTATAAAACTTGTGCATTATTTAGCTCTCATGATTGTTGTAATGAGCCTTTACTGCAGCTCTGTCGAAGGAAGCCTACTTGGCGGCTCCGATGAAAATTAGCCTGGCTGCGGCTTGATGGTACTCAGCCTCGATCCCTGTCCTACCGGACCCTTAAATAAGCCGTGGGCCTTCTCTCGGTCATATCGCGACGCCGGAACCAAAAATCCGGATACACATTTTCAACCAATCCCGGCGTGCCGATAGATTCGGTCAGAAACCCGCACAGCACACTAATATACCGAACGGCTTGGAATCTCTTGTTAATATACCGTTCGACACAAAAATGAAAATAAGTACGATTTGAAGTGAAAAATCAGTAACATTACATGGTCTTAAAATCTAGGAAAAAATGAATGTTACATTTACCCCCTTCCAAAAAGAAATAGACTACACTAGTCTATTAAACTTAGGCTACTTATGAAAAGGTACAAAGTGGTACACTATCACTTAATACTAAGGTCAGAACTTAAAACAAAAGTACAAACTTCGGACCTTACTACTAGACTTAACTCAATTAAGCACTAATATTAAGTACAATGAGAACCAAATGAAAATCTTTGCATGATCACAAGAATCTTATAACTAGACTTAACCTAATTAGACACTAAGGTTAAGTACATCAAAAAGCAAATAAAAATCCTTGCATGAACATAAGAAATACCTTTCCAAAATAACAATCGCGGTCTTCTTATATAAAAGAATCAGCTCTGTTATTGTTACCAAAAACAAAAAATATAACTTTGTCTAGACTCTTGTCTAAATCAAAAAAAGTGAACTGAAATAAAATATGAACACCCCCCTTAAAATATTTTAAGGATTGTCTGAAAATTTTCTATTTCAGCAAAAGAAATTTATAAAAATTCTTAAATAAAGAAAAAAATAAAAAAATGATTCTAGTGCAAACACTTACACTAAAAAGAAAAAGTCTTGTCAGACCATTTAGCACTAGGCCAAAAAAAAAAAAATATCTGGATAAATATCCAGACAAACGCTCGGGAAAAATCGCCATCCATGCTCTAGCTCATCACTAAGAGAACATTCTAAATCTAGTATCACTACTAGTCGCACTCGGAAAATAATCGCACTCTATCGCGCAATGTCGACGTCCTAAGACATCTAGACATGCTAAAATCGCTAGGGAAAACGCTCTGGTTGATCGCCAGAAAACACGTCAGCTTATCGCCAACAAAACACTCTGGTATATCGCCAGAATTAAAAAAAAAAAAACTCGGCTCCTCGCCAAGAAAACACTCTGGTATATCGCCAGAAAAAAGCCTCGGCTCCTCGCCAAGAAAACACTCTGGTATATCGCCAGAAAAAACCTCGGCTCCTCGCCAAGAAAACACTCTGGTATATCGCCAGAAAAAACCTCGGCTCCTCGCCAAGAAAACACTCTGTAAATAGTCCTCGACTACACAAAGTCTGCGTTCTAAAAGAACAAACTCGCCATTAACATAGTGAGCAGCTATAAAAGCTAACTATAACACTATAGGCACAGTGAATAGCTATAAAAGCTAAAATTCACTCTAAACACAGTGAATAGCTATAAAAGCTAAAATTCACCAAACTGAATGATCCTGCTTCAAAAAGCAATGTTCACTAAGAACAGAATGATTAGTCTGCGCACAACTAACATTCAAGGAAACATTCCCAACATAACTATATGAGACAGCAAGTCTCGAAATAGGACCTCCCTAAAGTCATAATCCTAAACATAGGAGTCCATAAGCAAAACGACTCAAAATCTCGCATTTTGAGCACATGCCCTCAGGCAACCAACATACACCGAAATATATACAGAAATATGTACAGAAATATATACAGAAATAAATACAGAAATACATACAGGAGTTCAAATCCCAAACTCTTGGTTATGATAACTCCATACTGAGCTTGGTGAAAGCTCTTAGCAAAAGCTAATCAAATCTTCGGCACATCGCACCAAAGTGACAAATCTGCCTAGAAACATGAGCCGGAAAAAACGCCCTCCGTCATTCTTCAGGGTGGCTACACAGAGATATAAAACTTAACCAGCATTGCGCTTCTCCAAGTTGCATGAAGAACCCTCGTGTACTGGTCTCGCCCTAGAACAACAACGAAAAACATTCAATCCATCCCACATAACAGGAGACAAACACCTCACCACGATATACTGAACGGTGGAGACAATAAAATACAGAATTGGTGACCCTGGTGTCCACCAACAAAAGGGAGTAGATTATAGCATCCACTAAACTGAAACGGTGTCTACCACACCACCATAAGTCAAAAAAATTTAATCAATAGGGTGTTCCGAAACACACTACTGCCAACAGCCTGTCACCACTAATAGGCTAATTGGAGCTGAGGTCGACTACAGTAGCTAGGCTCTCCTTTGGCTCAAATAGAAATAGCCATTGGGTAACAAAACCTTTAAAGGTCCCAAAGGTCAAACGTGCGCCCCCCCCATAGACTACCCTTCCAATCAGTCTGTTCCTCAGGAAGACTAACTCCCTGCCAAACGTCGTAACGGCATCTGTTAGCACCCGGTGCATCACAGCCTGTAAAAACAAATAACTCATGGGATACAACCTAAAAGGTTTACAAGGTTGACTTAACCAAGCTTCTAACGGAAATTTCCAAACTACGAAAATGAGCTTAAAAGGCTACATGAAGCAAAAATTTCTCTATTTTTCGGTGGCAACGCAACAAAACTTTTGAAGACGACAAGAGCTTTTCCAGCTTAATCAGAAACAAGAAGAAAACATCGTTGACAGCTAGAATATTCGATCATGGTGTTAATCGTCTTCCTAGACAATAGCTTCTAGAAGAAACTGCTACAGGTATCAGGCATAACCGTTTTCTGTCAAAATCAATTTACTCTTAATTGCGCCCAACATATACCACTAAGGTAATAGAAATACACCCACTCGGTAACAAACTTTGAAATGGCTCATAAAAATTTTGACTCTACATCATACCACGCGAGCTCCATCTTGCGCTTGTCCAAACTCAAGATCACTTTGGATTGCCTCTAATCAAAATTTCGCTTCCAAGTGTCAAGAACTGGATATTATTTGGGGTCATAAGCAAATCAAATCCCGCGACCACCGACATACCAGTCTTATGATAAATCCTGAGTGTGACTCTTTCGCAAGCTCGCAACAGCTGAGTCGATGCTAAACATCAACTACAATCAACCTAAGTTTGGATATGATCAGTACCCAAAACCTTAGCAAAAATAATAAAAGTAAGCTATACTCTGCTCAACTTTTATAACAGTCAAAAAAACGAGGTCGTCACCTCTACAGAGCAACATCAAAAAATAAAGTAAAGCAATTAAGATAATGTAAATCTAAATTATTCTTCTTCTGACAAACTTTCATTAGGGTTAGGTCCCGTGAATAGTTTTAAGTCTTTAATATGCCATCGTCCTACTTTAGTCCCATCTAAATTAACTAAAGTATAAACTAAGTCTGAAATCTTTTCTCTTATCACGCAATGCACATACTTAGGTACCAACTTAGATGTGAATTTATCTGCTGCACTGGAAAGAATTTTATTTTTTCGCCAAACGTGATCTCCTATATTAAAGGCAAAATCCCTTTTTCTAAGGTTGTAAGACTTACTGTTCCGTTCATAAGCCTTATGTATACTACGCACGTCGGTGAAAATATCTTTTAAACCTTTTAAATTTTCGGCGTACGCACCCCTGTTACCCGGAATTATTTCGCTGTCAACATTGACATCCAAATCTAAATTTTTTTATAATACGATCCGGATAGAGGTATATGTCTGCCGTAAACTAAGAAAGACGGTGTGAACCCTGTTACTTCGTGTCTTGCGGTATTTATTGCTTGTTGAATTTTGGAAATATTGCCATCCCAAGTGTCATGTGAATCAACGTAACTTCTTAAAGCGGTCCCGACTGTTCGGTTATTACGTTCGACAAAATTACATTGTGGAGAGTACACGGGATTAAAACGGATATTAAAACTATAAGTTTCACTTAGGCTCTTAAAACTTTTAGAGGTAAACTGAGTACCGTTATCGCATATCAAGAGCGATGGAACACCGTGGATTAGAAAGACATTATTTTCCAAAATTCTCTCTATATATCCAGCTTTAGAGCTTTTCAAAGGAAATAGCATGGTATACTTTGTAAACCAGCAAGAAACCACGAGAAGCCATTTATTTCCCTTTTTTGAACGTGGGAATGGGCCTACTAGATCAGCTGCTATGACTTGAAAAGGGTAATTAACCGTTTTCTCTTTTCCCATCAGTCCCATAGGTAGTGCATTTGGAGATTTCTGCGCTCCACATACTTCACAAGTCCTCACAAACTTTAAGATATCAAAACGCATTTTTGGCCAATAATACTGTTCCTGAACCCTGTAAAGAGTTTTATAAAAACCAAAATGACCAGAAGTAGGAGGAGTGTGACACATGTCTATAATTTCCTCTCTCTGTGGTTTAGGAACTAGTATTTTCCACTCAGGTACATTAACTTTTAAAGGCAACTGGTTTGGGATAAACTTGTACACGAAATCATTTTCCACCTTCCACTGCGGAAAATTTTGAGGAAATTCTTTAATTTGCTGCCGTAAATTATCGTACCATGGATCAATGCGATCTATATCAACTGTATCAATTCTTACGCCAATTTGTGCATTAAGACCGTTTTCGTCCACTGTATGATCTGGGATTCTTGACAAAGCGTCAGGAATAACATTGTGGACTCCTTTTCTATGAATTAAATTAAACGTATGTTGTCTCAACCTAATCGCCCAACGCGCTAGTTTGCCACTAGGGTTTTTAATAGAATTAAGCCACAATAAACTATAATGATCTGTTATGACCGTGAAAGGAACACCTTCTATGTAAGGTCGAAACTTTTCGATGTTAAAGAGTACTGCTAAACATTCTTTTTCAACAACCGAATAGTTACGTTCAGCCTTTGATAAAGTTCTACTGGCATACGCTATCATTCTTTCCTCACCATTGATTTTCTGTGTTAGGATGCCCCCTAAACCGGTATTAGAAGCATCACTAGAAATATAAAACTGTTGGGAAAAATCTGGTTGGGATAAAATTGGAGCTGAAACCAATAACTCTTTAATCTTGATAAAAGATTTTTCTGCTGCCTTTGTCCAATCTATCGATTGTCCTTTTTTTCGTCCTTTCAAAAGATCATTGATAGGCGACAACAAGGTAGAAAAATTCTCAATAAAACGTCTGTACCATGAACACATTCCTACGAAGCGCTTAACTTCCGTAGTATTAGTAGGTCTCGCATAATTAACCATGCTTGCTACTTTATCCGGATCGGTACGCAAGGAATTTGAGCCTACAATGTAGCCTAAAAACTTTAGAGAAGTTTTGAAAAAATCACATTTGCTCAAATTTATCGTCTGTCCGGCCTCTTTCAATTTATCTTTTACTTCTTTAAGTAAGCGAATATGCGATTCGAAGTCTTCCGATGTTACTAAAATATCATCGAGATAGGTAAAAATATGTGGCTCATATTTCGGACCAAATATAGCGTCCACTAAACGTTGCTGAGTTTGAGCAGCGTTCTTTAGACCAAACGGCATAGTGACGAACTGAAATAGACCTCGGCCTACTACTGCAAAAGCGGTCTTTTCCTTAGAGGATTTGTCTAAAGGAATTTGCCAGAAAGCCTTTCTAAGGTCTATCGAGGATACATACTTAGCATTCCTGAGTGATGTCAAAATTCTGTCGATGTTCGGTAATGGATAGTTATCAAATTTGCTGACCTCGTTGAGCTTTCTTCCGTCAAAGCATAGACGATATCACTCCGAGTTTCAACATTTCGTCTAACTCCTTATTTAATACTTTTGACATGTACGGAGACATGGCGAAGGGCCTTGTCTTTACAGGACTGGCATCAGCCGTATCTATAGACATGGTGGTTTTATTCGTTCGGCCTAACCTATCTTTACTACTTAATTCCTTGAAAGAGCTTATTACTTTTTTCTGCCTTTAAGCGTTCCGTCTGCGAGAGATCATCTAGGGTACATAGACGTGAGAAAAGGTTTTCTAAAGAACTTTCTGAATAACAATCTTTAAAACTTGTATGAGAATTGACTTCTAGGGACTGTGAATACCACGAATTATCTTTAAAATTTACTAAAATTCCGAATTTTTGTGCAAAATCACATCCTAAAACCAAAGTATGTGATAGAGAAGGT
>CM032456.1:110056696-110256982 GCA_019049505.1 Pachyrhynchus sulphureomaculatus | reverse complement strand
TATTAACACGGTCTATAAATTGTCATGTTTTGAATTGCCCCTCCACCTACACTGGATCAAACAAAGGATGACCCAATACAGGAGTCATTGTAAAAAAAAAAGATCTTGTACTATGGTTGACCACCATTTGAGTACTGGGCATTGTTTTGATTTTGAGGAATGTTTAAAATATTGGAGCGTGAATCGGATTATAAGAGACGCTTATTCCTTGAGATGAGCCACATTAATAAAGATAAATCTTGAATTAACTATAAGACGGATACTAATAGATGAAGTAACTTGTAATATTCTGAATCCTAGTAGCCACTTTTTATAAGACAAAAAAACGCAGTTTCAACACACTGTAGCGAAGATATGTCAATAAATGTATTGATGTTTTAGGAGGAAATTAATTCTATTTTAAAATGTTGTGCAGGTTGGAGCGTCATATGCCTTCATGTGTAATTTATGTTTTGTGGTAATGTTGAAATTATTTTAGTTCTAGTTGGTAAGTTATTTTATTTATATTGACAACTGTTTTTGTAATCAGGATGTGTTTTATTTTTTATTGTAGTTACTATTTTACTTTATATATATATATATATATATATATATATATATATTATATATATATATATATATATACATATATATATATATATATATATATATATATAATATATATATATATATATATATATATATATATATATATATGTATGTATATTTCTATTTTCATGGTAAGTAAAAATGGATAATATAATATATACAGTAATGTACTCGTGTTCCCTGCATAATTGCTTTAAATTTGCCAAGTTCCTTGAAGAATAAAAACCATTGAAAAATGTTATAAGCAATTTAGAGTCTACTATCTCTAAATTACTTTTCTATACAAAAATCGTGAGATAAAAAACTTCGGGTTTTTAAACTAAAATAAAAAATTACAAAAATAATTAAGAAAAAAAGTGAAAAGGGCTTTTTCCACTGTGCGAGGGTGCGGAAAAGAGATTTACGTTGGTCTTGAATCATTGTAAATTGTACCTGGTGGGAAACATAGACCTGATCAATTCAAGAGTTGTACGAGGAGTGACAAGCAGAGCCTCATACGGATGTTTTGTATTAACGCGACGTATATTCCTAGCGTATACTGCTCGGGTAGGAATTAAGCAGGCTACATCCATCGAACTCTTGCCATGAATGTTTTTATAGGATAGACTTAAGTCACCAACTGCTCTTCAAAGGACTTTTAAAAGGACTAAAGGTGAAATCTGGGTCTCCAGTCAGACGAATAGATCTCTTCTGAATAGAATGTAACAAATGCAGTGTATGTTTGGAATTAGAGCCCTAAACACAGGAGCACACCATCGTGGGTGGAATTTAGACATTGTAGAGAATTAAAAATTTTATGGAGTATAACCTCGAGACAGTATTTCCTTCAGGTCCTTGTTAAGTCGATCTCTTCCAAATAATATGTAAAATAAGTTAAAAAATCTCATGTTGATCTTTGATTAGAAAGAAAGACGATTGTCGTTATTAATACTAAATTCTTCCACCAAGATATTTTAAAAGAAGAAAGTAATGCAACTGGTCGGTAGGTGTGTGATAAGGTCTTTTTCATTTTTTTTTGTATACCCTGAACTCTAGCGCATTTCCAGCAGGACGGAAATATTCCTTTTCTGCAGAATAAGTAGAAAAACCTTTTTAAAAACTGCTGTGAGTTCGCTTGCGCATTTTTTGAGCACTATGGCAGGCATTCCATCAACGCCAGACCCATTTAGCTTTTGGCATAGCACACGTGTTCCAGCCAAATTCCTAAAGCGCTGCAGCAGCAACGCGTGTGCGCAAAAATATACTGGCCCCGCATGCGGGGCAGATCAGATATTAACTAATAAAAACAGATACTACACTTTGATGCCATGCAGATGAAAAGGAAAGAGTTGTTGAATATCCTCAACTTTTTTTTTTTAATTCAAGCATACATTTTGTCACGAGTCCTCGAAAAATGTCACTCTACTAACAAATTCATCTCTAAGATTTACATATTTTCATACACAAGTATTTTTAACCTGTTTTTTCCTAAATTATTTTTATTAAAATGCAGACAATTTTCATTCAATATTATGCAAAATGATAAATGAGAAGAATATTGTAATTGACACGACAGTCCTGAACACAATAAACATTGGCAGTGACCATCGGAGATGCTCAGAGCAAAAACAAGAATAAATCTGAAGCAGGAGAGACGTAGGATGATAACGCATACAAAGAAAAAGACACCAACAGAAATGATAAAGCAAAACACAGTCGAATATCGACAAGCACTGGAAAATCATATAAAACACATAAACTACCAAACAGAACTTGATGAACTAAACGCATAAATAACCAACAGCCTACTCATGACGACAAAACAAATAGAAAAAACACAAAAATTAAGTAAAGAGACATAAAATTTCATGAAACACTATTAAGAAATGATTCTACAAATGGCAGATTAGAATTGGCAAAATAGTCAAAAGAAAAAATAAAGAAAAAGATCAGAAAAGACGTCAGACAGTACAGAAACTCGAAAATAGAAAAAAATTTGAAAGAGGGAAAAAGTTTAAAAGACCTAAACAAACAATGATAAAGGGAGACATCAAATAATAAAGCTTATAAATAACGAGATCGCACAAATCAAAGAGATAAAGGAAGCTACAGAGAAATATTATCAAACAATATATAACACGAAAATATCGCCACCGTCCGGGAAAGAAGAAGGAAATCGAGTGATAGTAAGAAATGTGGAATCTGAAGAAATTCTCGATGTAACAATGGATGAAATAATGAATGCCCTACAACATATGCACAACAACAAAGAACCAGTGGACAATAAAATAACTATAGAAATGATAAGGTATGAAGGGCATGGGTAATCTAACCTCTTCTAGCTCTATTTAACAGGTGCTTTATAGAAAGTAAAATAAACACCTTAGGTAAACGCCTTGATTGTGCTTATTTTTAAAAAGGAGAACAAATTTAAATTAGAGAATTACAGACCCATCAACTTGTTATCGGTACTATACAAAATCCCCACTAGAATCTTAACATATAGATTAACGAACAAATTAGACTGTTATTAACCATGTGAACAAGTGAGATTTAGACGGGGATACAACACTTTGGACCATCTTTAAACAATTAGGTTACTAGGGGAACAAGCAAATGAATATAAGGTCACCTTTGTGGATAGCAAGGGTTGATTACGAAAAAGCATTTGATTCGGTAGAAATATAGGCAGTCCTTAACGCCTTAGTAACAGCAGAGTCGATGAAATATACACTCTTCTTGAATACATATATAAAAATGCCACATCACAAATAATGCTTGAAGAAAAAACAAATAGTATCAAAATTAAGCAATTAGACAAGGTGAGTCGATATTTCCAAGCAGTTCATCTTGACTCTAGAAGACATGTTCAAATCGTTGAGGTGGGAAAATAATGGTTGGTGAACGATTAAATGACTTAAGGTTCGCAGATGATGTTACTCCGATCGCAACACAAAAGAAGAATTACAAGAAATGCTGATGGAATTTAATTACAAGTCTTGAGAAATAGATCTTCACCAAAAACCAAACATTTGAATAACGAAAATAAAGATAACAGCCAGGATCTATTAATAGAAGGTGAAAGAATAAGAAAGGTATAGCCTGTCCCAAAATATAAGATCCTGATTTTTTGCTGTTTTAAGTGGGCAATATAAAAATTCTGACCTTTTGTTTATGATAGGTTGCAGAGATGGACTTAAGTTATTCATTACAACAAATGGATAAGAAGAACAAACATACAGTTTGAATGAATGGGGTTTACAAGAGGGGACATATTGTATAAATAAAAATATATTTTACCTTAAGCCTAATTCGGTTTCACTATCACTGTCATCAGCTGAGGTAATTATCGGTGGTTTTATATTATTTACATAAATATATGAATCTCTAACATTAACAACGGGCTGAATGGAATTCTTCCAGCTTTCACAAGGTATATCATTTATAACTTTTTTTACTAATTCAACCAATGACACGCTTAAAGTTGGAGAAACATTTTGTGCCCTTATTTTTGATTTAACTTGATGCCAAATATGGTTCAATTGGATTAAAACACACAATAATATGGACGAAGCCGCAAAACAGTGTGTCCCATTTTCTCAACCATACTATCACAAACATATTTCTTTTTCAATTTATAGTCTTTCAAAACTTCCAAAAGATAACTTTATATTTTATTTATAATTAAAGGCAAAATAAATGTCATTTTCTAACATATATTCCTGTATTTCCGATTTGTGTTGGCTGCATTAGGAACCTTATTTAGTAGGCGACTATGGTAACTTGCATTGTCCATAACTGTAACACTCTGTTCAGGAACATGTGGCAAAAGGGAATTTTGAAACCAATTTTCAAAGTTCTGCGGTCGTGTCTTCGTGACAGTTCAAACTAGAATCTTTTATGTTTTTTGCAGATAATAGTAGACAATTTGAAACCCAGCCCTTTTCAGATCCAACCTGCAAAACGGTTATTCGTTTACCTTTATTTGAAGGTGCGTTAGTCTGACATTTTGTACTGCTGTAACTCACCCTTTCTGCACAGTGTCATGGGTATCGAACTGTGCTTCGTCAAGGTAAATTATTGGCCAATCAATATCGATAGATAAGATAGAATCGATACTTTTTAATTTCTTGTAAATAAGTATGTCGCAAGATTCGTAATCTTTGTGACTCCTTGCCTTTTGTTGATTTTTCGGAACGTGAATCCCACTCTTAAGAGAATTCTGTGAAGGGTTGATAGGCCACAATGTATATTAGTCCCGTCCTGCACCAGTATTAATTTTATTTTGCCTAGTGTCAGCACCAACTGCTCTTCATACACTGGTTTCTTGCAAAGCACTTTGTTTATTCAAATTTCTTTTTACCAAACTGTGGTAAACATTTTTCACTATTTGTTTAGAGTCAAGTGATAAATCTTTTTTCTCTTGCGATAGCCACTATTGCAATTTCCCACGGACGCCACATAATTAAAATAGAACCGTTACGTTGTAAGTTGTAAGTAAAACTAAAAATAAAAATAATAAAAAGTATCTTTCGAATTTTAATGGAGACCTGTCGTCATTAGGCCTATATTATCAAATACTTAAAGGGCTCCAAACCAGGTTACCAGGTAGTAAATATATAGGTAAAAATAGATCCAATATGATTGCAGGTGCAAGTGAGGGCGGTATACACTGCAGGTATAATAAAAATACGTTTATCGTAATACCTCGCAACTATGCACAAAACCCTAATAGGGTCGTTTATTATCCCATTGTAAAAGCAAAAAGCAAGATCTTATATCTTGGGATTTATTTTATAAACATTCATATATTTAGGAAAAAAATCGAAATATCAAAAAATAATTTTGGATAGAAATTTTCTCCTTAGCTTGGTTTGCGTTCGGAAGTTTACAATCTAAATTGGACATCCCAAATACAATAAAAGCCAGAGTATTCGATCAATATGTACAGCCGGTATTAACACATGGTACTGAAAGGCTTTAAATAGAAATATAATAAATAAACCCTAGGTAACTCAAAAAGCAATGGAGAGGAGAATGCTTGATATTAGACTCCAAGATCATATTCCTAACATCGAAATACAAAGATCAAAAGTAAACAGATGTAATACAATGAATAGGTACTTTAAGGTGGAATTGGGTGGGGCATATCGCAAGGATGAATAATAATAGATGGATACGCCATATAGTTGAATGGAGGCCTAGAGAACACAAAAGATGTAGAGGTAGACCACAGACAAGATGGATGGATGACATAAAAGATTAGCGGGACACGACTGAATGCAAAAAGTAAACAATAAAGTTCATTGGAGACAACTTGGGGAGGCTTACATCCGACTATGGATGAAATAAGCTAATGATGATGTTTATGCAAAAAAATCAATTGAATGTTTAGTAAAAAATTGAGCTATAAATTTTAACAAGCTAAAAATTCAATTAAAACGAAAATACTTTTACACCGAATTAGTTTCCGTATTCGGAAAATAAACATTGTTTCATCCACTTTTTTTTTATTTTTGCCTGTAGTACAACGTTTATTTTACAGTAGATAGCAAGCATTTCACAAATAGCAGCAAAATATGATACTATTTTTTTTTAAATGACTACTCATCAAAGCGGAACAAACCTTTCTGTTACAAGATTAATTAAAAATTATTTACATGCCATTATTTCATTGAACATTTTGCAAGCGATTTGTTGCTTTTAAAAATTATAAAGGTTTTAAAATATTAACTCTACATGTAAAAACCATATTAGTCGATTAAAGCTTAATACGGTTAATATAATCCTTTTAGTCTTCCGTACCAAAATTGAAAAAAGGAATACTTATGGAATCACTTCGGTGTATGTCTGTCTGTCACAGACGATTTTCTCTTAAACTATTTGACATAGAAAGTTAAAATTGCCCGTGTAGTTTTGAAAATTAAATTTTGACTTAAGGGGTTAGTTTTAGAGTGTGAAAGAGGAAGTGAAAAAAAAGGATCTAAGATAATTTATTGTGAGAGATTTTAATATACTTTTTTTGGAATCTGTTAATAATAGTCTATCTACCTAACACGTAGGATGAAAAGTTTTTGGTCTAGCTACTGAAAACACATTTTCTTTACAAAATACGACTTTATTTATCAACATAGTCTTCTTAAAGAGCAATACAATCAGTCTAAGGCTTTTCTAACATTTCTATACTTTTCTTGTAGAAGGATTTGTCTTTGCCTTCAAAATAGGCCTCAGTTTCGGCAACAACTTCTTCACTGAAGCCAAGTGTCTTGACCGTGAGCATTTTTTTGAGGTCTGCGAATAGATAATAGTCGCTGGGGGCCAAATCTGGAGAATACGGTGAATGAGGAAGCAATTCGAACTTCAATTCATGCAATTTTGTGTCATTTTAACCATTGCCTTGTGACACGGTGCATTGTCTTAATGAAAGAGCACTTTTTTCTCGTTAATTTGGGGCCGTTTCTTTGCGATTTCAGCCTTCAAACGCATCATTAACTTTATATAGTATGATGGTTTTTCTCTTCTCAGCATAGTCGATGAAAATTATTCCATGCGCATCCCAAAATACAGAGGCCAAAACCTTCTCAGCCGACTGTTGTCTCTTCGGTCGCTTCGAGCGGCTTTCACCGGCTGTTGTCCCACTCACATGAATGCCAATTTAATTCCGGTGTGTAGTGGTGGATCAATGTTTCATCCATTGTCACATATCGCATAAAAAATCCTTTTTATTGCGCTTAAACAGGTCCAAACAGCGCTCAGAATCATCAACACGTTGTTGTTTTTGGTCCACTGTGAACAAACACGGTACCCATTTCCAACAGAACTTTTTCATGCCCAAATGTTCATGTAAAATATGACCAACACGTTCTTTTGATATCTTTAGGGTGTCAGCTGTCTCATGCAATTTCACTTTACGGTCATCCAAAACAATTTTGTGGATTTATTTTTATGTTTTCCTGTGTAACCACCTCATCTCTTTGTATTGTATTATTGTGTCTATACGACCGTGTTTAAATTCAGCATACCAGTTAATGATGACTGATTTTCCAGGGGCAGAGTCCACGTAACACTTATCAAGCCATTACTTTGCTTGAACGGTATTGTTTTTTCCATCAAACAACAGTGTTTTATCAACACACTAAATTCGATTTTTTCTATTGTTTTGAAAATATCAAAAGTAGCGTCACTTAAACCACTGTAACTTGTAAACTAATTGTCGAAATTTTGACACGCATCGTTTGAAGGTTGGTACTTCCAAAAATCATATGGATTTTTTGGAAAGGGCGACATCTATGTGTCAGACCAAAAACTTTTCAGCCTACGTGTAATTTGACTGGTCTTATACAAATAATAAAAGATATTAGTCCTATTAAAGCCTGAACCTTGACAGACAATATGTTCTGCAATTTTCCTAATAATATAGAGGTTTACGTTCTAGAAAGTTTTTTAGCTATGGCAAACAAGTTTGTGTCTGAATCCTAGATATTGATTTTTTGAAAACTCATTTGGGGTGGGTTTTGTGAAGTCACTGATCATTCACCTCCGTCACAAAATTTTTTATTTTAAAAGCAATCCCTCTACGAGACACTAATTGCGCAAATCCAACTTGCACTTAGCCGGTTTTTTAAAATACATTAAGAGAAGAATCCATCAGCTACATATAGATGATCAATATAAAATAAGAACATATTTCCATTCTGTTTACGGTGAAAACTCCCATTAACTTCCACAGGTGTTAACATAATTTGCAGAACTCATTCGAATGTTGACTAAGTAAAAAAAAAACAGTAATTTATCCCCTTTTCGACGGCCCGCAAGGAAAAATGCCACTCGGTATCGTAATACACTCACTGACAGTCAGCTTCCCATTTAAAACTTTATTTCTAAGAGGACAGTTTCAGATTAAATACAAACATAGGTAATACTTTTTGCCGAAACGCAATAACGTTTTTGGCAGCACTAAAGCGACGTGAAATACAAAAATTTATCTTTCGGCACTTGGACAACGTTGACGAATATTACGACATCCTCTCCGATATCTTTAAGATATGAAAAAAAAGGGTAAATACCCATTCAGGCGGGAAGGTGAAAAACAAGAAAAAGATTAACACGAGGGAAGCGCAACTGTCGTATGAAGTAGCGCATTCCCGCGTCGCTTTACATAGACTAGGTAGCAAGAAACTGACGTGGTGCAATTGAAAAGTTCCCAGATTAAGGATATATACTAAAAACGCGTAATAATAACCATTTACGCCAATAGGTGGCACGAAGGTGTAATTGTGCACCTCTGCGATTGTTATCGTGGACACTAAAAAAAGTGTTGCTGAAACATATAAAATGATTCAGAAAGTATTTTGAGATAAAGCGTTGAGCCATACACCAATTTCGAGTGGTTTTCGCAATTTGAGACCGGCCGAGTGTTTCGGAAAATCTTCGATTACAACTACGCTTTAAATCCTCGTTAAAGTTTAGCAAATCATGCGTAAAGACAGTCGTCAGATAATTATCACAATCTCTTACTACTGGTTAGAAAAACGCCTTCGACTAATGTCATCCCTCGCCCCATTATCTGCCTGATTTGGCATTCTGTGACTTCAGTTTATTCCTCCCCATACCGATAAAGTTGAAGTGCAGGACTTCGAGACAAAAGAGGAAATATAACAGGAGCCGTAGGCGATCCTAGAGACAGTGACAGCATCGACACTCTAAAAATGTTCGACCAGAGGAAAAACAACACACAGACGCCATTACAGAAGCATTCGTCTGAGTTTACGTTTGTTTGTGCACATCTAAAATCCCTCAGACCACTGAAAATCCCACGGATTGTAAAATAAGTGTTGTAATTCACTTCTTAAATGCAAGAGACTTGAAAGCTGCCTTATTTCTCTATTTAATATAATAATAAAATCGATATTCTGAAATAAAATTTCGGAATATGGTTTGTTACTTGATTGGTCACTAGGGTGACCGCAAAAAATCGATGTCGGAATTTTGTTCGTCTGGACCCCACAAAATGATTCCCCTTTCCAGATATTGAGATAGCCGAAATTTGAGCTCGATTAAACGACGTTAACCCGTGCCGCTCGTCGCTCAAAGTTTGAAAAAAAAGCCAAATTTTTGGCCAAAAAGCTGACATATGGAGCCATAACTCCAGAACGGTAAATAATAGAAACACGCTTAATATCTCAAAAGAAAGCTAATGTTGTTCTTCAAAATTTATATTCTATACATAATTGTTGTTATTTTAAGTCAAACCGAGTTACAATAGCCTTTAGCCCCAAAAACGTGACCTGGTACCAGTAGGAGCCAGTTTGGGAGTATTCTAAGAATTTTACGGGTTTTTACATAATGTGTCTCGGAATTAACATTTTTTTGTTTTAAAAAGTATTTGGAACTCAATTTTCAAACATAAAGAGCCTTTTGTTCAAATTTAATCTTTTATTATAGGGGGATTATCTGACTAGTTTACCAAAGAAAGACCCGTTTGACAGGTAAAAAGGAGGGTGAATCTAATTTCTATTTTAGGGATGGTGATTTTACTTCAGCGTACAACCGACCTTTTATTTATTCAGTTTAGTTTCTAAAGTGCCTTTGAGCTGGTTAGATCGAACAATTATCTAGTGAAGATATTTTAAGACACTGAAGAGAACAGCATCTACTAGGAACTTGAGAGCTTGGAGGAAATGGACATCCCTGAAGAAGCTGCAGAAGATCCAGGACCATCTGAGAGCAAGAGGATGAAAGTTTCATTTGCAAGGGGCGTTAAAGAGATTTTTAAACATGAAATTGTCCATTTTATTAGATCGATGTAAGGTATCCGACAGAAATGCCACGAGAATTTTATTAGCTACTCTAGAAGCACTAAACCTTGATCCTTTTGAGTACAAAGTCTCGAAAACTTTATTACATGATAGAAGGCAAATGTTCAGAGAACAATATAATAAAAAAATTTTTGATAAAGTAAACATTCCTGAAAAAGAGACCGTGGTTGTCCATTGAGACGGTAAACTTTTACCGGGTGTTTTAAAAAATGAACAATGTGAGCGAACAGCTATAGCTATTTTATATAGCGAAAAGGAACAGCTGCTGGGAGTTCCTGTAACAGCAAACAGCTCTGGAGAGGAGCAAGCCGTAGCCGTATATGAATGCCTACATGAATGGGGTCTTCTTAACACCGTCAAGGCGATGTGTTTCGACACTACAGCATCCAACACGGGAAGACTCAAAGGAGCATGCGTCATATTGGAGCAAATGTTGGGAAGAGAATTGTTATACCTAGCTTGCCGTCACCATATCTTGGAAATTCTGTTAAGAGGCGTATTCGACACAAAAAATGGGATCAACCACTGGACCTCATCCAGACATTTTCAAGAGATTCCTCACTGCGTGGCCCAAGATAGACAAAGGAAAATACGACACAGGTATCAGTGACAATCTAATACAAAAGCAGCTAACTCCAGAAGTAATTGCAAATGTTACTGCTGAATTCGAGACCAAATTAACTGAGAGCCACCCCAGAGATGACTACAAGGAGCTATTGCAGTTGGTTCTCGTATTTGTTGGATCACTAGACGGCAATGTTGTGGGTTTTAGAACTCCAGGAGCCATTCATCACGCTAGGTGGATGGCAAAGGCTATTTACTGCTTTTTTCGTCGTCAATTTAAGATGTCTAAAAGAAGAAGAAAGTTCTGTGCGTGTCATTTCTGTTTTCCTAGTTAAAATTTATTGTAAAGCTTGGTTCAATGCTCCAAAAGCTCATCTTGCACCAAAGCAAGATTTAGGTATTTTGCATAGTCTGTTAGACTATAAAGAATGTGACAACGACATTGCAGAAATAGCCCTGACCAAATTTTCGAACCATTTGTGGTATTTGAATGCAAAGTTGGTGGGATTATCGTTTTTTGATCCCACCATTACAGACGATGAAAAGTTGTTAATGGCTAATAAATTGCTCAGTAGCACAGATGAACCATCACAGCACGCTAGGGTTGTAAATCCAAAAGTTAGGAAAGAAAACTAAAAAGAGGTAGTTGATGGAGGATTGGTAAATTTACTTACCAAAGAAACGTTTACATTCTTTGACCAATTTAATATAAAAACAGATTTCCTAAGACAACATCAAAATAATGACTTCCAAGAAGGATTGAAAATTGTCAAAACATTAAAAGTAGTTAATGATATGGCTGAGCGTGGTGTTAAATTAATAACCGACTTTAACGACCTTCTGACAAAAGATGAAGTCCTGCAAGTTGTAAGTAAATGCCGAGCATTATATCCTGACGTTTCAAAAACTACTTTAACAAAAGCTCTAGAATAGATTAGATAACTATGTAAAATTATCAACTCATGTAGGTACTATGTCTGTATCTTTTCTGTGTCTGTTTTGTATGTATTATATACCTAATTTTTATATTTTAAAATAAAAAATGTCATTAGACTTACCAGTATTACTTATTTTTTTATTATATTTCTACTTTAAACTCAAAAATATATCAAAAAAAAGCAAAATTTATCACTTAATAACAAAATATACGAAGTATGCTCCTAGTGGTACCAGGTCACGTTTTTGGGGCTAAAGGCTGTTGTAACTCGGTTTGACTTAAAATAACAACAATTATGTATAGAATATAAATTTTGAAGAACAACATTAGCTTTCTTTTGAGATATTAAGCGTGTTTCTATTATTTACTGTTCTGGAGTTATGGCTCCATATGTCAAGCTTTTTGGCCAAAAATTTGGATTTTTTTCAAACTTTGAGCGACGAGCGGCACGGGTTAACGTCGTTTAATCGAGCGCAAATTTCGGGTATCTCAATATCTGGAAAGGGGAATCGTTTTGTGGGGTCCAGACGAACAAGATTCCGACATTTTTTTTCCTCCTCTATGAGATCCGGTCACTCTATTGGTCACAACATAAAGTCGACAAATTTCCACATGCAAAATGACCAACAAAGATCCCGTGAATACTATATTCCATGCCTTTCCTCCTACGACTATAGTTTCTGAGCCTATACTCTTCATCAGGTAGGCTTTACGCAACGGTATCGATCGTGAAGATCCGAGTACCGTGGAGTATCAAGTTGGAATGACTCGCTGGCTTATAGCAATCATTGTACCTTAAATAAACGAGATACTACTCGTTGGGCAAGATACAGAACTTGGCGCCATCTGTTGAGATTTTCGAACTTCGAAAAACTACTTAACTATATAAACCTAACATTGTTAGGGAGGGTAAACTAAATCGATATACCGAAATAAAATTTCGGAATATGGTTTGTTACTTGATTGGTCACTACAACATAAAGTCGAGAAATTTGCACATGCAAAATGACCAACAAAGATCCCATGAATGCTATATTCCATGACCTTCCTCCTGATGAAGAGTATAGGCTCAGAAACTATAGTCGTAGGAGGAAATGCATGGAATATATCATTCATGGGATCTTTGTTGGTTATTTTGCATGTGAAAATTTCTCGACTTTATAATATAATAATTAAATGTAATGAGGACCAGCCCATTAGAAAATCTAATATTGCAATAAACATCATCGTAATATATTTCATTTTGATTTATGATGTCATTTTTTTTGCTGTATAACCTTGGAAAACTGGGAAACTAGGAAAAGCGGCTCCATAAAAATAGTTTCTACTTTATAAAGATTTGAATTCAATAAACCATCCCGAACAGTCTGGCAACTTTAAAAAATGGCTTCGGTTGCCCAAAATTTATCGCCATAGATATTTTTAGAAAGGACAAAACAAGGAAAACAGAAAGATACCTTATGTTTGTAATGGCGATCGATACGTTCATACGTTACAAGACAAAGCATAGAACGACAACGACAAAAACTACTAAAAAGAGACAAAAAGAGACACGTTGAAGCGTAACATAAAACAGTTTTATTAGTATCGTAAATACAAATTTACACGCGGATAAATATACTTGGAGAATCGTATAAAAATGTAAATGGCCTATCATGTACCGTCGCTGAGCTAACTCAGCTCCTAATTCAAAACAGCTATAAATCACTGTAACTATTGTAAACCTGTATAGGACAAACAATAACCTAACTTTGAAAATTGTAAAATGGAAAAAGATAAAAATGAAGTTCTATTTTTCTGTCAGAAATATCCTTAAATAAATAAATTAATTAAAAAAATTAAAAGAGGAGCGCGAAAGGAGATGCTATCTGACCTAAATTATTTACGTTGGCCCTAGAAGACGTCTTTAAGGTGTTAAATTGGGATGAGAAAGACATCAATATTGACGGCACTAGACTGAGCCACCTTAAGTTTGCAGACGACATAGTTGTGATAGCTAATAACACCAATGAGCTACAGGAAACGCTAAACCAGCTGAATGTGGTCTCTGTAAGGAGAGGTCTTAAAACGAATTTAAAGAAAAACTAAATTAATGAGCCCTGAAGATACCAACATCCAGATAGGAAATAACTTCATAGAACGCGTCGCCGAGTATATTTACTTAGGTCACACTATTAAGATCGGAAAGGAGAACCAGCGTGTAGAAATTACTAGGCGAATAAAACAGGCATGGGCCGCTTTTTCTCTTCATATAAACATAGAAGAGACGAAAACCAATAGCATTAAAGTCGAAAGAGACGTTCGTCAGGGAGACATTATATCACCAAAATTATTTACACTTGTACTCGAGGATGTCTTTAAGAAACTACCATGGGAAGACAAAGGAATTAGAATTGACGGAGTATATCTGACCCATTTCCGATTTGCGGATGATATTATATTGATATCAAGTGACTTGAACGAATTGGAATCAATGCTTCAACAACTGAGTTATGAGTCGAAACGGGTTGGCCTAAAAATGCATCAGTCGAAAACAAAAATAATGAGCCTACAATACTGACAATATCGATTGAGAACCAGGACATCAAAAATATTAGTGACAACTATTTGGGCCATTCAATCATTCTAGGGAAACAGAATCAGTACAGGGAAGTTACCAAGCGAATACAGCTCTCCTGGGCGACATTTAGTGAGAGATACGACATTGTACTGAGAGATAGCCGTATCCCGATTAATTTAAAAAGGAAAGTTTTCGATGCCCGTATTCTACTGGTAACAACATACGGAATACAAACAATGTATCTAACGCAGAAGGACGCCAATAGACTCAGATTAATGCAGAAGGCAATGGAAAGGTCAATATTGGGGTTGTATCTGAGTAACAGAGTCCGAAAAGAACAGATCCGTAGAAGAACAAGGGCAACGGATGTTATAGAGAGGATTGCCGAACTGAAGTGGCAATGGACTGGACATGTCACAAAACAGCAGGATGAAAGATGGCCCCTGAAAATCATACAGTGGCGATCTAGGGAGACAAAACGAAGTAGAGGTAGACCCAACTGAAATAGATAGATGATATCAAGAGGATAGCTGGTAGAAACTGGCACCAAAAAGCACAAGACAGGGCAAAATGGAAAATATTAGGAAAGGCCTATGTCCAGGAGTGGACGAGTTAAAGGCTGAAGCTTTTGGGAAACTAGGACATGTCTTAAAAAGTACTACAATAACCATAAACCTAAAAATTGAAGCCTAAAATACCTGTGCCTTACTTCTCAGTACATATGGACTGGAAACGATGTGCCTCATTAAAGCATTGGGTAAAAACCTTGTAACTTCACCAAGAGCTATGGAGAGAAGCAGGCATGGCATCTCTCTTGGAGATAAAATTAATAACGAGCAGATAAGGAGACCAACCAAAGTCAATGATATAACTCTGGAGGCGGCAAGGACAAAGTGGCGATGGGCGGGTCATATGGCTAGATCATTCGAAGACAGATGAGTCGATCATATAAGGGTAGTAGCGGGCAAGCAATGGCAAAAGATAGGGAATCATGAAAGATATTAGGGGAGACTTATGTTCAGGAGTGGATAAACTTAGGTTAAAAGGAAGAAATAAATAAAGTATGTAACTTTCAAGAGAAAATATGTGTTTTTAAACTGATAATATTAATTAACACTAATAATTTTAACAACTCCGCAGAATTTTGACAGGTTATAGAGCTTATAGGTATCATTCTTCTGGATTTCTCCTGTGTCGATAAAAAGGGACGCTCATCATGCAGGCCTCTTCATAGCTTGTTTCGAGAATGAGTGTTTGAAATCTAGCACGGTACTGATTTAATTTGGCTTGCACATGCTTTTTATATTAGTGGGTCAAGGTGATGATAGGGGTCGTGTTTTTATTAATGATCTGTTGCCAGCCAGGTAAAAGGTAAAGACCAGTAACACATTTAAGATTGTTAGGTTGTCAATCGCCATATCTAAAAAGGGTTTTAAAGCTTTTCAGAAAACGCTGTCATTGCTAAATTTATATCAACTAGTGTTAAAATCGTTTGTCCTATACTTTTGTTGCCTGCTGACGATTCGTTGATTTCTAAATCCCAGGAGAATCCTCTTTAAGTTGTTTCCTTGGTTTTCTATTGGCATGGATACTTTGGACAAACAGAAGGCAGGGTGTGAACGGACAGTTAGTGCAGAATAAAGATTCTTTATTATTAGTGCATTTCCACAAGTATTGCTCTGACTACACTTAAGACTGGATTTGCAACTGCAGGCGGCGTGCCCGTACAAATAGTAGGTGTGGGCATTGGGATATGAAGGTATTGGTTTTCTAAGATTTAATTTTGAGTTTGTTTAATTTAATATATATCACCATTTCGATGGTTTTTGAGAGTGGTGTTTTTAGCATTACATAGGTGTGCCGTCTGTTTTCACCAATTTTTATAGGTTATCGATATGGTTTTTCTTAATTCCTTCTTCTGATAGTCATTTGACGATCCCTATAATGCAGTTTCTATCATTGGCTTTGCTACTAGAGTAAATAAAAATATCTTCATTTTGTCTGCATGTCCCCGAACTAAGCCAACGAAGTTCACTTATTCCTATAATCGCGAATCCCATGCTTTTAATTTCTTTAACAAAATTCTCGAACTCACCGGCTCCATATACCATATATCTATCTTGCATATGAATTTTACTATTTTGAATTGGAAGATTCCTAACACCCTCTACCTATCAACTACGTGGAAGGATTTCTCTTCTTGGGGTAAAAAGATGTGGATTTCTCTTTTTCTTAAAATCACCCACTAAAAAACCGGGGACCTCCCGGAACAGTTACTGCTCTGGTGAATCCTACGCCTTTTCCTTAAAAATCGGCAGTGATTTTTAAGGATTTCTTATTTCTTTATAATGACTGGTGTTGGTTTTCTTTTGGTGTGTGGGTTGATACATTTTTGGATATCCTCTTGTAGAGGCGAGGTGGTTTCTTTGGCTGCGGCAGAGTTTGGTTTGGTCGGAGTTTGTGAGTGCTAGATTAAGCCGCGTAGGCTGGCTCTGCTTCCTTTGATTTTCACCGTCAGTCTTTGTTTTTGTTACCTCTATTAGTTTTTCATTTTATTTCTTCATCGTGAAGCCCTCGAGTGATTCTTTCATTCGTCTTTCGAAGCTGCAATGACGAATATGGTTCTTCTGTCACTTTATTTGCTGGTATTTTGTGTTGTTGTTTGATTAGGTCGTTTTTTAGTCATTTCGGCTCTTAGTTCCTCAATTTATTTTTGCAATTTTTTAACCACTTTGACCTTTCTATAATTGTTTTAACAGGAACATGATGATTCCTTGCTTTCGGTTCAAGATAGGTGGATCGTCGGCCAAATACAAGGAATTTTTTAACGCTCTCTTTTGCATCTTCGTATTCTTTACAGCTAAGCAAAGATACTGCGGGAGACGAAGATAACGTGCAAAGATTGCTCCTGAAATTCGAGATTAATGAAAAGTGGTATATTATGATCATTTCAGATCAAAAACCCATTCTCTGGCGATCTCCAGAGAGCAAACGAGATGTAAATTGATGGTTTATAGAAAAAGTTTGGAACAGGGCATGATTTTAAAATATTTAGGGATCAACTTCACCAACGGTAGCAGTACTTCTAGACATTATTTGTCGAAACAAGAACAGAGAATATATAAGACCTATCATGACTTAAAGAATCGAAACAAGAGCAGGGACAGCCACCAACAAGCAACTCTTAAGAACAACAGACAAATGAAGACATTCTGGTCTATCATATATATATATATATATATATATATATATATATATATATATATATATATATATATATATATAGGGCCTTTTTTTTAGACGGTTCAAAATTGCGCCTCTACGTGCGGGCGTTATAAAATGGTTACGAAATTGCACCCAAACGGGAGGGCCTTTATTTTTCAGACGGTTCAATATATATATATATATATATATATATATATATATATATATATATATATATATATATATATATTAAATAGAAGTAGTTATTTGCCCATTATGTATATCTTAATTTCTGAGAATGAATTGAGTGGATATTAATACTGAAAGGACTAAAAAAATTAGACATAAACTAGCTCAGTTTTTTTTTCTGGTATAGAATATGGATAAAAGATAATTTTTGAAACGTCTTTTAAAAATAATCTCTATAGTTGGTCAAAATTTGGTTGTACTTTTATTGTTTTTTGGGCACCATTCATTTTAGAATAAAAGGAATCTAATTTCAGCTCAAAAAATGAAAAAATACTGAAGAGTTATTTAGTTCAGGTTAGATAAAAAACCCCTTAAGCTAGAAGAGTGTACACTATGGCATAAAGTCTTTAATTTATAATTTTTAAGTTTTTAATAAAAGGCTTGATAAAACTCGATTATAAAAGTTTTTAAAATTAACTCCGCGAATTACCCGTGTAGAATAATGGATGGAAACGCACTTGTAGACAGGAAGTGAGATTTTTAGACTGGTGTGCTTATGACTTACTATTGGCTTCTATTCGTGGGTTTTCCATAAGTTATCTGGCCTTTCCTGGTGAGATCCAAAAAAAATATTGTCCCAGCCATCACCATCCTAATTTCATTTGAGCTACTAAACACTTTTTGACTCAAAATGCCTGACGATAAACAGGATACGTCAAGAAAGGAAAAATGCCTTAAACTTGACAGCTAGAAACCATTACTGCACTACTACGTCACTAAAAAACACTCTCTGGCGTGCTGGAGAAGAAAGCCACTATGGCCTTATGGTCGAAAAAAGCCACTACGGCTTCATGGTCGAAAAAGCCACTACGGCATTCTGATGGAAAAAGCCACTATAATTGCATCTCGGTCGCTTAAATATCTTCCTTAAAGTGACGTCTTTAAAAATGGCTCACTTCCGGGTGAAAAATTAATGCAAACTAAATAAATCAAATTGGCAACACGCTTTACACACTCTGCCGGTTTAAATTAAACTGCTCAAAAATGTAAGACACTATTTTGAGCTACACTGCTCAAGAATTGAAATCACTACAATAAGTATACAAATGTAATAAATTACAAATTATAGGGAAAAAAACAGAGTCGTAACATGATCTTAAAATCTAGGAAAAAATGAATGTTACTTTATATATATATATATATATATATATATATATATATATATATATATATATATATATATATATATATATGCCAAGTCTCGCAAGGCAGTCCTTCCACCACAAAAAGTTGTGAGATCTCATGTAAACCCAAATCAGTTATTTTAGTTAGTATCTATGGAAGCACCTATTCAACAACTTTGTCATAAATTATTATCTATTTAGTTACCTACCATCATTTATAGTGACCGTATTAGACATCTTTACTTCTATAATAAATATAATGACTTGGCAATCTCACGGTAACGCACCATAATCACATAAGAATAATCTACTATTTCGATTGCTAAGTAAGTCTAAACAGTACACTTAAGAATAAAGTATTTTAAGTAGGAGATTATTCTTATTTGATTATGTTGCCGTGCGATTGCCAAGTCATTATATTTATTATAGAAATAAAGATGTCTAATAATGATATGGTCACTATAAATGTTGGTAGGTAACTAAATAGATAACAATTTATGACAAAGTTGTTGAATAGGTGTTCCATAGATACTAACTAAAATAACTGACTTGGTTTAACATGAGATCTCACAACTTTTTGTGGTGGAAGGACTGCGTTGCGAGACTTGGCATTTTTTTACATTTTATGTTTTTGATGGGATCTCATTTCTTTTTGTAGGTAGTCCTCTTTTTTTTTCTTCTCGGGTAATATTTCTTGTACGTCAGCTATGGATTTTCTTAAAGCCCACTCCCTGTCTCTATTGGTTTTTTCTCAAAGGCTATGATGTAACAATTTTTGACAAGTCTGGACGATAAGTGCTTCTAAGTCGATTATATTCAACGACTGCTGACTCCTGAGCTTTGATACTACCGAAGTCGATATTAATTAGATGTAATCCGCCCAGATTTGTCATTGTCGAAAGTGCCAAGTATGCTTGACCGCGTATGAACACTGAAAAAACCGATGTCCATCAGTGCACTGTTTAGACTTAGCCCCTGACTTTTGTGTATGGTAATAGCATAGGCTATACATATCGGAAACTGTTCGCGATGAACATAAGCTCTATTAATAATTTCAAATTTAGTTTTGACTGGACTAAGCTCGTAAAGATGTTCATTATTAAATGTAATATGTATTTTTTTATTTTATTTGTATTTTCAGGCTCAATGTTTACTCCTTCTACTATACCGATAGAACCGTTGACTAAGCCAAGACTCACGTCAATATTTCGTCTTAACATGACTTTTGCTCCTATTTTAATAACTATATTCTCTTCTAGCCCTACTGTCATGGAAGCATCATCTTCATACTTTTTTTATAATTAAAACAACTTAACAATTTTTTAATTACACGAAGTAGGTAAGCATTATTAAACGAATATATTTGATAAATAAAAAATATTATTAAATATAATATATCAATTAATAAATAATACAAATTATTCATAATTATAAATTTTTTAGTGATTAATTAACTTTATACGACACGTATTATTTACCGGGACTCACGGTTGTCCTTGCATTATGCTAGGCATGGCTGAGCGCTGCGCGCTCTATCTCAAAAACGGTTAAACGTATAAAAAAATGTTTAGAACAAAATTTGTAGAGAATTCTATGCTCTACAATTTTTATAATAAATGCAAATATCATTGAAACCATAGGAAGCGAGATATTTGCGAAAAACCGATTTTTGTGACCTTTGACCTTGAATATCTTAAGACGCGGACACGAGATTTTATGAAACTTTTAGAATGCCAAAATAAAGATTTATACAAGTTTACAGCTTATTATCTTTCATTCCAAGATTCGCCCTCTTTTTTGGCTTCAGTGACTGTACGATTTAGAAAACGGGACTGAAATTTCGGGGATGTTTCAGTTTTTCCTTCCTTTATAGGCTAAACACTAACTAAATTCAAAATTTGAAATTTGTGTGTCTGCTAGAAGTACCTTAGAATTTTGATGATCGGTGAGTGTGTCAGTGACAAAATTAAAGAACTTCGACTGAAGATAGTTCGTAAACTATAAGGTATAAATAGTAGGTAATTTAGGAATTTAGCCAGCATAGTATGTTGTCTTGGTCACTGAAAATTCAAGCTTCTAATTTTATCCACAACGAAGTTACAGGGGGGTTGAAAGTGCCGTGAGTGGCTTCGAGAAAAGGATGGTACGGCTGTGCTTTCTGCTCGACTTGGCGGGGGCACTACCGTGCCTCCAGATGTATATATATATATATATATATATATATATATATATATATATATATATATTTATAATTTTGAACGGTATATATACAGAGTAAATGTGTGCCAAAATCCTCGTTGAGTCTGTAAATTCCTAACATATTATTACCATCCAACTATTTCTCGTAGATTAAATTAGACTGTTAAGAGATACAGCCTGATAATTGAAATTAATTCATTATCTCTCGAGCTAGTTGACCGAGTGACGGCTGATCCCTGAGCAATCACGACTAACATCCCGCCCAGGATACCAAATAAGGATCTTTGTCTATGCTAAATAATTATTTGTGTGTTGCTAAGGATATTAAGACGGAGACAAAGGACTGTTCGCCAAGACCTATCGGTTAACTGTTATACGGAGTACACAATTTATAAAGTTACCATTCCCGTTGTTACGAAGTATTAATAAAATTTTACCTTTGTAACGACTGAGTGTACGTAGTCGACTTGGGCAGAGATGCGATTTGTTGTGTCTTATTTCGATACTCCGCTTGGATGGCGATAAGTACTTTAAGCTTTGTTGTCTTTGATGTTAATTCTAGCTTGGCTGATGGGTTGTGGTACGGTGAACCCCGAGATAGTTTTACAGGTGAAGCGAATACTTAATGTAGATAGAAGCCACAATAGATTTTCTAGGTTGGTCAGTTAGTGACTCTACAACCTAGTTCAAATTATGGAGAAGTTGGTGAATATTGTTAAAATGAGGAAAAGTCTATCCAGTCGTTTATGACATCCTGTATACATAGTTTATCTTATAACGAACAATCAAACAATAACTGCTCGGGATCTTAATGCAGAAAATTCAATTATGGCCGATCTAGTCCGCCATTTTATCTTTGTTTTATTCTTCCACTCTACGTTTAATTGAATAGATATATACACTGATCACGTAAGCCGTGCACGTGTTATTTTGTTACGCCATTAACTGCTGACGTCCGCACCTGTTCGCGATTCGGGTATTTAGCGAGCAGGACGTTGTCCTTTTAGATACAGTATATTGCCTGCTTGCCGGCCGGTCGAAAATTAGAGCATTTTTATCAACGAGAATATAGAACTTAAACTAATTATAAAATGCCATAAAGCATTCATTCTTAGTATATGCTACCATCGCATAAAAAAAAAAAAAAAAAAAAAAAAAGTTAAGTTGGTATCCTCTATAAATTTAAGGAATTTTTTTTAATTCACCATACGATCCGCTGACGTCTGTCGAACGGGAATGGTTAACACTCCGGTTATTAGTATTTGATGGGTCAACTCAAAAAATTTCTAAATTGTAGCTGTACGTTCAATGTAATAAGAATCATATTTGCACTAAACTATGAAACCTCCATAAATATATGTTTAATTTTACATCATAGTATTTCATTACATTTGTGTTAACAGCGAAGGTTCGGATTGGACATATGATGCTTTACTGTACCACATTCACAGAATAATGACACAATAGTTATCACTACTACATCAAAGGTTTTATTTTTGCACTCGACGTTATACCAATCATGTTAACATTATCAGGAGTCATTAGTGAGCCGATAGTCAGTTATTGCTTGTGATGATGACGATTTGGTTAGAAACTCGTGAGTTGAGTACAAAAATGAAATGTACGAAAGATTTCAAAATCTTAATACAACCCTAACACGAATTGATTGTTGTTAAGGTTATTTGAAATAAAATATTATAATTTCAATTTTAGAGTATTTTCTTAGTACCTTGTATATATAAGTAGAAAAAAAAACCTACCTACCGATAATAGCGATAAGAATAACAAACCTCTCAAATAAGTTTTCTTATAACATAATATATATAAAATATAAACTGGCGGTACAGAAAGCATCGGGTTCCAATGCCGGCAGGTCGGGATACTTATTTATTAATTTATTTAAGTATATTTGGCCTCGCCACGTACATAGGTAGTGGCTGTTTACAGAAATACAAAAACGTCCGTGGTAGCACTACCGCGTTGTCTAAAAAGGTGCTGTGAAATACAAAAATGTATGTTTCGAGATTTGGACAACGTATTACGATATCCTCCCGATATAGTCCGTTCAATAAGAATTTTAAATGGTCATTCCTAGTGGAAACTTGAATTTTTGAACAAAAATTAGTTTTAATACGTAGATAAAGTATCAATACTCAAAAATTAGAAATTGAGTGGAAGGGGTTGTAAAAAAAAATGAAAATTACCCCAAAAATCAGTTTTTCGGAAAATATTAAAATTACAAAAAAATGTTTTCGAACAAATCGATAGATAGTACAATTATCTACAAAATCCTTTTAAATCACTCTTTACGTATTTGCGATATAAAACGAGATATTTGCAATTGAAAATTGTTATTTGACGCACAGCTAGCTAAAAAATATCTGAATATGAAAAAATTCATAAAAAATAAAAAAATCATTATTTTTGAACTTTTTCTCAATTGTACTAAAGTGTATTTGTTAATAGACAGTAACCAGGACGATGTGAATGAAAGCTCAGACACTGACGATGAGTTGTTGGAACACGAGCTTTCAGAGCGAGACAGAAAATACTTGAGGATCAGAGACATATTATATAATGATGATTCAGATCAAGAAATTGAAACTGAGGCCAGAGCAATATATTTTAATATTTTTTGATTTTCAAATATCTGTTATATATTTTTTAGTTTTCTTTTATGAGAAAGTACAAACGAAAAATTAATGTATTTTGTAATTTTATAGACAAATCCAGACAATTATTGATTTTTTTTAGAACATAAGTCGATATACAAATGTAAGTATGAGTAATAGTAAGTTTAAAGAGACAAATTTCAAATCTCAGTAAAAATATATAAAGATTCGAAGGTGACATAAATTTGGGTTAAAAACGAGATTAAATAAACAATATAAATAGATATAACAAAATTACCGTTAAGATGACTTCGATGTCTGTCTGTCTATCTGTCTGTCCGTCCGTCTGTCCTGTCTGTCTGTCTGTCTGTCTGTCCGTCCGTCCGTCCGTCCGTCTGTCTGTCAGTCTGTCTGTCACACCCGATTTTCTCCGAAACTATTTGTCATAGAAAGTTGAAATTTGGTAATAATATAGGAATTGATAGCCTCATCAGAGCGGTGTAGTTTTGAAAGTTAAATTTTGACTTAAGAGGTTAGTTTTGGAGGGTGAAATCGGAAGTGAAAAAAATATTTTTTTACTAGGTCATCGAGGGTGGTGTCAAATGAAAGTTTGTGAAAACACGAGTAAATATATATATATATATATATATATATATATATATATATATATATATATATATATATATATATATAATGTAGTACTTGCGCGCACTTTTCTCTGTATTATTTTTAAAAATCCCGAATAATTGCTGTCCCCCACCTTATCTCGAAAAGTATTGATCACAAAATTTTGAAAAAATTCTGGAATATTCTCCACGGGGTGTAGATTAAACGAAAATTATCACGAGTGCATTACTTGTAATAATTTATCTGGTATATAAAAAAAAAATCAAGGTCATTAGTTTTCAGTAAAGATTGGAAACAAATTTTGTTGAAAACTCACTTGGGGTGTGTTTTGTGAAGTCACTGATCATTTTATACCACCGTAATAAAATTTTTTATTTTAAAAGCAATCAACGTACGGAACACTAATTGTGCAAATTCAACTTGCACTTGACCGGTTATTTCTTGTTTCTTAAACGACATTGCAAGAAACTAAAAAATCTGCCCGTAAAGTTCAGGGTACGCATCATTTTTATATGAATAACTCGAAACCTGTTGAAATCTCAGATAATTTTATTGACATAAATTTGTAGAGCAAAAAATTTCCTACAATAAAGTATGGAGGCACTTCCTTGTATGTCTATTTGTTTAAATAATAGAGCGCATCAAAGTTGCGTCAGAAAAAAACGAAATCGACAAAAAAAATTGGCCGATTTAGTTGTAAAATGCGTAAAAAAAGTTTTTATTGAAAAATATTTTGGAAAATATATAAATTGGAAAATAAAACTTTGACGAGCGTTGCCTGGTCTATGTCAGAAAACTGGAATCCTAATATTTCGTCCCGAGTCAACTATATCAAAAAAGACAGAAATTCTGTTGTCTTGCTATTTTTATCCCACTAAGGCCCGATTACGGTGCAGCACATGCGTAGTGCCAATGATGCGTATACGCTTGATTGTACTACTGCGAGAGTGCAGAGTGCAGAGCACAGTATATACTTTTTCTCTCAGGACTAATTTCGAGCCGCAAAAGGGTAGCCTCAGGGGCAATTTATTTTAGAATAGATTTATATCACAGGTAAATTGTCAGGTAAAAATGGGATGTGACTTGAAACTATGCGTATATTTTATAGATAAAACTTCAAAGAATGTAATAGGATATTTTTTTTTCAATTTTAACAATAAAACAAATTCAAAAAGTTAATAAAAAAAATTCTTTGAAAAAATTAGTTACGTTAAATAGATGCGATTAAAAACAAAATTAATGATTTTTTTTTTATTTTTTATGAACTTTTTCACATCTGGATATTTTTTAGGTAGCTGTGAGTCAAATAACAATTTTCTATTGCAAATATCTCGTTTTATATCGCAAATACATGAAAAGTGATTTAAAACGACTTTGTAGAAAATTGTATTATCTACCTAAATATTGTATTTAATAATATAAATTTGCCTGTTAGCCATAGTTTAAAGTTTCTAGGAATCATAATAGATTCTAACCTCGAATGGAGTCTGCACATAGATGACGTTTGCTCAAGACTAAATAAATGTTTTTTTATGATAAAATCTTTAAAAAACTCATTAAGTGTTCCCAATCTCATAACTGTCTATTACGCTAATGCGTACCCAGCCATGTCCTATGGTCTGGCGGTTTGGGGAAGTGCGCAGGAACTTGACAGAGTGCTGGTAATACAAAAACGAATCATGAGACTAATTTTTAGTATGCGATATAACGCATCCTGTAGTCTTTAGGAATAGAAAAATATTAACAGTTACAAGTTTATATATATATAAGCTCTTAATGTATATCTACCAAAATCAAGATAGCTTCATTTCGCATAGATCTTTTCATCGTTATCCGACTCGAAACAGAGAAAATTTTTATACTGAAAAAACACAATCATGAATATGTTAAAAAAACTAGTTATTACTTAGGTTGCTATTTAACTTACTGCAGGAAAATGTAAAAAGGATCGAATCTATGGCACGTTTTAAAAAACCAAATAAAAACTATACTATTAAATAAAACTTTTTATTCTATAACTGAATTTGAAAGTTATCTGCTGGGCGGAGTGTGAATGTTATTCTTTATAACATCCTTACTCAATTAAAGCATCTTCAGTATGTATTTTGACTGTTATAAATTTGTTTGTTATAAATATGTATGATGTGTTTTTTTTTTCCTTTTTCTTTTCTTTTTTTTTTATATCTTGTATTTACTGTGTATTAATGTGTTTAATAGTAAGATTTCTTATTTTTTATTTTATTATTTTTGATATTACCTAAGATGGTCTTAGCTACAACTTTTGTAGCCGAAAAGATGAATAAACTGTCTATTGTCTATAGATTTTGTCCGAAACATTTTTTTTGTAATTTTTATATTTTCCGAGAAATTTCCGAAAAAGTGGTTTTTTGGGGTAGTTTTTATTTTTTTTACAACCCCTTCCACTCAATTTCCAATTTTTGACTATTGATACTTGATCTACGTATTAAAACTAATTTTTGTTCAAAAATTCAGGTTTCAACTACGAATGACCATTTAAAATTCTTATTGGTAGGACTAACAGCCTTAAGATATCCAAAAAAATGTAAAATCCCTACTCAGGCGGGGAGGTGAACGATAAAAAAAATAAAAATAACTTCGTTAATAACGAAACTGTTATCCTTAATAACGGAATTCTAATTTTGTTCTAACACTGCGCAAGTTTCAAATGGTGAGTTCTAATTGTACGTCATTGTTATCTTTTAAATTCATTGTAGCAAATAGACGAATATTTCCATCACTTTACGGCTGAACATGCTTCAAATAATGGTATCAACACAGTATTTATATTTAATTTCTTCTCTTTAGGAATACGCATGCTTAAGACAAAGGTCACGACAAAGGCATGCTAAAATAAGCGTTGCAAAATATCTCTACTACTTGTAAATTTTTTACTGTTAATTCGTAACAACCTTTTATTATTAATAAATAAATAAACTGTATTTTGTCAAATAGATCATGCTGCAATTATTTTAATTTTATATATATATATAAAATATTTATCAAGCCAATTGAATAATGTATTCAAAATGTATGAAACTCAATTAATCAGGCACACAGAAACCAAACTCAAAATTTAAAAATAATTTGAAACCAATTTAATGAACCTCCCCAAGCCAAACTGGCTAGTTCTACATTTTAATTGAAATATGAACGGCTTTAAATTTAGCGTCAATCTACCATAAACGAAAGTTTTCAACCACGACAAATATTACATAAAATCTGTAGGACAATCAATAAATTGAATTAAAGAAATTTTAAGTACATCTTGACCAAATTTTTTATAAAAATTTTAAAAAGCACTACTGCTATGTATATCCTTAAGGATTCAAAATATGGTTACATACACATACACCTTCTGACCTAAAAGAAACGAAACTAGTCAAAATTATATCAGGTGAGTCAGTAAGTTTTGAAAGCGACACCTATGGAGCATCATTTGATCTAAATATTGAACACCATTTTGAAGCTTCATCTGTCTTATGAGCATACCCTAAATTTCAAGTCGATCTGTCAAGTCATTCATTGTTTATCAGCTGGTGAAAGTAGACGTGTCTGAGTATTCTTTAAAAATGTAAAAAATCGAATATCGTGCAGTGAAAAATTCTTTGTTTTGGAAGGTTTATCGGCAACTGAAATCCATTCAAAGTTAGTGAAAATACTAAAGGAATCTGCTTCTTCATTTCTAAGAGTTCATAGATGTTAGAAATACACGTCGCGCTAATACTTTACATCCGTACACACCAGGACCGTTAAACTTTCTATATATTCTCATACTTTTACACAAAAATAATATTAAACTTTGAATTCTCGATGTAACTATTATTTTTTTACTGTCTACCAAAGAATTCGCAGCCACGCAAAATTTATATGCGCTTACAACACCTAACTCACATGGATCCAAGAAATAAACTGATGATCTACAAACAAATAATAAGACAAGTACCAATGTATTTATGGGACACCAATATGGTGCCGCGTATCCGACACACAAATGGAACACCTACAACGCACAAAAAGCCGCATATTAAGATGCGTTACATCCACTCGACGATACATAAGAATCAACGAACTACACCAATTGACTAACATGCAAACCATAAGACAATATATAGAAAATATAACTAATAAATTATACAAATATAAACCACAAATAACTACTCTAACAAGTAACATCACACAAACCAGATAAAAAAGTGAACCAAAGCATAAACCATTATACTCTAGATTACCAATTTATTTGGAAGATCTATAATCCCAATAAAATTTGACCAATTTACTTAAAATCATAAAAAAAAATAACCCGTCAAGTGCAAGTTGAACTTGCACAATTAGTGTTCCGTACGTTGATTGTTTTTAAAACACAAAATTTTGGTGTGTATAAAATGATCAGTGACTTCACAAAACACACCCCAAATGAGTTTTCAACAAAGTTTGTTTCCAATCTTTACTGAAAACTGGTGACCTTGAAATTTTATTTTCTTTATATACCCGATAGATTATTAAAGGTAATGATAATTTTCATTCAATCTATACTCCGTGGAGAATATTCCAGGATTTTTTCAAAATTTTTTGATCAGTACTTTTCGAGATAAAGTAGTGGACAGCGATTTTTCACGATTTTTTAAAAGTAATACGAAGAAAAGTGTGCGCAAGTATTACATTATATATATATATATATATATATATATATATATATATATATATATATATATATATATATATATACATATACATATATATATATATATATATATATATATATATATATATATATATATATATATATTTTACTCGTGTTTTCACAAGCTTTCATTTGACACCACACTCGATGACCTAGTAAAAAAAATTTTTTTCACTTCCGATTTCACCCCTCAAAACGAATCCCTTAAGTCAAAATTTATATTACGGTGATATAAAATGAACAGTGACTTCACAAAACACACCCCAAATAAGTTTTCAACAAAGTTTATTTCCAATCTTTACTGAAAATTGATGACCTTGAAATTTCTGTTTTTTTTTATATACCAGATAAATTATTACAGGTAATGAACTCGTGATAATTTTCGTTCAATCTACACCCCGTGGAGAATATTCCAGAATTTTTTCAAAATTTTTTGATAAGTACTTTCCGAGATAAGGCGGGTGGACAGCGATTTTTCGCGATTTTTTAAAAATAATACAAAGAAAAGTGCGCGCAAGCATTACATTATATATATATTTTTTACTCGTGTTCTCACAAGCTTTTATTTGACACCACCCTCGATTACCTAGTAAAAAAATTTTTTCTTCCGATTTCACCCCCCAAAACTAACCCCTTAAGTCAAAATTTAACCTTCAAAACTACATGGCTCTGATGAGGCCATCGATTCCTATTTTACTACCAAATTTCAACTTTCTATGACAAATAATTTCGGAGAAAATCGGGTGTGGCAGACGGACAGACAGACAGACAGACGAACAGACAGACACCTAAGTGATCTTATAAGTGGTCCGTTCGGAACACTAAAAAACAGTAAAGTAAACAAAAACATAAATAGTAAAAAAAAAGTAATAGCGGGTAAGCAGGTAACATTAGATTGAACAACTTATTAAGGTAATGAACAACTTATTAAGGTAAAATTAGATCCCACCAAAAACATAAAATGTAAAAAAATCCAAGTCAGTTATTTTAGTTGGTATCTATGGAAGCACCTATTCAACAACTTTGCCATAAATTGTTATCTGTTTGGTTACCTACCAACATTTATAGTGACCGTATCAATATTAGACATCTTTCTTTCTATAATAAATATAATGACTTGGCAATCGCACGGCAACATAATCACATAAGGATAATCTACTAATTCGATTGCTAAGTAGGTCTAAACAGTGCACTTAAGAATAAAGTATTTTAAATAGTAGATTGTTCTTATGTGATTATATTGCCGTGCGATTGCCAAGTCACTCTATTTATTATAGAAATAAAGATGTCTAATATTGATACGGTCACTATAAATGTTGGTAGGTAACTAAATAGATAACAATTTATGACAAAGTTGTTGAATAGGTGCTTCCATAGATACCAACTAAAATACTTGGTTTTACATGGGATCTCACAACTTTTTGTGGTGGAAGGACTGCCTTGCGAGACTTGGCATTTTTTTACATTTTATGTTTTTGATGGGATCTCATTTGTTTTTGTAGGTAGTCCTCTTTTTTTTCTTCTCGGGTAATATTTCTTGTACGTCAGCTATGGATTTTCTTAAAGCCCACTCCCTGTCTCTATTGGTTTTTCTCAAAGGCCATGATGTAACAATTTTTGACAAGTCTGGACGATAAGTGCTTTTAAATCGATTATATTCAACGATTGCGGACTCCTGAGCTTTGATACTGCCGAAGTCGACATTAATTAGATGTAATCTGCCCAGACTTGTCACTCTCGAAAGTGCCACGTATGTTTGACCGCATGTGAACACTGAAGAACCGATGCCCATCAGTGCACTGTTTAGACTTAGCCCCTGATTTTTGTGTATAGTAATAGCATAGGTTATACATATCGGAAACTGTTCGCGATGAACATAAGCTCTATTAATAATTTCAAATTTAGGTTTGACTGGACCAAGCTCGTAAAGATGTTTATTCTTAAATGTAATATGTATTTGTTTTTATTTTATTTGTATTTTCAGGATCAACCTTTACTCCTTGTACTATACCGATAGAACCGTTGACTAAGCCAAGACTCACGTCAATATTTCGTCTTAACATAAGTTTTGCTCCTAGTTTAATAACTATATTCTCTTCTAGCCCTGCTGTCATGGAAGCATCATCTTCATACTTTTTTATAATTAAAATATACTTAAAGTATTTCACTTAACATTTTTTTAATTACACGAGGTAGGTAAGTATTATTAGACGAATATATTTGATAAATGAAAAATATTATTAAATATAATATATTAATTAATAAATAATACAAATTATTCGTAATTATGGATTTTTTAGTGGTTAATTAACTTTATACGACGTATTATTACCGGGACTCACGGTTGACCTTGCATTATGCTATGCATGACTGAGCGCTGCGCGCTCTCCACGCTCTATCTCAAAAACGGTTAAGGCTATAAAAAAATGTTTGGAACAAAATTTGTAGAGAATTCTATGCTCATCATATCATTGAAACCATAGGAAGCGAGATATTTGCGAAAAACCGATTTTTGTGACCTTTGACCTTGAACATCTTAAGACGCGGACACGAGATTTTATGAGACTTTTGAGACAACTTTTAGAATGCCAAAATAAAGGTTTATACAAGTTTACAGCTTATTATCTCTCATTCCGAGGTTTACCCTCTTTTTTTGGCTTAAGTGACTGTACAATTTAGAAAACGGGACTGAAATTTCGGGATGTTTCAGTTTTTCCTTCCGTTATAGACTAAACACTAACTAAATTCAAAATTTGAAGTTTGTGTGTCTGCTAGAAGTATCTTAGAATTGTGATGATCGGTGAGTGTGTCAGTGACAAAATTAAAGAACTTCGACTGGCGATAGTTCGTAAACTATAAGGTATAAATAGTAGGTAATTTAGGAATATAGCTAGTATAGTATGTCCCCTTGGTCACTGAAAATTCATGTACAGTGTACCATGAATTTAAAATAATGAGTGTAAATATAAGACAAAGATTGTAATATACTGTCAGTAAATAAATAACAAATAAGTGACTGACTTTACGCAGGAATAAAAGAGAATGAGAGTGAAAAAGATGAATATATAAGGACAAGAATGAAAGGACCACAATATTGTTAACAAAAAAGTAAGTCAAGTTATCTTGATAAAACTCTGTACCTGATAAAATCAAGCTGGGTTTTTTCTTAGCATAATTTTTCCCATTAAAAACAAACAAACAAAAATAAACATCACCAGTACAAACAAAACAACATAATCCTTCCAACCACACAAAGGTAAAAAAAACTCACTAAAGATGCAAATCGGAAGTAACCGTGAATAAAACCTATTCAAAAAAGGCCAAACAACAAGCCTGCCGAAAACGTATTTGAAACAAATGAATGTGCATGTATTACACATTGTATTTGTCGGACTTAGAACTAGTAAGTAAGCTCGAATTGTATAAATGATTAATAATAAAGAGATTTTTGACTTTGACTATCTTGTTTCTATAAAATCCTCATGTAATCCCAAATTTATATGTTGTCTCGTGTGTATCTGTTTGTTTTAAAATCGGCTCAGAGCGAGAAGAGTGTAAACCTGTCTATATTCCTGAGAAAGTAATTTTTTTACCTTTTTGTAATAAGTAGCTCAATCTCTACGAATAGTTTTTGATACACTGAAAATTCAGTATAAAGTGGTCCAGTTAGCGACTGGCTATATATGGCAGAACTGTCAAAAATAATTTTTAAAAAATAACTGTTGTAGAGTGTTATAAAATTTGTTCGCATATTCGTTCATGACATACGTACCAATCTTCTCTGTTTAAGCAATTGAAAAATTCAGCAATATTTTGGTTACCGAAACATCGTCGATAATTTTAATCGGTTTTTGGCTTATTAGATAATTACCAAATGTCTGGATAAGTGACGTCGCTAGTTTACATTGTTGATAACTATCTCAATCTCATCAAACACTGAAGCTTCGCCTTCATGACTATTTTTATACAGAAAACAACGTTTCTAAAAGACAGGGATGCATAGTGTCACCGTTTTTATTTAACATACAGTCAGTCCAAAAAGCCTTCATATACCACCGGCTTTCTATACTAGTTTTCTGTTATGTTTAACTAATTAATTGGAACTATGAGAAAACATGTTTAAATTAATTTTTGAAACTTAACCAACGGGATTAGTATTAAAAACAACTACGGAACATTTTATTTAGAAGTTACACCATTGTTATAAAAATGTAAACAAAATTAATGTCAAAAAACTCTCCATACACTTAACAATTATCAATAATTGTTTGACGGAATTTAACGGAAAATAACAACTTCGTTTAAACTAATATTTAGTGGGACCGCCGTTGGCCTTGATAATCTCCTGTAACCTTTTTGTCACGTATGCAATCAGCTTTTTGGTAACTTCTGCTGGCATGTTCTCCCATTCGTTCAAAATTCAGTTTTTTAATTCTTCTCTATTTGAAACATTATGTTTGCGAACGCGCCGTTTAAGTTCCTCCCATAAATGCTCGATGGGGTTAACATCGGGTGATTGTGGAGGTGTATGAAGCTGCACTTTTCTTAGAGTCTATAATTATTTGTCTAACAATACTGGCCTCTTCACGTAGAGTCAGTTTCTTCGGACGACCGAAGCTGGTCGAATTTTATAGGAACCCGTTGATTTGTACTGGTTTACAGTGTACTGAACAGTAGCATGCGACTTTTTAACAATTTTTTCCTACATTTCTGTACGATTTTCCATCTTTCCACAAATCAGTTATGATCTTTCGAAGTTGAAATGGAATTTCATAATTTCTCTTGCTCATTTTTAATACTACTTTGAAAACCCATTACAAAATTACGAGCAACAAGTGACAGATTATAAAGTATGGCCGAAAACTATTCATTTGTTTTCAGTTTAGCGAGCAATAGATAGCTTGATAAAATGAGGCTGATTATAACGTGTTTTTTCCATTGCAGTTCTTGAGTATATGGAGACTTTTTACATTCATTTTGTTTACATTTTTATAACAACGATGTAACTTCTAAATAAAATGTTCCGTAGGTGTTTTTAATACTTTTTACTTTAATCCTCGTTGGTTAAGTTTCTATATTAATTTAAACATGCTTTCTCATAGTTCTAATTAATTAGTTAAACATAATAGAAAAAAATAGTATAGAAAGCAGGTGGTGGTGTATGGAGACGTTTTAGACTGACTGTATGTCGAAAAAATATTTTAGCTAGCATTTAAAAATGAAGTAAAAGGATTAAAAGTTATTAACAACCCCCATCAATTACCTACGGTACCTTGCTAAAGCAGCAAGACTGGCCGAGAATCTTCTAGGAACTACAAAGAAATATAATCGACATAAGGAGAAGAGAAAAAGCCTCAGGCCGTTTATGATACACATACCACTCTTCTCTGATTAAGTAATTAAAAAAGTCGGCAATATTTTGGTTACCGAAACATCGTCGACAATTTTGATCGACTTTTGGCATATTAGATAATTGCCAAATGTCAAATTGTATAAGTGACGTCGTTAGTATTTAATTTGTTGGTAATTATCTATTCTTTTTTCAGCAGGCCATTAACATAAATATAATTAATATAATATTAATCATAAAAATATAAGTATTTTCCGTAATATTCTGCTGCAGTGTATAGTAAGCTGCAGGCACAAGAAAATTAAAATTTTTTGTGAACACAATCAATTATACAATCATTGTAAATTTTATGTAGGTCAACGAGGCGCGGACCTTTTTAGCAAATTTAACTTCTATTTATAAATTTAAATCGTTTTTTGATTACATTGCAAACTTTCCTCATTACCTTACTTTAAGCGAATGTCAGTCACACTAGACTGAGTTTAAATTGTGCAACATAAAAGGTAAAGGTACAAAAGTTAAACAAAATTTTCAGACAGAGAGGAAGTTTTAATTTTATTTCCACGACCATAGACGTTAGTTTAATATTTTATTTCTTGGATGATTGTTCGTGAATAGCTTGACGGAGGTTGTTACACTAATTTTTAGAACTGGGATTTAAAACTGCATGAAAAATGTTTCTGTTTAAAAATTAGTACGATAAAAAAATATCAATTTGTTTTTTACCGGGAGGCTTTATGGATAATGAAGCAGTCTATGTCACCTTAAGGGTGCCCCAGAATGCTCCAGTTATGTAGTGGTTCTCCAGCCGGAGTGGCTGGATACCCACTAAACCTCCTTGTGAGCTAGGTCTGTGACTCTTTATTCCTCTTACAATGTGGCGGTTATTCTAGGGGGTGTGAGTTTTAAAAAATTTGTGGGTTAGAGTCTCATGTGTAGATCTATACTTTACTTACTAGGCCTAATTAAAAACCAAAAGCTAAAACCTAAGTTCCCAGCTATTTCGGGAGTGCGATGTGCGATATTTACATGTTTAGCTAATTTTTTTGGAGAGGAGTAGCTCAACTACACTACGACCTTTTTTTTTATGGGTCTAGCACACGTGCTACAGGGAAGTCCCTAAAGCGCTACAGGAGCGACACGTGTGCGGAGAAAGCGATTCACGTTGTTCTTGAATCGCTGTAGATTGTACTCGATGGGAAACACAGTTCTGGGCAAATTATTCCAAAAGGATGATGTTCTCCATATAAAAGACTGCTTGAAGAGCGTTGTATGAGGAGTAACAAGCTGAACCTCATACGGATGTGAAGAATTAGCGCGACGTGTACTTCTAACATGCACCGCTCTGGGGGGAATTAAGCGGGCCACATCCTTCGAACACTTTCCATGAAAGTACTTGTAGAATAGGCTCAAGTCGCCAACCGTTCTTCGATGTTCCAGCGAATCAAGGCCGTCGGTGAGTTCGGGTCTCCAATCAGACGAACAGCTCTTCTCTGAATAGAATCCAACAAATGCAGTATATGTTTGGGAGCGAAGCTCCAAACATGGGAGCAGTATTCCATAGTTGGTCGAATTTGAGCTTTGTAAAGAATTAACAGTTGTTGTGGAGTGTAAAGCTTTCTGGTTCGAAATAATATTCCCAACTTTTGAGAAGCTCTCCTTGCTATGCCCGCAACATGTTCATGCCAGGACATATTTGCTCCCAAATTAACGCCCAACAAATTGAGTGACGATGTTAGAGGGATGGAGTGCCCCGACATAACCATGTCGGGTTCAGCAACGTTAACTTTTTTAGAGAAAACTGCCGCCTGGGTTTTTGTAGCGTTAAATTCCACTTGGTTACTGTCACCCCAAGATAGGATTTCTTCCAGGTCTTTGTTAAGTTGAATGACTTCCTGCTGTCTGCGGATATTCGTCTGAGTAGCCGATGTCCGAGCGTTCAAAGTGAATGAAGAGATAAGTGTACTGTCATCTGTAAAGCTGTAGATTTGATTCTCGGTCTTTTCCGGCAGATCGTTAATATAAATGAGAAAAAGAGTAGGAGACAGTATAGAGAATTAGGGGACACCGGCGTTGATAATGAAGGTGTTAGAAAAAAATCCGTCGACTGCCACTCGTAAAGAACGCTCTTTGAGGAAACATGAGAGCCACAAACCCCTATATACTAAGTATGTAATATAGTCCGTCTTGGTAGTCGAATTTTAGTCGTGCCTATTGTTAGTCTATCTGTAGTATGTCTGATGGTCTTAAGTATCGATTACCGACGTTTGCGTTGTGTCTGAAGACGTCACCTATCTCAGAGTTAGGGTGAGCTGTCGTTTTTTCAAGAAAGTGAACCTTTTTTATTTCGAGTGAATTATTTTATTGTGGGCATTTAAAACTCCCTGTGCAACTAGTTGTTGCGGACAAACCAGGGAGCTTCTGCTATGATACGTAGGGTTTTATTTTGAACTGGACTTTGGCTAGATTCTTTTCAAACATCTGGCACCATATCTGGCAGCCGTACGTAAGCCCGGTCCTGATAATCGTTTTGTAAATTAGCAACTTTCTATGAGTTGATAATTTGCCTCGATGGTTCAGAAGCGAGTACAGCTTCACTAGGAGCTGATTTGCCTTACGCACGGTCGCTGTCATTTAACACTAATTAAATACAGCAGTTTTGCTGTCACTCTCTCACAGACTTTCAAGGTAAGTACCATGAATAGATTTGTGGCCCTGGAGATATGGATATTTCGTAGACTCCTCAGGATAATATGGACTGCGCATGTCGCAAACGAAGATGTTTTATATTAAGCACAATGTGAGAGAGCACTTTTGCAAACAATCAAGCAATGAAATATAAAAAAATAACTGGGCCATATAAGGCGTGGTGATAAGTATGAGATTTTTTAAAACTTATAATGGAAGAAAAGATGGGAGGTAGGCGACGCATAGGTAGAAAAGAGCATCCCTGGTTAAAAAATATCAGAGACGGGACAGGCTTGGAAGCTCATGCACTGTTTCGAGCTGTTCAGAACCGTCCAGCGTTCGTTGAGATTGTTGCCACCCTTCACTAATGAACACGGCACTCTGAAAAAAAGAAAAAAAGCATCCTTTTATGCTTCAGACACCAGCTTGTTCAGTTATTCAACAATCCTAACTAGTAATGAATAATAGTAAGATACAACAAGTTGCACCTCAGGCGGGTGACAGCATACTTGGTTGGGAAGTCTCCTCCCCCCGCTATCCTAAGAGGGAGTTTTTTTTTTTTTGGGAAGGCAAGTCCCTGGGTTTTCTCTCCACTCTTCTTCATGCAGGTGCTGATACAGAAATATTACTTGGCATTTAAATGTTTCAAATTGATTACTCGACATTTACGGCTTATTATAATATTTCTAATTTTTAAGTAAGAAACTACCTATCCTACTGAATTTTTCATCTAAATATGCAGTTGAAAATTCTTTTGTATTTACAAATAAAACTAAAAATCTAATACTTCCACAAAGTGAAAAATTACTATTTTTTTATGTTAAAATTTTATTTACTTCAAGCTTCTTCTTCTTAGTGTGCCTTATCTTCTGAGAACGTCGGCGATCACATTTGCGCATCTGATTTTATCTATTGCTGGTCTAAATCAAAGGTGATTCATTAGTCTTGAGACTAATTTTAAGCGTTTTGGTAAATGCTGAACAATTGACAGATAGAAATATTTTTTACGCTGTAACGGTACCTATACTATGATTTCACAATCTGCGAATTTGATAATTTGCATTGGAAATGTCATACAAACTGGATTTACGAAAGGGCGTTGCTTTGTTTGGACAACTGTCCACGAAGAAAATTCTCGAAGTGTTTGAAGATAAGGCACCATATTTCCTTTTTGCGTGATTTCCGTGAAGGCAATGAACCAAAAAGTATAAAAAAAATTCAGTCGGCCAGCTGTTCTTAGCAGAAGAACAACGAAAAATATTCTGTCAAGCGCAAAAAACGAAGTTGGGCAGTCGCAAAGAAAATTGTCTAGAAAATACGATGTTTCGCAAAGAGTTTTGCATCGAATTTTGAAGACTTATAACTTGCAAGTTCGAAAACGTAAAAAGGCATCAAAATATGTATGGGTATGGAAAATTCATCGTTATGGATGATGAAAAATACTTCACATTTTTGAGCAGTTCTCTCAGTGGAAATGATTATGAAGCAGTAAAAGACGACGTCAAATATACTAAATTGAAATTTGAACCAAAAGTGTTGATGTGGATTGTCATTTCATCGAAAGATATTTAAACTCCCTATTTCCAACAAAGCAGTCCTGTTGCAGTAAATTTTGATGTGTATATTAATAAATGCTTGACTAAATTGAAGCAGTGTATCAAAGAAAATCATATGTGCGACAAAATAGCTTCTGGTCATACCTTGCACGTTGTCATTAAGCAAAAAAAAAAACATAAGAATGGCTCAAAGCTCAAAAAGTCGAATTTCTATCGCAAAATGATAATCCACCAAATGTTCCACATGCACGACCAGTTGAAAGATTTAGGTGAATACTTTCACATAAGCTTTATGAAAATGGTTGGGAAGCACAGAACCATCGGCACTTGATTGGCAGAATAATAAATAATAAAAGAGAGTTTCGGTCATCCAACGTCTGATGGATGGCGTTCCAAGCAAGCTGAGTAAAATCGAAGATAATTGCCCATTCGCTGTAATGTAAACCTGTTATTTGATAGATTTTGAATAAATTTGTACGATATAAGCAATAGCATTTGAAATATATTTCCTGGTTTCACTTTACTTCACGCGCCTGAAATTAGTCTCAAAACTAATAAATCACCCCTTAGTTCAGTAGATGTCGCGTTTAACCACTGCTTTAAGTTTTTTATCTAGGAGTTGCGGCGCCTTCCTGGCCCCCTTTTATCTATTATTTTTCCTTCAATTATGAGTTCTAGGAGTTCATATGTTTTATTTGTGAACAAAATATTATTTCTTTAACATCTGTAATTAATTTCACGTTTGAGGTATGTATGTATGTGCTGTCCAAGGAACACGCAACATTTGGCGGTAGTACACCATCTCGAATGACTCGATTCTCTGTTTGTTGTTTCTATGTTGTATGGTCTTTCGCTGGTAATCTTACAAGGAAAAAGTGTTGGTGAAAAGTGAATGAGAATAATTCGTCATCTATACTGAAATTAAATACTGAAGCTTTGACTTCATAACTCCCTTCGTACAGAAAACAACCAGGTTTCTAAAGAACAGGGATGCATAGTGTCACCATTTTTATTTAACGCATAGGTCGAAAGAATATTTTAACTACCATTGAAAAACTAAGTAAAAGGAGTAAAAGTTATAAGCACCCCCATTAATTATCTACGGTACCTTGATAAAACAAGACTGGCTGGCAATCGTCTAGGAACTACAAATAACTATAGTCAACATGAAGAAAAAAGGAGAAGCCTCAGGTTTACGCTAAAGAAAACCAAACTGGTTGTACTAATCCCAAAAACTTATGGTAACAAACAATTTTCCTCCTGAAGAGAAAACAAATATCAATAACCAGGCAGAACCCTGAGCGATAAATAGGACAGCGAAAAGGAAATGGCAATTTCCCAAAGCATTTTAACTGATATATCACTGTCAATGACGCCAGATTTCTCGCTAAATTAGTCAAAAGTTTAAAAATGCGAAATCAAATCATTACAATGGTAACTTTGAAATTCGTACCTGATGACAGTGTTTGTGCTTAGAGTAAATTTTTATAGTTTTTAGAAACTATTCTAGAAATGCGTTAAAATAAAGTTTTACCGGCCCTTTGCAGATGTTACCATTAAGTCAACTGACTAACATAATTGAATAATATTTCCGACATACCTCCAGAACTTTTTTTTAGTTTTATCTATACTTTTACAAATATATAAAAAAAAGTTATTTTTAATAACGAAGTTACAGCGATAAATGTGGTCGCGCACGAGGCTGCCGGCTGGGTGAAGGTAGTGGTAACTTGTTAGAATCGGTCGGTTGTCATTCATCACAAACACGTCACAAAAATCAAGGAAAAGGAAGGCATACAGTATGAACCCAGAATGGCAGATTAAACATAAGTTAACCACTAAAATATAATACACAAAATTCACTGTAATTTGTAATATTTTTCGTTCAAAACTTTAAACGTGTTTTTCTCAAAACTATATTTTTCCATACTCGATAACTCGAAAAGTTGTCAATATTTATGAATGTGTTTAATTCTCTATAATTTGTTGAACCATTTTTGTTTTATATTTCATTTCATACATTTTTTATAAACCATAAAAATAAATAAAAAAATTTAATCTTCAAAATGTCATAAAATGCTTATTTTTCCGAAATTAAAAAAAAAATGGCCCTACAGACCATAACGAAAAACACTACTGTTCAAGAATCTTTTTGAATTTTTCAGATCCATCGACCTACACGAAAGAAATCATGCAGCTTTGTTTTTTCAACAATGGCCTAAAAAATCTCAATTAATACCTATAATTTATGACAAACAATTTTGTTAACAATTTTTTTTCTTACTCTTAAAAGACCAATAAATAATGTGTAATTAATAGTACGTCTTATTTTTAACTATATACTCTTTAAAATACAACTCAAAAAACATTAATTTTCTTCAGAGCTGGAAGTATGTAACCCCTTAACCCTAGTGGGTGGTGGTACGGGCATATATAGAGGTTGAAAGGCCAAAGAATACCAAAATAAGCAATGTCATGGATGTCTTCAAAATGCAAAAAACGCGGTAGACCAAAAATTGCATGGTCATGAGGCGTTCAAAAAGCCATGTTAGAAAGAAATCTAAGACCAGGAGTTTGGAAGAACCGACATGAGTGGCGGCTACCAACTGAAAGGCGTACGACGCTATGAAACTGGATATATATGTGTAAGTTCTTCTTCTTCTTCTGCTTTATAAGCTACTGCTTCTTCACTGCAGAAAATAAGCCTTTTCAAGTTTCTTCCCATTATCTCTATCCTGTACATCCGGCTATCAATCTGATATCATTAGTCCATCTTTTCATTGGTCTTCCGACACTTTGTCTGCTCTCCCAAGGTCTCCATTTAAGTAATTTTGTTGTCAATTTACCATTATTTATTCTAGCCACTTTCTCACTGATATCTGTATTTCTGGTTGTTAGTCTGATATCCTCGCTTTTAATATGTTCCCGTAAACTAACACACATCTATTGAGCACGTTGGAGTGGACAAAAACTATTTTTTGTAAAGGTCATGGTTTCCAGCTCATACCTACTTACTGGAAGTGTGTAAGTATTCTATATGAGAGTGTCAGAATTTTTCGTTTAATAATTAGCGGAAGTAGTTCGCATCAACTGCCTATATTCTTCACGAAATGACGAAACAATTTTATTGTCCGTTACAAAATTAGTAATTACTCGACAAAACTTCAGCTAACAAGAAAACAGAAAAGAAAATGATATGTAGCGAACAACGGCAATAATTTTTCAGTTCATTTCGTTCACTTTTATTTTCAGGAGTAGAGTAAATGTTTCGACAAAGTAATATAATTCGTCTTAGATAATGAGTAATAAATCGCGAGGAAAATGAATGAAAAAAAAAAAGCGACGAACGAACCGTCTAAACGGAGGCGAAGGGGCGAAAACGGTATTTTAGCACAAACTAGGACGTTTCTCGGGTTTTTTCGTCTTTTGTATAGTCGCCGGAATTATTTTTTTATGTTTGCTTTATATTGTGTTTGTTATGATTCATTTTAACGCTTCTAGCGGGTGTAAGATCGTAATTTCAACAGATAATTTTATATATTTGGTGATAAATCGAATAAAATGTTACACAATCCAGCAATAAATTCTGATACACATGCTACCGGTGGTACCACTGCAAACGTGTTATTTTACTCTAAGTCAGTACGCAGGCAACATTCACATTTAATAATAATTTTTATTTTGTCTCTAAAGAATAGCGAAATAATAAAAACGCGTTACAGCTTTAGCATTGTTTAAAATAGGAAAAATGCGCAGGAGATTTTTTTGCTGTTAAAAATCACTGCTTTACCAAAATATAGATAGTAGAATCGCCAGGTTTAAACAAACTTGACTAGAGATTTAAGTCAATCATCGCTCCTAATGATGCTATAGTTAGCAGAACGGACCTCCCGTCTGTGTTTCTTATTGAAGGCAGCGAAGTGCTTCTAGTATTATTACTGACTACTATTATCTTAGAGAATGATTTTATAAAAATGTATTTTTTAATAAAGTTTTAATAAGTTTATCGCGAAGCAAGACGCGATCCATGGCAATAACTTTACGGCTAAAATTAATTAAACTTGCTGTAAGAGATCTTCGGTAAAGATTATCGCCGATAATTTAAGTCACTCTTGTCCATCTATAGTCATTAAAAATGATCAAGTCTGTTTTACACATAGTTCTTTATTTCACTGAAATAGAAAATACCGACGAGCAAATTTTAACACGTTGCTTGCAAGAAGCTATTTTAACTCTTGCCGGTCGGTCGTCGGTGGGGTTTGACCGGCCGGCGGACGTCCCGCGGAGCTCTCCGAATTAACGGACAGAATGAGGCTTTCATAATATTATTATCGCGCTGGCCACAAAGGCCCATTAACTCTTAGCCGTCATCATCAGCGTCATCATGGTGGACATGACGGGGTTTTACCCTAATTTGATATGCGGGAGAGTAAAAATAGAATTTTTCTTAGTGAAGAAAATGCCAATTATTTTTTAAAATAGGAAATTTAATAATATTTATTTTTATCTGAGTAAATACTAACATGTGAGACAGCTACATCGCATAGTATATATGATGTGTATTATTGGGACATAACCCTTTCACTGTATACGAGGGCCGCCTTTTAAGTTTTTACAAACGATGACTAGATGGAGCTATTGATGTGTGACATTACCACTGTTGTAAAATTTGACATTTGTTATTGTTTAAACAGTGGCAGCTCAGAAATTGGCCGAGTAGTTTGTTTACAGTGAGCGTTTAAAAAAAAACAGTTTTGAGAACAAATGGAAATTTCACGTGAAGGTTTCGTTGGACCATTTTTTACGATTTTAGTAAAGGCCTAACTCGACGAGAATGCTCGAATAGCTTCGTTCAAATTTTGGTAATGGATTACCATCAGAAAAGACTGTTTACAATTAGTTTGCAGAATTTTATCATGGTCGTGCTTGCGTCACCGATAAATTTCGTGAAGGTCGACCAAAATCGGTTGTTGTTCCAAAAAACATCAATACTGTACGCAACATGATTGAAGAGGATCGGCATGTGGTTTACCGTGAGATAGAGGCATCGTTAGGCATATCGAAGGCTGCAGTATATTTAATTTTGTATGAAAATTTAGCTGTTAAAAAGATCCGTTCCCGTTGGATTCCGCATAATTTGACAGAAACTCAAAAACAGGCTCATGTCAATTGATGTAAGGAAATACTCAGAAAATTCGACTGAGAACATGAAAAATCTGTATACATCATCGTAACAGGAGGCAAAATTTGGATATATTCGTACGAGTCGGAAACTAAGCAACAATCAACTGTTTGGGTTTTCCAAGATGAACCGAATCCAACAAAAGTGGTTTGTTGGCAAAACACTTCCAAGAAAATGATCGCTTGTTTCTTTGGTAATACCGGATATGTTGCAACCACTGCTTTAGAGGGTCGAAGAACAGTTAATGCTGAATGGTATACAACAATTTGTTTGCCAGAAGTCATCGATGAAATCAGGAAAAACAACCGAAAATGTCACATCAGTCTTCATCATGACAATGCTAGCTCAGCACGTCAAATAATTGATTATTTCATTATTCGTCTGACTGATCGCCTAAAGACTTCTTTTTGCTCCCGACTGTAAAAAAAAATAAGTTGATAGCGATTTTCTTCACCTAAGGAAGATGTTGAATCCTTCCAAAACCATGTTCTTGAGGTACCAACGTCAGAATGGAAAAAATGTTTCAAGAATTGATTCGAACGCATGCAAAAGTGTATAAATCTTAGAGACGAATATTTTGAGAAACAATCAAACGATTTGTACGATTTTTATTTTCTTTCATTGTTCTTGTTAAAACTTAAAAAATAGCCCTATCTATCTGCACCTAAGCAATCTGCTTCATATCTGGGATAAGAGATGTATAATAATATGAATATAAAAAGGAAAGGTCGGTCCGGTTAAACATTGCTTATTATTGTTATAGTATAAAATTACTGCATAATATTTTTCCAATATTTTCTTCAGTTCTTCAATTTGAATCAAATATAATAGAAAGTCTGGTCAGATGATGGACCTACGCGTAAAAGAAAACCGCAAAGTAGATCATCAATTCTAACTCCTCGTCCAAAAGCTATTATTTTTGTCAAATTCCGACTGCAAACATACTTTATTATTATCTGATCCAAAAACGGTTTGTACTTAGATGGGATGAGTTTTCGAAATGACTTCACATTTAGTAGCATTCAAAGGTGAGAGAAGCGATTTCTGCATTTATTGGGGTTCAAAGTGGTTGTGCGGTTGTTTATAAGAAAACTTCGTTTTTAACATAATGCAAAGAAAGCAGCATATGAGATAATCCCTCGTTGACTGCTTACATATTTAAGCAATTGAACATAATAAAAAAAACAACACCAAAAATCCTGAAAGGGACACATATACACTACCGCCAGAAAGTATTTGCCCACCTAGTTATTTCAGTCCCAAGACAAAAAAAACTCAGATAATATTTTTTTTTTTAATTTTAATGAATTATTATTTATTTTCACATTATTTACAGTCCAGAAAATCAGAAAAATATTCATGATTTTCCAGGATTTTTCTCATCTATGTGACCTCCTTTGTTTTTAATTACCGCTTTACAGAGTTTCGGCATACTGTCCAGTAGTTTCTTCAGAGTTTCTTCGGTTACTTTAACTCATTCTGCTCGTAAAAGTTTCCACAAGTGATTTTCTGATGTTGCATTGAGTTTTCGAACACACCTGTCTAAATGATCCCACAGTAATTCGATGGGGTTCAAGACGGGTGATTGTGAAGGCCAATGATGTCATCGGATTTCCATTGGTCTAAAAGTTGTCTAATTTGTTTCGCAGAATGTTTAGGGTCGTTGTTATGCTGAAAAATAAATTTCCCCTGAAAAATATAGGAAGCATTTGAGTTAGCAAAATTTCTTGATACTGTTCTTTTCGCATGATTCCTTCTATCCTAAAGATTTTTCCAACTTTACCGTTGCCAAAACAACCTCAAACCATTACTGAACCTCTACCATGTTTTACTGTAGGCTTACTCTTCACCTTCGAATTTAGATTCGTGGCTCCAAAGGACGGAATTCCATTGTTTTGATGTCCAATTTTCACATTCTCGGGCCCATTCTAATCGTTTAAGTTTATTTACTTGCCTAAGAAGTGCTGCAACTTTCCCATGTAGTCCACCTTCTGCTAACCTGTTCTTCACGGTTGCACGGTTGTCACGCTGATTGGCCGCTCCAGGTTTACTTGAGCCGTGATTTCTGGTGCGGTTAGGCGGCGATTACATCTGCTGGACATTGTTATAGCTCTGTCTTCAGCGGGAGTCATTTTTCGAGGCCTTCCTGAACGTTTTTGGTTGAGAATTCCATGTCCCGCAGAAATTTTTTTTACAATGTAGTCCACCGTTCTCCTTGGCATATCAATCGCGATTTATCGACTTGAGCGACCATTAGAGCCCGATTTTTAACGGAAACTTCTTTCGTTTTTGGCATTTTCAATGACAAAGTACTGCTTGCGAATGGTTAATTTTCAAAAGGGCAATGATATTTATAGTATAGTTTTCATCATAATTTCCATAATCCCTAGAAACTTGAAATGAGTTCTTACTTCAACTGAAATTCTCAGAAATCTCCTCAAAGCGATTATCATGCAAAAGTTGGAAATTTGTTCTAATTGGTTTTTAATTTGGGATTTCACCAAAAAGGCTTATCTAAACAATTTTATGATGGACACTTGTTAAGAACAATTAAATTTACCTAATATAATAAAAGGGTTTAATTAGGTATTAAAATTCGGCAGTTACGTTGAAATTTCTAGGTGGGCAAATACTTTCTGACGGTAGTGTATAATTATCTCCCTCTTCCAACCCTCTAACCCCTTTATATATATGTTCATGCTTAACGTATATTATGTTAAAACAAGAAAAAATTTCATAATACTAATGAAAATATTCATCCCCTTTCCCTTAAGCTTTATAGGTTCTATGCCTACTATAAGATTGGTATGTGTACCAAATCTGAAATCGATATCACATTCTATATCAACTACTAAAAATGAACAAAGTCCATATTTCAGCAGTGAGAACTAACTGTTTTTTCATCTGTTAATCAACCTCGGGACAAAGTTCATCGTATCATCGCTCATCAGTCGAGCTAGGATCGACAAACGAGAGAACGAAAATCGAATTACTTATTAGAGTACTGGCGTCACATCGCAGTAAGATAAAAAAGAGGGTAGATAAGCTTTTAAATGTTTGACTTTCACAAGCCGGAGATACAATTTGTTGTATCTTCCTGCGATATTACGGCAGTACTGCCATAATTACTTCGAAATTTGTTAATTCGTTCGTCGATATTAGCGTAACTAATGAGCTGTGGTACGGTGAAATGCGTCCTGAAATGAACTGACAAATCAGAGAACAGTGATCACTGCTCAAATAGGGACTCTGTTCATTTTTAATAGATGTTATAGACTTTTATTACTGAAACTAGAGATATAACGGGTACTCTGTCTACCCGGCCAAAACCCGCTAATTTGGCAGGAGACCCGGTTTTGACAATTAATAGGCTACAGTAGGGCGAAACGGATTAGCTAAATTAAGGCGGACGGAAACATATATCCCCACATTCCCCTTTAACTATACCATACAAAATGCAAGTGATCTAAAATATACAAATTTTTATTCAAAAAGAAATCTGTCAAATATATTTTACGATCGCTTAGAAATACGGTGTTTATGACCCAAAAAAGCAGTATTTCAAATATAAAAAACGGCCGATATAGAAACATAAAACATACATGCAGAGACATCAGATGGATCCTGAAATCAACTAGTTGAATTATTGAGCAGCTTAAGAAGAACAGCTGGTGTTCGAACGAAGACGGTCCCCAGTAGAGACGCACTCTAAGCAAATGAGTATTTATGAGGCCGATACGCGAGTTGACTTTCGAATAAATCCCTCATTTAATATGCCCTTAAGTTTTTCTTTTTCGGCTCATTGTTTATTTATGCGAAATTTATAGCTCGTACGAATTTATTTTTATTGCAGGTGTAACATAACGGTATTTTTGGCATTCTTTTAATAATAAACTACCGTGTGTCAGCAGTTTCGCATAAATGAAGTAATAAAAGATATAAAAATATAACAGAAGTCACATTATTACTACTATTTCAAACTAAACTCTCGGTACTTCACCACATACGTAATTAAAATAAGAGCTACATAAGCAAATCAGGTTCAAACTCATAATTATAAAGATACGCTAAATAAGATTTATCTACACCTGGATCTCGATTGAATGGTACAGGTAAAAATGTAAATATGGCGGCCCTAAGTTCGTAGTATCGTGCCAGACTACGGTACTAAGGGACCCAGGTTTCAATCTCGGTAGGTCAGTGTACTTATTTATTAATTTATTTAAGTATATTTGGCTTGGCCACATACATAGGTAGTCGTTGTTGCCAAAATGTAATAATGCCGGTGCCTGTACTACTGAGGTGTCTGGAGATACAAATGTATGTTTCGGAACTTGGATAACCTTGAATCCAAAAAGCTAATAATAAAATTGACATGTTTATACAATATTTTATTATTTATCTTTGCATCATCGTTTATGTTCATGGCGTGTTGTTTATATTGACAATTCGACTGGGTAGATGATGTCAGTACGAGAAATGCAAGAGCTCTTTGGACATTTTTATTATTTTTTAGGATACGTCAGGTATTGCAGAACCCAAAGACTCACTTCTAGAAGTCGCTTCAGGGACGTGTGGGGCAGTATGTCCACAAAGAGCTGCAGCATTTCCTTACAGGTACGCAAATATAGTCCAGAATATTCGAAATATAAATGAGCATCCTATTATCTGAGAAACGACTAAATATTAAAAAACAATTAAGTGTAAAAGTTGAATTTAACAAAAAAATTAGAACTGGTGTGACGAAAAACTTGGATTTGTGACCACAATCCCAAGCCGTAGGCCGCTGTCCTTTATTTATACTAGGTCAAAGTAAGATGGAAATTGCATATGTGCAAAGACATGTTTTTTGAATTTTTGGAGATAAAAGCTCTCGTATTTGCTTGTCTAGTGCCATAAATTATTAACATTTTTAATTAAGGAGGACAGCCATTTTATAACTTTGTATACAAATGAACGGAGGGGGAGGGGTTTATAGCGACCAGGATTTGGCGGGATAAATTGCTTGTTTTGATTATTAGAGTTAATTCCATCTAATTCTGACTGCTACAAACATTTTACCTGCGCTCTTTTGTTTACAGTGTTGTGTAATGGTGTTTCTCTTAATTACGATAATTGACATTAAATAATAAAAGATAAATCTTATCAGAAAATCTTAGTGCTGTATTCTTCGGCTGCGTGAAGTCGCTATTCGTACATTTTTAACTTTAATAGTACCTAATAAAAAATTCAGATTTTCTTATTTAGTTATTTCTTCTTCTTCTTACGTTAGTCCTACGGTCTATGTTTTATTGTTCTTTTCCGAGGCTAACGTCCGGTTATTTCGCCATCTCTTCAGTGGTCTTGGTCTTGAGGATTCCCCATCTCGTGCCGCTCTTGCTAGTCTGCCTTCATCCATTCTAGAGATGTGCTGATTTCCACTCTCACGACCCCATCTTATAATGTTTTGAATATTGCACTACTGATTTATGTCAGCGTTTCTTATTCGAACGTGTCTTGTCTGTCCAAATATTGATCGTAATATTTTCATTTCTGATGTCCTTACTGCTAGTTTCGTTTTATTAATGTCTGTTATTGTATCAATAGCACAGGTCAGTATCGCACGTATACATGTCTTGTAAATTCTTGTTGTTATTTCCGTCCTAATATTTTTAGTCTGCCATATTATATATTTTAGTGCTCCTGAGGTGTTTGTCTATCATGTATGATTTATATTATGACATAACTACGTTTTTTTTGAAACCAAAATTCAAAAAATGTAAGAAATAATACGGAATCTGGTTCAACATGTCTTTCGACGATATCCGATGTCTAACTTTTATACATTTGTGTCATTTCATTAGCCGTCTCTTAGTTCCTTCGAATCTATCGCTTTGGAGAATTCCTCTTTCTAAGTCTTCTCAAGTTTGCAATGTTTTTGTAGATTAATATCAATTATTTCATAATTTTTTTAAGTAATCTGGTTTTATACATTCTCTGTAAAAAGTTGTACCATCATCCTTGCTTTGTTTAAATATCTGTGATTCGAAAATGCGTTGTCGTTCATCTTAATTTCGAATTCTCTCCTTTCTAGATATTTCTAGCAATCTCCTGAACACATCTGGTTAATAGTAATGAAAACAGGTTTTTTTGCTGAGATTTCTACATTATTCTAATAACTATGATGATCGTTTCAACAGATGACTTACATCTACTAAAGATTGTCACACGAAATAGTCGCGGTAAGTCATTTGAAGAAGACAGTGCTGTCGAAACGATAATAATTAAAATAAAGCAGAAATCTTAACAACAAATTGTATTATTTCTATTTCCATTAAGTATTGGCTAATTCAATACTTTTTTCGGTTGTTTCAGATCACTTTTAATAAGTGTTCCATAGATATTACACTTTCTATTTTTTTGTAACTCTTTAGACAGCTATCTGGTTCTCTTACGTGTGTTAACAATTTACTATTCTCTCATTTGTCCTTGTTATACGGAAGTCTTCCTCAACCAGTATAATGGTTATCTCATCATCATCATCATTAGCTTATTTCATCGGTAGTCGGATGTAAGACTCATCAAGTTGTCACCACGGAGCTTTATTGTTTACCTTTTGCATCCAATTGTGTCCCGCTAATCTTTTTATGTTGTCACTCCATCTTATCTGTGGTCTACTTCTGCATCTTTTATGTTCTCTAGGCCTCCACCCAACTATATGGCGTGTCCACCTGTTAACATTCATCCTTGCGATATGCCTAGCCCAATTCCACCTTAATATACATATTCGTTGTAATACATCTGTCACCTTTGATTTTTTTCGTATCTCGATGTTCGGAATACGATCTTGGAGTCTACTGTTTAGCATTCTCCACCTCATTGCTCTTTGGGTTACTTGGAGTTTATGTTATATACAGTAGAACCCCGATTAACCGAGTCGCGATTATCCGAGCTCCGGATTAACCGAGCCAATCTAAGAACCTGATTATCCGAGGTACGCGCGTCTATGCTGCATATTAACCGAGCTTCTAAAATATGTATGTACATATTTCCATTTAAAATCGTCGGGGCTTGGCCCGTGTGAGGGGTTCCCCTATTTATGCATGTAATTTTGCGTGAACGCAGTGCGTTATAGCGTTTACCACGGAGAAGTACGAGTATACTCACATAATTTATTTGGTTGGAGTTCTGGTAGTTAAGTGTAATTAATACGAACTGCTTTATTTGAATTTTTGTTTGTCGTATTATAATGGAGCAAAACAAGCGTAAAAGAATCGTCGTTCCTATTACAGAAAAATTAAAAGCCATCAGAAGAATTGAAGCAGGAGAGACAATTAAAGTTGTTGCACGAGATTATGGAGTAGATGAGGTAACAGTTGGAGATTGGAAAAGAACCGCACAAAAATAGAAGAGTGGTGTATAAATCAAGCCTCCTCGTCCTCAGGAAGAAAAGCAATGAAAACCGGCGACTATGAAAAGGTTAACGAAGCTTTATTCATGTGGTTTAATCAACAGAGATCAAAAGGTGTGCCTCTGTCAGGTTCAATTTTACAACAGAAAGCAATAATGATTAGTAGGCAATTCCCAGAGATAGATCAGTTTACCGCCAGTTCTGGATGGCTTGACCGCTGGAAAAAACGGTACGGTGTACGACAACTGACTGTATGTGGTGAAAAACTTTCTGCTGATGTGTCATCAATTGAGAAGTTTAAGCAGAACTTTAAAAAGCAAATCAAAGATTGTGGATACACATGTGATCAAATTTACAACTGTGACGAAACTGGTCTGAATTATAAAATGCTTCCATAAAAAACATTGGCATCTCGACAGGAAAAATCAGCTCCTGGGCACAAACGAAGTAAGGAAAGATTAACTATAATGGTATGTTCCAATGCATCTGGCAAGCACAAAATCCCACTGATGGTGATTGGCAAGTCTGCACGTCCAAGAGCTTTAAAAGACATCTCACCCAAAGCCATACCAGTCTATTACCAAAGTCAGAAGAGCGCATGGATGGATGCGACCTTATTTACTAACTGCTTTGAAGAAGAGTTCGTGCCATCTGTGACTAAATTTTTGAACAGAAACCGTCTTCCTATTAAAGCAATTTTGTTAATGGATAATGCCCCCTCTCACCATGGAGAAGGACTTTATGTGGGCAAAATTATCGTAAAATTTTTTCCTCCAAATGTAACCAGCATAATGCAACCAATGGATCAAGGCAACCTCGAAAACATTAAAAAAAATTATAGGCGTTTATATCTTGAACATCTGTTAGAATACACAAAAAAGGAGGATATTATCAATGAGATGAGAAAGGTCACACTGAAAAATGTTATTTACTGGGTAAGTCAAGCTTGGGATTCTGTGCGTACTACCACTATTTAAAAATCTTGGTCAAAAGTTATTGATTTTGAGGACTATAATGACAGTGAAGATGATACTCCATTAAATGAATTAGCTTTGAAATTGAGAAGCCATGGAGAAATGTCCTGTTCAAATTTTGACAGCGAGATAGAAGAAAAAGAAAAAAGTATATTTGAATTAATGCAAAAATTAAAAGGTTGCGAAAATGTGACAAGAGAAAATGTTGTTGAATGGATTACATCAGATGATTTAGACGAAGAAATGAGTATTGAAGAAATAACGAATGCCTTTCAGGAAACCGAAAAATGAGATGATGATGACGATGACGAAGCGGCGGTGGATGAACAGTCTCCCACTAAGATCTCTCATCAAGAAGGTTTTGCTTCTTTGGAAAAAGCTTTGAGGTATATCGAACAACTACCAGAGGCAACCCCAGCCGATTTGCTTTTTCTTAATAGATGGAGAAACATTGCAGCGAGAAAAAGAAGATGCAATATGAAACAGAAGCGCATAGATACCTATTTCACTGTTTTATAATGTATGTACCTATTTATATGTTAAAAACGTTAATTCATCGGTTTAAAGTGTTGGTGTTTATTTTTTGAATGAATAAAAACCAAATCCGGATTATCCGAGTTTCCAGTTATCCGAGGAGGGTGCCCCCCACATTACCTCGGATAACCGGGGTTCTAGTGTATTATAATTTTATTTAAAGCCCACGTTTCAGTGCCATATATTAATACCGGCAGTACATATTGCTCGAACACTCTGGCGTTTATTGTATTTGAGATGTCCAATTTAAATGTGGATTGTAACTCTCCGAACGCAGACCAAGCTAACAAGACTTTTCTATCCAAATCAAAATTTAAATTATTTGTTTACATTTCGATTTTTTGCCCTAAATATGTGAACGTTTGTACCTTTTCTATTCTTTCAGCTTCTATTAACAGTTCCTGGCTGTTATCTTCAGTTTCATTGCTCAAATATTTGGTTTTGGTGAAGTTTATTTTTGGACTTATTTCTCGAGAGTTACTATTTAATTCTACCAGCATTTTTTGTAATTCTTCTTTTGTATTGTTGATCAGAGTCACATCATCGGCCAATATTAAGCGATTTAATCGTTCACCGTTTATTAGTATTCCTTGGTTATTTACTCTGTATTTAATCAGAAGAAATATATACATGACCGATGTTCTAAACTAAAACTGTAGTCGTAATTTTCCTCGTTCCCTCTAAAAAGCACTTTTAAAAAAGATAAAATGCATGTCTTTTTATGGATACACATACATAGAAAATAACGTGTTTTCAGTGAGTAAGCGAGCAAGCAATAAGCACACATGCGTCTTGTAAAATGCAAATTTAATAAGCCACTATCTGGTGGCACATCTAGTTAGCATTTATGTGCCGTGCATCAATTTAACACGGCGCGGCTGCCTCGCCCGCACCCGAACCCCACACGAATAAAAACGGGCCATTTGTGATACACGCGTTTCGGTCTTGTTATTTTTGTTTAGTACAAGGGTTCGTGTTATAAAAATATTATAGAACAATTTATTAAAAATGTAAATAGAATAAAGAGGGAGTTCTTTTAGGTTAGAAAGAAGTCCATAGAGAATAAAGTTAATAAAACGGTACAAAAATAACCTGAGCGAACCTCTCGTTGTTAATAATACATATGAGGATGAATTGAAAATTCTTGTTAAAAGCAAGGCAAATAACATTTTTTTGCAAAACCAAACCTATTTATTTTTTTCTCAAAATAATCTCCATCGAGCTGAATACATTTTGTTCAGCGAGATTCCGTCAAAAGGTGAAGAAGCACGTTTTTGCGCGCTAATCTTGGCGCATCTGCCTATGCTCTGCTCACTATGCAAACGGTCCAATAACGTTGCGTAATAAGAGCCCGTCATCGTTTTACTCTATTCCAAGAAGTCAATCATGATAATACCCCATGAGTCCCAAAAAACAGTTGCCATCACTTTTCGCACCGATAAAACTTTTTAAGCGTTTTCCAGTGTACTTGCACCTTCGCCAACCCACTACTTTGACTCCTGTTTTATCTCCGGGGGATAATAGTGAATCTACGTTTCATCTGCAGTCACAAAACAAGGCCAGAGATCCTTCAGATTACGCTGCAACTTTTCCAAATACGCTCAGCTTGTAAAACTTCCGGCAGGATATTATGAAACCATTCATATGCCTATCATCTCAGCAATCTTGCGAAGCTTAATGCGATGATTTTCAATCATGATACCATAAGCTTTATAGACCATTCCTTCAGGAAAAACCCCAATACGGCCGCTTAAACGGGCAGTATTTGCAGTGCTCGTACGGCCATGTTTAAATTATTTTATCTAGCACTAAATGGTGTTAAGTGCTGGACCCCATGAACTTTCTTCAGTTCAGTGTCTATCTGGACCGTAGTCCATTTTTTAAAATAAAAATATTTTATCCTTGTACAATACTCGGTTTATTTCTCTCAATCCTTTTACTCCAATGAGAGTATCGGTAAAACTATGGAGTTGCTGCCTCAATAGTTATTCTCCAGACATCTCAAGCCTCCGCGACCTGACTTAACTCGTGCATACCCATACCAAGGAGAAATCTTAATTGGTCGGACCATCTTATTGTAGACTATCCCCTTGATCTTCTACACCTTCTACTTTCCCCGTTAGTACAAGCTCTTTCATGGCATCCACTTTCCTCGTAATGAGGCCAAAATATTTCAGGTATTTATATATATATTAATTCTATTTGAAAGTCGGTCATTTATACTAACCTCTTCAAGAATAGATAGTACGGTGTTGGGTATATGATACTCTGAGAATTTTTCGACATGCCCACATCTCAAACGCATCGATTCGTCTTTTGTCAACTTATTTAATGGTCCATGTTTCCGATGCGTAAGTTGCAATGGGGAATATAGGACGGGATAGCAATTTTAACTTTCTGTTTTTTGTGACAGCTGGATCTTTCTAGACCTTGTTGAGTTTAATTGTCGAGTTTCTAGCCATAGCCAACGTCTTCTTACTTCTGCCGCCTGGGTTTTTGTAGCATTAAATTCCACTTGGTTACTGTCACCCCAAGATAGAATTTCTTTCAAGTCTTTGTTAAGTTGAATGACATCCTGCTGTCTGCGGATATTCGTCTGAGTTGCCGATGTCCGAGCGTTCAAAGTAAATGAAGAGATATATGTATACTATCATCTGCAAAGCTTTAGATTGGATTCTCGGTCTTTTCCAGCAGATCGTTAATATAAATGAGAAAGAGAGTAGGAGACAGTATGGAGCCTTTTGGCACACCGGCGTTGATAGTGAAGGTGTTAGAAAGAAATCCGTCGACTGCCACTTGTAAAGAACGCTCTCTGAGGAAACATGAGAGCCACAAACAGAACTTTTCAGAGATACAATAAGAACGTAGCTCAGCCAACAGCCCATCGTGCCAAACACGGTCGAATGCCTTGGATATGTCAAGAGTAACCGCTCGAGATTCTCCAAAGCGGTCAATTGCGTTGTTTCAAACATGTGTGACATAAGTCAAAAGATCTCCTGTTGATCTATTTTTACGAAAGCCATATTGGTGATCGCTACTAATGTTGAATCCTTCAAGATATTTTAGAAGATGCTGATTGATAGCCTTTTCCATGACTTTCGATATTATTGGAAGCAGTACGATTGGTCGGTAGTTATTTGGCAAGGTCTTCTTGCCTTTTTTATGTATCGGCTGAACTGTGGCACATTTTCAGCAGGAAGGAAATATTCCCTTTCTGTAGGATAGGTTGAAAAGTCTACAGAAAACTGGTGTTAGTTCCCTCGCACAGTTTTTGAGAACTATGGCAGGTATTCCGTCAGCGCCAGAAGCCTTTTTGGTGTCTAGCTTCATCATAATACGTTTTATGATACGCTGCCTGAAGACAATATCGTGCATCCGTGACTGCACTATGGAAATAGTAGGTGGTGTTTTTCCTTGAAAATCGACAGTAGAATGTGAAGCAAAGAGTTCAGCCAACAAGTTCACTTTCTCAACAGGTGTCGTTGCAATAGAATTATCTGGCCGTGTGAGTGGTGGTATGGTGGATTTGGTGAAATTTTGACTAACTGCCTTAGCGACTGACCAAAAGGACCTGGAATTGTTGAGACAAGCGAGAAGTTTGTTTCTAATCCGTTGATTGTGTGCCTCCTTGGTTTTGGCGATAATTTCTTTGCATCTGTTCCTGGCACGAACAAAGGTGTTACGATTTATGGTGTTAGGATTTTCATGCCATTGTCAGTATGCAAGATGTTTAGAAGCAACAGCTTCTTTGCATTTTCGGTCAAACCAAGGCTTGCCGTTGGAAGGGCATTTCTTCGAAAAAGGGATGTAAGCCTCCATACCGGCCAAAATAACATCGGAAACCTCCCTGGCACAGTCAGATGGGTCGTCAGATCGAAAACAAACGTCTAACCAAGGGAAAATTCGAAAATATTCCATGAGATCTTCCCATTTAGTAGATTTGTAGTGCCAAATCTTGCGCGGTTTAGGCGCCTCTCTGTCACTGATTGGTAGAATACTCGATGTCGAAAGTAGTTTATGGTCGGAAGAACCTAAAGGCGGATTTACGCTGACCGTGTGGTGTAGGTACCATGATAAACGAACAATTTTTTTTTTTATGGATCTAGCACACGTGCTGCAGGGAAGTCCCTAAAGCGCTCCAGGAGTGGCATATGCGCGGAAAAAGCGACTCACGTTGTTGTTGAATCGCTGTAAATTGTACTCGCTGGGAAACACAACGCTGAGCAAATTTTTCCAAAGGGATGATGTTCTCCATTCGCAGGAAATTCGTTGCCGTATCGAAAAAGCTTGAGCAGTGTTCGTCAAAATGACATTACTTTTCAAAAGCTCAGCAATAAAATTGAGCTCGAAAATGAGACTCCTAAGGTGTTATGTCTTCAGTGTCCTTCATTATGGTGTGGAACTTTGGACGCTGACTGAAGCTACTTCTAAGAAACTTGAGGCATTTGCATTATGGCTATATCGCCGAATTTTGAAAATTTCTTATACTGACCATGTTACTAACGAGGAAGTCTTACGTCGCATGAACAAAAAACTGGAAATTATGGAAACTGCTAAAATAGGAAAATTGGAGTATTTAGGACACGTAATGAGAAATGCCCACAGATATGGATTACTACAGCAAATAATCCAAGGAAAGGTATTTGGAAAAAGGAGACCAGAACGGAGACGTATTTTCCGGCTAAACAATCTACGAAATTGGTTCTCAACAAATAATACCGACCTTTTTAGAGCTGCAATAGATAAAATAATAATAGCCAGAATGATTGCCAACATTCGAATCGAATAGGCACTTTAAGAAAAAGAAGATATTTCGAAGAATTATTCAAAAAATTGTTTTAAGAAAATTCCATTCCATTACAAAGTTTTAGCATTAAGTGTGACCTGGCGTTGGATTGGGACCGCTACCTGTTATCAGGTACTGTCTGCAATTTTTAATGTTTTTTAACTTCTTTTTTTAAATCTTAATAATAATTTTTTCTGCAAAATGTCGAGAGGTTTTTTTTAAGTTTTCTAATAGACAATTTTTTATAAATAATTAAACATAAATTTTTGGATCGAAAATTGCATGCTAAAGTTCGAAACACCGAAATTTTTTTATTTTTGAATAAAAAAACTCTAACAATTTTTAACTACTACATTATTTTACAAGATTAATTTTTATTTTTGCAGATTGAATTATTTTTTGTGAAGTTATCCTGCAGAAAAGGAGGCACCGTAGTTTTCATCAGTGATCCATTTACCCCGATAAAAATAATGTTAACAGTTAAAACATATTAAAAAATTTTTTCTTATAATTTTAAGGACAATAAAAATGTATAATCGTCTTTCTTTTGTATTATTTACTTAAAAACCTTCAAAATATTTTTTTAAACGTATATACTTTTTGCAGCGTCCAGGTGTATGTAACCCCTTAAGTTTATCTAACTTCAACAATGATTGCTGAACGTACCCTCATCATCTAAATGTACTTTCATATATAATATACAGCCTTAGCCAAAAGTATTAGGCACCCCTAATAAACACGTGAAACTCATAAAATATTTAAAAAAAATACTAATTGTTTTAACAATACTATAGGCGGCGCTGTCAAAAGCTAACTTAAACAATAGACAATCTCTTTTACAGGTCCATAAAACACCTGGCCCACAAAATTGCGATTATGAGGTTTTTTTAAAAATATTTCCCTTTTTACTACTTGTAGTGTCAAGAAGTTTCCGTGCGTGTTTTATTTGTGAACTGGACGTTCTTATATTTGAGAAATGCCTAAGAAAAGTGAGTTTGGTATCGAAAAACGAATTAAAATTCAAACCCTACATGAACAAGGCAAGTCCCAAGTAGAAATAGCCAAGTTAGTGAAATGTTCTCGGTGCGTAGTGCAATGTGTTATTAAAAGTTTTGTGGAGACTGGCTCCCATGCCAACAAAATGAGAACGGGAAGAAAACGTAAGACTAATGAGCGACAGAACAGAAAACTCTTCCGCGAGTCTATTAAAAATCGAAAAAAAAACATCATCTCACTGCAACTCTGTCGGAAGATATTGGGATATCGATTAGTTCTCGAACGGCAAGGACACTGAAAGAAGCTGGATTAAGAGGGTGCAAAGCTAGAAAGAAGCCTCGGCTTTCAGAGACCAACAGGAAGAAACGCTTAGAGTGGGCTCTGAGGAACCAACATTTTAGCGAAGAGGATTGGTCTACTGTTGTATGGTCCGACGAACTTTGAGGTAAGTTTTTATATGATTTATTTTAACAAATAACTACATACATTTACTCTTGATTTAATCCGTTTTAGTCAAAATAATAACTAATTTTTTAATTGAGTAGTTTTTCTATTCTTACAGCTATTTAGAACATCAGGTGTGACATTCGTGAGGCGGTGTGTCGGCGAGGAATACCATCCAGATAGCGTAGTATCTATTGTAAAACACGGAAGAGGCCGTATTATGATCTGGGGCTGCATGGCTGCTAAAGGTGTCGGCGAAATGTTCGTTTGTAAAGGCCGCATGAACAGCCAAAAGTACATAAATGTACTAGAAACTGTACTGATGCCTTCGCTAACGCGCATTTTTGGCGACACTAATTTAGACGACATCAAATTCCAGCAAGATAATGCACCTTGTCATAAATCAGCGGCTACGATGCGCTGGTTTAGAGCCAATAACATTGTCTTGTTGGATTGGCCGGTGCAGTCTCCAGATCTAAACCCTATCGAGCATCTTTGGGATATTTTAAAGCGCAAGATACGGGAGCATAGCATAACATCAAAACCGGCGCTAAAAAGCGCTTTGATGGATGAGTGGGATGCCATAAGTACAACTGAATGTACTAGGCTTGTACGCAGCATGCCCCAAAGAATTGCTGCTGTAACTAAAGCTACGGGCGGACACACCAAATATTAATTTAATATATGATTTTACAAAACATACGAATTTATTTTTTTACCTTGAAACACAAGAAATGTAGTAAATTGTAGGGTGCCTAATACTTTTGGCCAAAGCTGTATAAACACACGATTCAAGTTCAACAATTGTTTCTTTGCTTTGCTTTTTTTTTTTTTTCATTCTGGCTAGTCTCATCGATTCGGCTATTTCCCATGTGGAGGATGTCTTGTAAAGAGGTGTATGTTTCCTTTCTTTGCACAATTTTTTTTGTACCGCCCACAGCACCAAAGTTAATCTCGTTTTATCGTCTCGGAGGGGAAAATTCGTTGGTTCTTGGTATTTTTTTGTCTAATTCGTCGTATAATCTCTGACGGAAACATTCCTGTTTTTTATAGAGTGGATTATACAGCATCATCCTTATCATTGAAATCACGTATGCTGGCAGTTTCGATATTATAAAATTATTTTAGAATAATTAAAAATTCGTTCAAATGGTAGGATCGCTTTTTTACGGGGTTTATTATTAATTATAATATATATTATAATAATATATTATATTATATATTATTTATTTATAATAATTAATAATTAATACAAAAGGAGGTGTAGGTGGCTCTATTTGCGGACGATACATCCTGTATTGTCTCTGCCACTAATCGTGCTAAACTGAAAACAAATGAGTAATTTTCGGCCATACTTTATAATCTGTCACTTGGGTTTTCCAAGTAGTATTAAAAATTAGAAATTGTGAAATTCCATTTCAAGTTCGAAAGATCATAATTGATTTGTGGAAAGATGGAAAATCGTACAGAAATATAGAAAAAATTGTTAAAAACTCGCATGCTAATACTTAAGTACATTGTAAATCAGTATAAATCAACGAGTTCCTATAAAATTCGACCACGCTCCGGTCGTCCCAAGAAACTGATTACACGTGAAGAAGCTAGTATTGTTAGACAAATAATTATAGATCCCAAGAAAAGTGCACTAAAATTAAAAGAAGAAGTAGGGGAACTATTTTCGAAAAATGTTTGTTCACAAACAGTGAGAAATTGTTTAAACAGGGCAGGCTATAAAGGGTGTGCAGCCAGGAAGAAGAGGTTAATTTCGAAAGCTAATCGCAAGAAGCGGTTAGCTTTTGCTAGAGGATACGTTACTAAACCTTCTGAATTTTGGGAATCCGTAATCCTTAGTGATGAAACTAAAATTAACTTTTTTGGGTCTAATGGTAGAACTAAAGTTTGGAGAAAGAAGAATACCGCATTCGATATTCAAAACATTCGTTCCATGGTGAGACAAGGGGGTGGCAGTGTTCTGCTTTAGGGATGCTGGAGGGGTTGGAAATTTATATTTTTTTAATGGTACCATGAAGACAATCTAAGAGAAAGCGTCCAAAAATTAGCACTCGAAAAAACATACATTTTCCAACAGGACAATGATCCGAAACATACCGCAAAATTGGTGCGAGAATGGATGATCCATAATGTGTGACAGCAGCTTCATACACCTCCGCAATCACTCGATGTTAACTCCATCGAGCATTTATGGGAGGAACTTAAACGGCCCGTAAGCAAACATAATGTTTCAAATAGCGAAGAATTAAAAAACAGAATATTGAACGAATGGGTGAACATGCCAGCAGAAGTTACTAGAAAACTGGTTGTAAGCATGACAAAAAGGTTACAGGAGATTTTCAAGGCCAACGGCGGTTCCACTAAACTATTATGGGTAATTGTTAAGTATATGGAAACTGTTTTGACATTAATTTTGTTTACATTTTTATAACAATGATGTAACTTCTAAAGAAAATGTTCCGTAGTTGTTTTTAATACTAATCCTCGTTGGTTAAGTTTCAAATATTAATTTAAACATGTTTTCTCATAGTTATAATTAATTAGTTCTGGTAAACATAACAGAAAAATAGTATAGAAAGCAGGTGGTGTATGGAGACTTTTTGGACTGACTGTATATACTCATCACAAGCATCAGTGACTTCCCCGGTATTTAGGGTAAGGCTTCCCTGTTGTACTTTACCCAAATATTTTCTTAAAATTTATTTTCGAATCTTCGAATAGTTTTCTTGTCATAAACTCAAGGTCTTTCTTGTCTTAAGCAATAACCACCTGATCGTCGGCAAAATGTAGAGTATATAACGTTGTTTCGTCGGTTAGCTGCATTCCACATCTCTTTAATGCCTCGTTCGGGTAAATTTTGAATAATGTACGAGACAAACGGCAGCTCTATCTGACCCCCTTTGTTACGAAAAATTTTCAGAGAGCATATTTCCCAACTTTATTCGGGAACATGACTGGTCGTGCAATTGTTTACTGCGGCGATTGTTGTACTGCTTATGGTTGATCGTTCTAATATTTGCCACAATTTTTTCACTGGGACGGTATCATACCCGATTTATCTTTAAGGAGAAAAATTGCAAATGAAAGAAAAGATGCATGGAAATGCGTAATAATACAAGTAACCAACACCAAAGTCATAACAATAGAGCGCGAAAAGCTCTTTGCCGTTTGTAAAGATTTCGCTCACAAAAAATAAGTGAAAAAATACATATCCTTATAAATTTTTAAAGTGTGAGGTTTAAAAATAAAAGAAATTTATCTCGAATATAAAAAAACCCTCCTCAATAAAGCTTCTTATGATTTTCATCCCCATGCCATGTGATATCCCGACCTCCTGTTACCATACTCATGTATTCGAATTTATCTACATTTCAGTAGGCCATAAGCAATCCCTAACTTGCTTTACATGCTTTAAATTTTAATATCGGTTTTGGGATTTCACTGTTTCTACGTGACGCTTTTTTCGTGCACATTACGCCTAAATTTATTCTACCTATAAAAGTTTGTGTGTTTGAAACACAGACCCTGCTCGCAAATGGTGCGGTTTTTATTTCGTTTCGCGGTGTAGTTCTGGGGCAAATGAAAATTGGTATAAACTCAAATAACAAAGATTAAAAAATACACACGTGCGAATACAAAAGAGGACCATTCCCCACAGGGATCAGTCCTTTATCCGCTTTTATTCATTTCATATATTATTGATGTGCCTTTGAACATTAGGATTGGTCACATGATGATGTATGGTAACAACACAATTATAACTCATGCTACTTACTTACTGGAAGATCTTTACATAACTGTAATTTTTTAGTGTTCCATACGGAACACTTATAAGATCACTTCCGTGTCTATTCGTCCGTCTATCTGTCATACCCGATTTTCTCCGAAACTATTTGACATAGAAAGTTGAAATTTGGCACTAATATAGGAACTGATGGCCGCATCAGAGCCGTTAGTTGTTAAAGATAAATTTTGACTTAAAGGGTTAGTTTTGGGAGGTGAAATCGGAAGTGAAAAAAGCCAAGTCATCGAGCGGGGTGTCAAGTGAAAGCTTGTGAAAACACGAGTTCAAAAATATATATAATGTATTACTTGCGCACATTTTTCTTTTCATTATTTTTAAAAAGTTGCCAAAAATAACTCTCCCCCCCTTATCTCGAAAAGTACTGATCAAAAAATTTTGAAAAAATTCTGGAATATTCTTCACAGGGTAGAGTTGAAAATTATAGAATGAACGAAAATTATCACGAGTGCATTATCTTTAATAACACAGGCACAAAAAAGTTTTATCCGAGACGACATACCCCCTACTACCCCGTATTTTTGGCTGCTGAACACGACCCCGATGTTGGATTTGCCCTATCACATCACAGTTTTTTTTTAACCTCAAGAAGAGGTCAAAAGTCCACGAATTCCACATGTCACGTTCCGCAATGTGGGTACGGGCTTATAGGAACTGTACCAGTGATTAATATGGTATGATTCGACATATTCTCGTCTGCATTCCCACGCAATTCAAGTCGCTGAAGAAGATAGAGAAGTTCAGTTTTACCTGAGGTCGCAGTTTTCTAGTGACCTCAAAAATAGGGCAATAAATAGAGACATCGCTCATATCATTTTGCACTAAGTGAATATAGGTGAGCAGAAATTGGAAACCTGTATTGAAATATGTTTTCATCTGTATTCCTATGGACTCGAAGTAGCTGAACGAGAACTAAATATTGATTGCATGGTGTCCACATTGCGGAACTTGACATGTGGTTTTTTTTACCTCTTTTTAAGGTTAGAAAAACTGTAATGTAATGGGGCAAATTCAATATCGGAATCATGTTGAGCGGCCAAAAATACAAGAGGATAGGGGGGGGGGGGTATTTAATTATTTGTATATATTTAACATATTTAAATTAAATATGTTAGAAGTTATAGAGATCTACAAACACAATAAAAATAAGGATACAACCCTCTTAAATAATCAAACAGGTGTTCAGAATTTCACCCTGTTTGGCGTATTTTTGAAGTGTTTTTTAAATATATTTTTTGAAGAAGGAATTTTATAAAAAGTCTTAAGAATATATTGAAAAATATTTCTTGAAATTTGGAACAAAGCTCTTTAAAGACCTGTAAATACGTCCATAATCATTAAAAACAATAAAAAAATGTTGCTATTAACGAAAAATACCTGATCTGCAAACAATAATGTCTTTTAAAATCTTTTGTAATAAAATAATTTTAATTTAAGTTCACCGAAATTTAATGATGGGTAATTCCAAATTGTACCTGGAAATCGTTAGTTTTTATAGTATTACGCTTGCTATGTAGTCAAAAACCTACGAAACTGCAGTATTTCGTAGTTTTTACAATTTTTTTTCTTCTGGAAAATATCAATTCAAATTCTGAAGAATGTCATTAGAAAGTACGTCCGAATTCATGGAGAACCAAAAAGTTGCTCTTGTACGAAAACTATAGGCTAACACGTGAACAGTTACCCTGTAGCCCTAATTCTTTTTGTTCAAACGTCAGAAACCGAAAATTTTCCCTAATTTAAGGTGCAAACAAAAAATTATTTTTGGATTGAATAAAACAACCTGAGAAACTCTAGATTAACCGGGTTAGTGTAGACGATGCTTTAATAGGTTAGAATTAGGCATGTTTTGTAATTGCGAAAATATCTTCTTGGTGATTGTTAAAATTTGCAGAGCAAAGAATTTGCATTAAATTTTGTCTTAAATATTAAATTTTTTGTACTGATACGTTAAAAAGAAAGTTGTAAAATTGTTACAGCCATGAACGTTCAGTAATGTCAAAATTTTTTAAGTGATCATTTAAAGGAGGTAGCGAAGCAGGAGCGACACGTATACGGAAAAAGCGATTTACGTCGGTCTTAAATCGCTACAAATTGTAGTCGGTAAGAAACACAGTACTGGGCAAATTATTCCAAAGGGATGAGATTCTTCATATAAGATATTTCTTGAAAAAAAGTTGTTCGAAGAATGACAAGGTGAACTTTATACAGATGTCATGTACTAGCGTGATGTGTATTTCTAGCAAACACCATTCTGGAAGGAATTAAGCAGGCTATATCCATCGAATACTTTCCTTGAATGTACTTGTAGAATAAACTCAAGTATTCAACCATTCTTCGATATTCGAAGAAATCAAGGTCGCTGGTCAGTTTTGGGTCTCCAATCAAGCGGATAGCTCTTTTCTGAATATAATCCAACAAATCTAATGTCTATTGGAAGTAGAGCTCCAAATATGGAGGCAGTACTCCACCGCTGGTCAAACTGGAGTATTAAATTGTTATGGAGTGTAAAGCTTTCTAGTCCGAAATAATATTTCCAGCTTTTGAGATGCTCCCCTTGCTAGGCATGTAACATGTTCAATCCAAGACATATTCGCTCCCAAATTAATGCCAAGAAATTGAGTGACGCTGCTAGAAAAATGGAATTTTTTTTATTGTTGACCTCGCCGCTTGTGTAGGAATTTTACCCTTTTTATATCTTACAGGATATCGGCAAGGATGTCGTCATATCCGTCAACGCTGTTTAAATGCCGAAACATACATTTTTGTATTTCACAGCATCTTTTAGACAACGCGCTAGAGCTGCTACGGACGTCATTGCATTGCTGGAAACAACTACTACCTATGTACGTGACCAGGCCAAATATACTTAATTAATAAATAAAGTATATCAACCTGCCGAGATCAGAACCTGAGATCTTCTGCACCTCAAGCAAGTTACTATGCCACCTAGCCACGGGCCGCCACATGTCCCGACGTAACTCGGGCTCTGTAACATTAACATTTAAAAAAAAAACTACCGCTTAAGCATCTCCAGCGTTAAATTCTACTTGATTACTGTCCCCCCAAAATAGGATTTCTTCAGGTCTTTTGTTAAATTGAACGACTCCCTGCTATCTGCGAATATTCGCATGAGAAGCTGATGTTCGAGTATTCAAAATAAATGAAGAAACAAGCGATGACTAGGACTTACACTTTCTGAGTGTTTATTTTGTCCTACGTAATACATACGGGCTTTTTCATTACTATTTTAGATCGTTTCCCTGCGCTACATACTTTTTAAATTAGTAAACATAGACTTTAACGCCTTCTGTTTTTAAAAGAAATATATCAACAAACCAAATTACAGATAAACTATTTGGCTAATGTTTAGTTAGTAGTTAGGATCTGCATCTAGATAAGGGATACATGCCAAGAAGTTTTGCTTAAAAACTTGTTTAATTTATTTTACGGATGTACCAACTAATGTTGGTTACAATGTTTTATTTTACAAAGACCGATTTAAGTAACTTATTTTAATCCTAAAACCTCAGTTGTTTGTAAGCTTCATACTTCTTCACTGTTTAAAAACAGGACCCGCATAGAACTTATTTTTAACCGACTTCAAAAAAAAGGAAGTCGTCAATTCAATACTTATAAAAATGAAATCATTCAATAAACCGCCCTTCAATGTTCGTAGTTATCTTAGAGTAAAGCATAACATAAAAGTATGGTTTAGATGGATTGGATGAAAGGTAGGGAGGTAGAGTGCAGCTGAACGTTTAATTATCGAAATACAGTGAAGTCGGCTTATAACGAACCCGTTTATAGCGAATTTCCGGTTAAAACGAACTATTTTATAATGCACGAAAACACTTTCATCAGACCAATGCAAATTTTGATCGGTTATAACGAACGAAGTTCCGGATAAAGCCGACCAAATTTGGATGTTTTGTGTCCTTTTAACGAACTAGCCACTCCCTGTGCTCGATGTCGCGCGACTTGATCTAGGGAATTCACCGAAACTCGCAGTATTATTTTCAGTTCATTTGATGTGTTATGCGGTTCTAATGCATATTTGATCAAAGTAGCAAAGTGAATGTTTAAGTTTTTATTTTTAAAATGAGTACACAAAAACGTAAAGCGTTTACTTTAAAAGATAAACACAATCTTATAAGGAAAATAGAAAATGGTGTTAAACAAAGTGATGTTTGCAAACAGATGAATTTAACTAAATCTACGGTTTTCTACCATATGGAAGAAGAGGCAAGAAATCTTATCAATCTATGATAAAAGAAATTTTAGTTGTAAAAAAGTAAGAAGATTTACACATGAGCAAGCCGATAAAGGGCTCTTTAAATGGTTTAGTCAAAAACGACATGAACATGTTCCTATTACCGGCTATACTTTACAAGAGAAAGTTAGTGAAATGGGAAGGAAAATAGAGAACACCGAGTTTAACTGTTCTAGAAGTTGGATTCAACGATTTAAAAAGTGACATAATATTAGTGGGGGTAAGATAGTAGAAGAAACTGCAGTCACATCGACTGTTGTTAATCAGTGGCTGGCCAATGTCTGGCCGGAAATTCGAGAAAGCTATGAATATGTGGACATTTTTAATGCGGATGAAACGGGTTTGTTTTACAAGATGACGCCTGATAAGACATTAAAGTTTGTTGGAGAGAATTGTGCTGGTGGAAAATTATCAAAACTAAGGATTAGTGTGTGCTGGTAACTGCAAATATGTCTGGAACAGAGAAAAGAAAATTGTTGGTGATAAGAAAGTCCGCCAATCCCACGTGTTTTAAAAACAAACATTTACCAGCAAAGTACAAATTAAACAGTAAAGCCTGGATGACATCAGAAATTTTTAAAAACGAACTGATCGAATAAGACAAAGAATTAAAATTTGCAAACAGAAAAATATTACTTTTGATTGACAACTGTCCAGCGTACCCTGAAGTTGATCTATACCAAATAAAATTGGTTTTTATGGCTCCAAACACAAGGGCAAAACTCCAGCCTATGGATCAAGGTGTGATACATTCTTTAAAATGTCATGATAGAAAGATTTTACTTATGAAAATGTTAGAGACGATCGAAAAAGGTAAAAGTTTTTCGTAATTCTCTTGGACGCTATAAACTTTATCAATATGGCTCTTCAAAAAGTCAGTAGAGAAACCATTGTAAACTGTTTTAAGCATGGCGGATTTTTAAGGAAGGAATGTAGATATGACTCAGATGATGAGCTACCGTTGACTCAGTGGATTGAAAAACATCGAGAAGATCCTACTGATTGTTTAGCATTTGTTTACGATGCTGACATTCAACAAAGTATCGAGATTAAAAAGATGTTTAATTAGTTTAATTTTAAAGAATATGGATGTGCTGATAATGAATTAATGACAAGAGCAATATTAATTGATGATCAAATTGTGACATCAGTGACTTGTGGAAAGGTTTTAAGCGATAATGAAGACTAAGAAAATGACTGAAACTCGCAATTTTTTAGAATCTCATGAAGTTCCTGAACATATATGGAGTACTTTTGGTGACCCTGACAATTATATAAACACCATTTCTTTTTCAAGGTAAATTGTACAAACGAAAATTACTGATTTTATTGTATAAACTACCTATTTCAATGTTTTCGTTTATACTCGTATATGTACCAACATACATAATAATAACTTTAGTATGACTTGTTTTATTTTACTTTGAACGTTTTATTTTAATGTAATAATTATTATTATTCATTTTTCTAAGCATTAGCGCCTAATCTAAATTAAAAAAGTAGTGAAAAATGATATTAGATTTTGTTTACTGTTTGTAACGAACTTCGGATATAGCGAACCATTTTTAGTGATTTTCTGGAGTTTGTTATAAACGGACTTCACTGTATAAGAAAGTATTAAATTTAGATATAGGAAGATATACATTAAAAATGTTTAAACTTCTCTGTAAAATAAATACTAAATATTTAACAAATTGTATTTCGCTCTATTAAAATTACTGAAATTAATTGACCTTAAATTGACCTTAAAAATTGATTTGCGGTATTTTTTCAGTTGAATTGGAGGTAATAATCAGTCACATCAGTCAGAATAATATTTCTGTCATGACAAAAATATATACAACTTTAAAAGGAAAAAGTCGAAATAGTAACAAGAGTGTCAGAGTAAATGACCATCAAAATATCCAGCATCTTCAAGAGGCCTTATTGTCTCCGTAATTTAACTTTAATATAGAACATTTTTAGTGAAGTGATTTGTTTTAATAGTTCTTTAACCTCTCAAGTCTCAGCTTAACTGGACTTAACGACCGATCTCAACTAAATAATAGTAAAGAACTATTTATTTTTATAATTTATAATAACAAAAGAGACAATCGATCTTTTTAGAGATTTTTAAAATATAGAAATTAACTTAAAAAATTTGCTGCTTTCTGATTATAGGTATAAAAGAAATCGGTAATCTAATAGAAAAGCTGTGAACCCGGCAACCTTGCTTGCAAATTTCCTAGGACAGATTTTGGCCTTTCAGCGCTTTTTCCATTAATGGTGCTCCATGTGGTAAAAATTTCTAATATGGAGTGAGTATTACTATAAGGGGTGGAAAGTTGGACAGTAACTGAAGCAGCCAGCAAAAGGATTAATGGTTCTGATGTAGACGTATAGACGAGTGTTAGGGATATCTTGGGTAGATCATGTCGCATATAAACAAAAATCGTCACGAACATCAAAATACGTAAATTAGAATATCGCGGACATGATATGCGTAACCATGGACTGCTTCAGTTAGTATTACAAGGAAAAGTCGTTCAAAAGAGAGGTGTTGGCAGAAGAAGAATTTCATCCTGTTTCGGGCAACAGTGGACAGAGTGAAGATAGCGCTGATGACTGCCAACATTCGGCACGGATAGGCATTTGAAGAAGAAGAAGTTTAATGAGTTATGGACAAAACAGTTATTATATATAACCCATTACAACATGAAAGTTGGTGATTGTGTTTCCCAAAATTACTTTCTATATTAAAGAAACAATTTTGAAATGTTATTTAGAAAGAATGAATTAGATTTTTGTTTAATAGAAGTTATGACTTAGGCCGACTGAATTTATAAATAAAACTTTTGAGTACACAATATCATCCGATGAATGTGAGTTTTACTAAAAATATTTTAGGGGTTACATACACCTCGAATTTTCAAAAATTCGGTTTTTTACGAATTTTTATTCTCTATACTTCTAAGAATTATTTACAAAAAAAATGTTAAGAAAATTCCATTTCATTACAAAGTTATAGCATTAAATGTAACCTGGCATCAGATTGGGACTGCTACCTGTCTCAATGCACTCTTTGCAATAATAGTCAATTTTTAATATTTATTAACTTTTTTTAAAAATCTTAATAATTCTACAAAATGTCGAGAGGTTTTTTTAATTTCTCTAATAGACAATCTTTTTTAAATAATTAAACATAAATTTTTTGGTCGAAAATTGCATACTAAAGTTTGAAATGTAAATTTTTTATTTTTGAAAAAAAACCTTCGACAAATTTTAACTACTATATTTTTTTGCAAGATTAATTTTTATTTTTGCAAATTGTAACATTTTTTGTGAAGTTATTCTGCAGACGAGGAGGCGCCATAGTTTTCATCAGTGTCCATTTAACTCGATAAAAAATAATTTTAACATTTAAAACATATTTTAAAAAAAAATTCTTATAATTTAAAGTACAGGGTGAGTCAACGATAGAGTAAAGTTCATTATCTCATTTGTTTCGGGAATGACGAAAAAATGTTAAATACAATAGTTCTAGGTAATGTTAAGGTGCACATTTTAAAATTATTTTTGAGTATACAGAATACTTCAAAAAAGTGTGGCTGATATAATATGTTTTTTATATGGAACATCCAATTTTCTAATTTATTTTTAAATTCTGCGTAAAATTAACTTTTTTTATTATTAATATTATATACCTAGACCTAGTAGTTTTTTCTAATATTTCAATTTTTTTTTTAAAATACTAATTTTCAGTTTTGCAAAAAATTGCCAGTAGCGCCATTGTTTCTGAAGGTGGAATACTCATAATTGGTACGAGCGTTCTATAGAGATGAAAAAGAAGTTATATGTAAAGAAATTTGAGCTAGATGTTACAAGGTGTTCAAAATAAATATATACATTTCGACTATCTTAAATTGAAAAATCTCAAATTTTTTAAATGGCACATAGATTTTACAAAACCCTCCAACTTTTATTAAGTATGTCATATACCTATTTCTAATAGTTTTCAATTTATTTTGAATTTTTCAATTTTTTTACCCTTGTTTTTAATACACTTACGCTATAACATCATAGTTGCCAAGAGAAAACAATTGGCATTGTCTATTAAGCAAGTAAAAATAGTTTAATTTGTTGTAATATGTGACGTATAAAGGTAATAGTTATGGATTTTCCTAAAAATGAATTAATTGATATGGTTTATATACTGGGCGAGGCGGGAAAAAATTGTCTTTTGGCAGTAAGGTTTTACTGAGCGAAGTACCTAATAGACGTATACCATCTAGAAAATCTTTTCAGTGCTTAATGGAACGGTTTGATGGTAGTGGTAGCGTTAAGTATACAAAACGGAAAGTAGTAAACCAGAGTGTTACCAATGAAGAATAAGAAATGGTGATTTTACTTAATGTTGAAGATAATCGCGAGGTCAGCCGCCGTCAACTAGCTGACTTATCTGACACATTCCAATCTACGGCTAATCACACCACGAGAAAATACAAGTATCATCCCTTTCATATGGGACTACACCAAAAACTTCAAGACCGTGATTTTGAACGACGAGTAAACTTTTGTACAACCATGAATGGAGAAATAGAGGCCGATCCAAATTTTGTATCCAAAATAATGTCTTCTGATGAAGCTATTTTTCGCAGTAATGGAGCAGTTAACAGCCATAACATACATTATTATTCAACAGTTAATCTATTTTGGGTCCGGGAAGTTCAAAACCAAAACCACTGATCGCTTAATGTATGGTGTGAAATATTAAATTTTCAAATTATTGGTCCATATTTTTTCCGCGAACCGCTTAACGGGTTTAGATATCTAAATTTTTTGCAAAACGAATTATCCTAGCTTCTTGAAGAAGTTGATAACTTTGAAAGGGAACAAATGTAGATTCAACAAGACGGAGCTCCACAAAAATGGATCGGTAGGGATGGATTCATTCAGTGGCCCCCTCGATCATGTGACTTAACACCTTTAGACTTCTTTTTGTGGGGCTACATTAAAGATCGTGTTTATGTGAATCCCCCTACAATACCAGTAGATATGAAAAATAGGATATGGGATGCGTGCAGGACAATAACGCCTTTTATGCTAAGAAAGTGAAGGAAAATATACTAAAACGACTAAACATGTGTATTCAAGTAGACGGGCATATTTTTGAACATTTATTACGTCATAATGATTAATCATTAGATAAGTTAAACTATATTAAAATTATTATTAACTATTTGTTTATGTTTTCACAATAGCATAAGTGTATTAAACACAAGGGTAAAAATTGAAAAATTCAAAATAAATCGAAAACTACTAGAAATAGGTATATGACATACTTAATAAAAGTTGGAGGGTTTTGTAAAATCTATCAGAAAAAATAATAATATAGAGGGAGTGCCATTTAAAAAATTTGAGATTTTTTAATTTAAAACAGTCGAAATGTATACATTTATTTTGAACACCCTGTAGCATTTAACTCAAATTTCTTTGCATCTCTATAAAATGCTCGTACCAATTATGAGTATTCCACCTTCAGAAACAATGGCGCTACTGGCAATTTTTTACAAAACTGAAAACTAGTATTTAAAAAAAAAAATGAAACTACTAGTTTTAGGTATATAAGATTCTTAATAAAAAAGTTATAAAATTTTACGTAGAATTTAAAAATAATTTATAAAATAGGATGTTCGATTTAAAAAAAAAATATGTTATATCGGCCACACTTTTTTGAATCACCCTGTATACTCAAAAATAATTTTAAACTGCGCACCTTAACATTCCCTAAAACTATTGTATTTAATATTTTTTCGTCATTCCCGAAACAAATGAGATAATGAACTTTAGTCTATCGTTGACTCACTCTGTACAATAAAAAAAGATAATTGACATTCTTTTGCATTATTCACTTAATAACCTTTGAAATATTTTTTCTTAAATACACATACTTTTCGCAGCGCCTAGATGTATGCAACCCCTTAATTACTTTTAATAATAAATTATAAGTTATTTTTTTAAACCTAATACTGTAAATGAATTGAAACATAATATATTTGTTAAAAGAATATTTGAATAATTTCCAAAATAATTCATTGTTCATATTATAAAACTGTTTTATTGTGTGTTTATATTAATACGAATTAGTTTACAATTTTAAATTGGCTTAGGTTTTTGTTTGTCTTAAAATATGACGAATCAAAAATTTAAATAAAGTAATATTATTACTTACATACATTTTTTTATATACCAGCGAAACTAATATAGTCTATAAAAAAAAAAATAACGCATTTTGTCTAATTTTATGATTTAGAAATTATTTTAGCGCCTTTAAGCTTTAAAAAATTCTTATATCATTTTGCCACATTCCACACACATGCATTCGAGGTGGAGGATAAGTTTTTTTGGTAAAAATTCTACAGCTAATCTAATCATTAGATGACCAAGTTATTTTTGGTTAAGAGGTTACATTCGCCTGGGCGCTGCAAAAAGTATGTATACTTAAAAAATATTTTAAAGTTTATTAAGTGAATAATACAAAAGAATGGCGATTATATATTTTTATTGTTCTTTAAATTATAAGATTTTTTTTTTATATATGTTCTAAATGTTAACATTACTTTTTATCAGGTTAAATGGACCACTGATGAAAACTATGACGCCTTCTTTTCTGCAGGACAAAATAAAAATTAATCTTGTAAAATAATGTAGGGGTACTTTTTCAAAAATAATAAATTTACTGTATTACAAACTTCAGTATGCAATTTTCGATCAAAAAATTTATGTTCATTAAAACATAAATTTTTTGGTCGATTATATAAAAAACCTCCCGACATTTTGTAGAAAGAGTAATTAAGATTTTAAAAATAGTAATTTTTTTTTATCGTGCACCTAAGTAGGGATTTTACCTTTTTTCATATCCTGAGGATACCGGCGGGGATGTCGTAATATTGCAGATAGTGTCTGAAAACAGGTAGCAGTCTCATTACGACTCCAGGTCATATTTAATGCTATATTCTTGTAATGGAATGGAATTTTCTTAATTTTTTTTTTGAATAATTCTTAGAAGTACAGAGAATAAGAATCCTTGAAAAAATAGAATTTTTGAAAATTCGAGGTGTATGTAATCCCTTAAACAGTTTTTTCTTTTATAAAGGCATGTTTAAGCGATCTAATTTAATCTTAAAACCTCTTTTTCCTCGATAATTCTAAAAGCAACACTTCAATTATAGGTACAACGTATTAACAATTGTAAATCCATCAAAAAGCACCATTTAAAAAGCATTTAATTAGCTTTTTATAGTTCAGTTCTGTGCTGTGGAATATGAAAGTTAACTGAAAATTGCAATCACGTGCGAACACTCGGAAGCCGAGGTCGGATGTTACATGGAAATGGGTGGGAAGTGGTTCTTATATTTCAGTTTACGCCCTGTCTCACGAATTAAATTAAAAACAAATTAGTTGCCTTTTTCGACTTTCGTGTATGAAAGGATTTTGGCGCAAATTAAAAAGAGTGCTTTTTTTAGTTCTTGTTTCTTGTTAATTAGTGGATTTTCTTTCATTTCGTTTAATAAGTACAACACATTGTGCAACTTTGTACTCATTTCAGGTCTCTCCAATCGAAAATCCTTATAGAGGAGCTGTTTTTTTCTTCCATTTGCCAGTCATGAGCACCAATGCATGCTGGCGTATACAAGATATTCACTAAGTTGACGGGTTACATAACATACACCTCGAATTTTCAAAAATTCGATTTTTTTACGGATTTTTATTCTCTATACTTGTAGGAATTATTAAAAAAAATTAAGAAAATTCCATTCCATTACAAAGTTATGGCATTAAAAGTGACCTGGCGTCGGATTGGGACCGCTACCTGTCACAATGCAATATTACGTCAATTTTTAATATTTTTTAACGTTTTCTTTTTTAAATCTTAATAATTACTTTTTCTACAAACTGTCGAAAGGTTTTTCAATTTCTCTAATAGAAAATTTTTTATAAATAATTGAACATAAATTTTTTGGTCAAAAATTGCATACTAAAGTTTAAAACATCGTAAATTTTTTATTTTTAAGAAAAAATCCTTCGACAATTTTTCACTACTACATTCATTTACAAGATTAATTTTTTTTCAGGATTCAGGAGCGGAAAATCCTGTAACGGCACAGTATTTGTAGTCAGATAAATTACTAAAAAATCAATGAGTATAACAGACCAGCGTTCTTATGCTTTATAGATTTGGTAAAAACATTTGACAGAGTACAGCTGCAAGACGTAGTGCACACACTTTATGACAAGAATATTCCATTGGATATAATAAAACTAATTGAGAACATTTACAAAAGAAATAAAATAGGAGAGTAAATTCGGAGTTAACTGAACCCATAGAGGTAACAACTGGTATTAGACAGGGAGACTCACTGAGTCCCCTACTGTTTAACATTATATTAGATAAAATAATTAAACAGGTAAAAACAAAAAAAGCTATAAAATGGGCAATAAAGAGATAAAAATATTGTGTTACGCCGACGATACTGCCCTAGTCGCTGAGAATGAAGATGACTTGCAGAGATTATTACATCAGTTTAATACAACAGCAAAGAAATTTAATATGGAAATATCGGCTGAAAAAACCAACTCAGTAGTTATCTCCAAAGAACCAATTAGGTGCAACCTAGAAATCGATAATCAGATTATAGAACAGATGATGACAAATATTTAGGAATTAAATTATCATATAACAACAACATAGAGGAAAAAATAAAAGAAAAATAGTAAAAGCCAATGGACTAACAGGATGCTTGAATGACACTATTTGGAAAAATAAATACTTGAGAACAGAAGTAAAATCTCGTATAAATAAATCTGTAGTTCGATCAGTTATGGCCTACACAGCAAAGACAAGATCAGAAACACGCAAAACTTAGAGATAGTTACAAACAAGTGAAATGAAAACATTAAGAAGAATTGAACGAAGAACTCTAGGCTAGAGAAACAAATGACAACATAAGGCACATATGTGAAGTAGAGGACATTAAGACGTGGATAAGAAATAAAAAACAAGAATGGAACCAACACATAAATAGAATGTCCGAACGACGATTAGTGAAAATAGCTCGAGATAAATCACCGGTGGGCAGAAGGAGTATAGGCCGCCCACGAAAAAGATGAAACGACGACCTATAACGACGATACATTAAGGAAAAATAGGCAGGAATGCCTAATATAAAGAAGAATTTTTATTTTTGCTGATTTTTTGAGAAGTTATCTTGCAGACAAAGAGGTGCCAGAGTTTTCATCAGTGGTTCATTTAACCCGATAAAAAATAATTTAACACATATTAAAAAAAAAATTCTTATAATTTAAAGTACAATAAAAATATATAATCGTTATTCTTTTGTATTATTTACTTAATAACCTTTAAAATATATTTTTTAAATATACATACTTTTTGCAACGCCCAGAGTTGACTGATTAATTGGTTGTAGGCGAGATAGGCGATTGTGCCTATTTGTGCACTACAGCCTCTTCGTTTGTTGTGCTCCCCTCTCTTGGTTACATCAGAGTCATCCCTTTAAGAAGGGTTATTATTTTCCTTTCAAGTCCTTCATGTTGTAATTTATCGCCACGATGTAGATCTATCTCCGAACAGTTTTTGCTTGTTCCCAGGTCTAGCACACTCATATAGGATATGCATAGAGGGTTCTCCCTCACACAGTCTGCGTGTCGTGGGACCATTGTAGAAACTCAATTTCTGTACATGTTTCCTCAGGTGACAGTAGCCGGTGATCAGTCCCATCACTAATTTGATATGAGGCCTTGTTAAACAAAGGTTGACAGTTGTTAATTTCATTGAGGGGCCGCCAATTACGTCTTTCCCCAGATGTTGCGAACTAAGGTTCTAGATGTTGCTGATATGACCATCGGTTGTCGTTTTTTACCACGTAGTTTGTTATACTAAGCGCTGGCTCCAAATCTATGTATGGTTTTTAACCTCGAATGTCCTAGAACTCACAGTAGTTCAACCCTGTTATTTCCGGAGGATACTTCTAACAGGTCACGTTTGGCCTCCATCGTGATCTTGGAGTTGGCATCATAGACATCTAAAGCCTTTAGAGCAGCTTCATTGTCTGAGAGAATATATATTTTTTGGTTGCGGTAGTCCTGTCTAATGACGACATAATTCATTTTTGGTAGATGCGATTCTAGCGACTCAACAAAAAATCGGTAGAGGGAACCTTTGTCTATGACACATTTTAGTAAAAGTATCAGTCAATTCCGAACTTTCGTCGAAATCACGTAAAATCCAAAATGAATCACTTGTTTGCGAGTCGGTTCGGGTTCCCATCCAAAAGGGTTTAAAATGACACATTCCGCAGCCGCTAAATATATTGAAAATAGGTGTCGTTTGTGAAGAAGTGGGTAAATCCTTTTAACAAGACGAAAAATGTCCATGACTTGCCAAAATCGTGTCTTTGTTTTCATGGGATCCGAAATTGACACTGCGTCATGGAGCGCCAAAATTAAGAAAATCGGGTTTGAATGTGTCCCATAAGACCATTCCACAACATCTTCGTGCTCATAATCTCAAATTCCGAAGCATGTTGAAGAAACCTTTGCTGGGCGAAAATCAACTCGCGAAGCGGCTCGCTTTGGCCCATGATAAGATACTAAAGTGGCCCTCACAATTGCCAGACGCCAACTCTATTGAACACGTTTAGTCTCATGTAAAGGGAAAGCTCAGAGGAAAGACTTTAAGGACTTTGACTCGGTTGTCTCGCGAGATTCGAAAAATTTACAGAGTATGCAGAAAATCTCGTCGATAGCATCCCCCGAAGATGCCAGACGATTGTTGTCTCAGGAGGCAATTGGACACCATACTAAAGTAATTACGTTGTAGTTAACACACCAAAAAATACATTGATGGCAAAAAATGTTCTCGAAATACTTTTTTTCAAGAATACGAGTGGTCACGTTCTTAGTTGACACACTATATTGCGTAAATTTCTGTCAAAATCATGTTGTACTTGTCCCTAGTGGAATGCTAGCGTCTACTCTGCTCAATGTTTTTGATCTCTCTGTATAATAAACCAGATCCGTTGCCTTCGTCGGAGTCTCTACCTTAATCACTAAATTGGGACTTCTTGTTACTTCCATTGCTAAAGGGAATTCGTGAAAAAATTGCCCTTCGAGATTTATCCAATTCATTACGTTTTAGGCCCATAGACCATCAAAAATAGAGTTTTCCATTTTCGTTTGTCTGTCCGTTGGTACCTATGTCGATATATTCGTCGGTCTGCTTGTTAGTCTGTCTGTCGGTCTCCCTACTGGTCTATTTGCCGATGTATCTGTCGGTCTATCTGTCAGTGTGTCGGCACCATAACTCTTACATGAAATGAAATGTCGATTGTCAATATACTACGCATATAATATTTGAAATAGGAGAGAAGCCTTCAGTTTTTTTTTTTAGTGACATCATTTCAAAGAAGGAGGTGAAAGGGGCGGGGTAGAAACACTTTATTATTTTTTTTCATTATTACTCTTATTAAAATATACTTGTAAACACGTTATATTATATCTGTGAACACGTCTTAGTCAATACAGTCAACAGTTGAACTTAATTTGTTTCATATTCGCACGAACTTCGTTCATAGGAAGCAGATGTGGGTATTATTTTGAGGCAATTTCAGACCAAATTGTTGGTTGTTTGATTGTAGGCGGGGTAGCCGATTGTGCCTGTTGGTGCACTGCAGCCTCTTGGCTTATTGTGCTCTCCTCTCTTGGTCATATGATCGCCGTCCTTTTAAGAATGTTTATTAGCTTCCTGGCAAGCCCTTTATGTTGTGATTTTTGCTTCGAACAGTTTGTGCCTGTTCCGGTTAATGTCGCACATTTATATAGAATGTGCATAAAGGTGTTTTCCTCTTCACTACATAATCTGTATATCGTGGGACAATTGTGAACACCCATTTTCCATAAACGTTTTCTTAGGTGACAGTACCCGGTAATTAGTCCCACCAAGTGTTAGTTTCTTTGAGGGGGCATCACGTCCCTCGCATCTCTTTGGTCAGATAGTGCGAGCCAACGATCTAGATGTTGCTTTTATTGGTTTGGCATACCAAACGCTTGACTCACAAATTGCTCCCGAACAGGTCGAGTTTGTGAAGGAACGTGGCAGCCGCGGAGAAATTTTGAATGTTCCCCAGCTTATAGAAAAAGCACGGGAATACTACACTCCTATGTATTTAGGCTTCGTGGACTATAAGAAGGCTTTTGACAATGTCAAATTGCCAAAACTATGGAATGTTCTTCGAGAGATGGGTGCACCAATCCAACTTATCACGCTCATCAGACGACTATATAAGGACTATACATATAGTATTAAGATTGAAGATGCCGTTTCTAGTAAATCTAACATCCTTAAAGGCGTCCGTCAAGTTTGTGTCGTCTGGCCCCTACTATACAACATATACAGTGAATATATGATGAGGTTAGTCTTAGAAAACTGGAAAGGGGCAATTGGATTCGGCGGAAGGATGTTCTCTAATCTTCGTTTCGCTGATGACACCGTACTCATTGCTGGCAGTTTACACTCACTAGAAAACACTAGTCTAGACTTTAGGCTTAAAATCAACAACCAAATTATGATGATTGGCCGAGAAAACGAACAACGTGGGAAATTTACTAGAATTGGTAAATACGAGGTGATAGAACAATATAGATGTCTTAACTCAACTTTACATGACTCCGGCACTTGTGAAGTGGAAATTCGCAGACGTATTGAATTGGGACGATTAACTATGACCCAATTGGCAAATTGTGGAGAGATACAAACCTAACAAGAACCACCAAAATTCAACTTGTTAGAACATTGGTTTTTTCTGTTTTGGCCTCTTGTTCAGAGACTTGGGTAATTCGTACTGCTGACCAACGCCGTATACATGCTTTTGGGAGGTGGTGTTGGCGGCGTATGCTTAGAATACTTTGGGCTGCGAAAAGAACAAATAACTCCATTTTAAATGAAATCAAAAAATCAAAACATAGCAGCGTCTCTTCTTTCTGATGTACGACGGTATATTAAAATTTCTTGGTCATATTAATAGCAGCAATAATTTTAAAAAAAATTGATTGTTCAAGGAAAATCATCTGAAAAACGTAAACGTGGATGTTAACCATCTCGCTGGACAGATGCAATCTGTAAGCTAATTGATATGAGATTGCAAATCGCAACCCAAGACACCAATAACCGGCAAGGATGTCGTCGTATTGTGTACAGAGTCATCCACAACATGAATGAAAAAGTTTCATAACAACTACACATCGGACACGATGTTAAACTAAGAAGAAGATACCAAACGCTGATTCTGGCCCCTGTATGGTTGTTTAGCTCCCAATCTAGCTGATTCGTTCACTTTTTCATTGCCCTTTATAAGGCCAAACGATTATAATTTTTTAATTATTCAATACTTTATTTCATCACTATTAAACGAAGGTAAGTTTTTAAGTTCTTGCTATATTCGGTATACATTGTAAAGCATAATAAAAAATCGTCCTCTTTACATAATGGTAAAGTAGAACGAATTGTACGAAGTACGCACTCCTAATACTCCATCGTAGGCTGACACAGCAGCCACAAGCCGATAGAGTGGTTGACAAAGTCAAAACTTCAGCGCAGGCGGCGCAGTTTTCGAGGGATCCCCTCAGGCATATATCGTTTAATGTAAAACAACTGAATACAGACAAAAATTCATATTTCAGCAGTCTACCCATTACTTTCTCTGAGCCTGCATTTAAGTGTTGACTTTGTCATCTACTCTGTCGGCTTATGGCTGCTGTGTCAGCCTACGATGGAGTATTAGGTGTGGGTACTTGGTACGATTCGTTGTATTACCATTACGTTCCGTGAGTACCTGGACTAGTAAATTCTGTTGTCTTGTTTGCCATTCCTAGCCCGACTGATGAGCCGTGATACGGCGAAACGCGTCTCGGGATGGATTGACAAATAAAAGAGCAGTGGATAAACGGTTGAAATATGGAATTTATATGTTTTAAGTAGTTTTACATTAAACCACAATCCTCTTTACAATTTAATGATCTCAAATCCTTATTTTTTAGTCCACGTCTTAATTCTGGGTGTTTCGATAATAAAAATATTTGTATACAGTTATTTTAGGTATGACTAAAGAGTATTTAGCCAAATTACATGAGCAAACATACCAACAAAATATAACTATTATGCTTTAAATTTAGATCGTGTAAGAATAGTACATCGATCTAAATTCGTTGGCTATAAAACTAGTTTTTATATGAATCACGCGTACAAGTGTTTCGCGAATTCATTATCACAAATTTTACGTACGGAATTAAATTTATTTCTTGACAAAGCTAGGATACATACATATTAAAAATTATTCCCATCAAAGGATGGGGAGTCTTGCAATAACGACTTTAGGAACATTCCAATGGTTCCCTTTGCTTCCAAAATTTTCTATTTCATAATTTCAAATTACTAAACATTTTAAGAGGTTAATTTGTTTTATGTACGTGTCTGAAAAGTTCTTGGCCTAACAATAAAAGGATTTTTTTTGACGTGAAATATGTTTTACTTTCAATATAATCTCCTGAAACTTTGATACATTTATTCCAATGTTTTTTTCCAATAATTTAATACCATCCACCAAGTGCGATTCCGGAAGATCTGCAAAATATCCATCCACGGCTGCAATAGCTTCGTCATTTGATGTAAAATGCTTTCCAACCAGGAATTTTTTCAGGTTTAGAAACAGATAATAGCCAATGGGAGCCAAATCTGGTGAATATGCTAGATGTTTGAGCAATTCGTATTTTAATTCGTTGAATTTTGCAATCGTTAAAACACTTGTATGAATACGTGCATTGTCTTGATGAAAAATGATTGTTCTCTTTTTTAAAGTAGGTCTTTTCTAACGAATCTTTGCATCCAACTGATCCAAAATGTTACAATAATATTCAGAGTTAATTGTGGTACCTTTCTGAAGATAATCGACCAACAAAACACCTTTGTAATCCCAAAAACTGTTGTCATAACTTTTCCTGCTGAGGGAACCAACCGCCTTGCCTTTTTTGGTGCATTTCTACCGGCTTCAATACATTGTTTCGACCGTTCTTTTCGCTCTGGTGTATAGTGGTGGATCCAAGTTTTATCAACAGTTATAAAACGACACCTAAAATCCATTTTATTTTATTTAAAACTTGAGAAATACGCATTCGAATGCATTTTTGGTCAATTTTCAGCAAATGCAGCACCCATCTTGCACAAAGCTTTTTAATATGTATTTCTTCATGCAAAATATTTTCAATTCGTTCTTTTGAGACGCCTATGGCCTCACCTATTTCACGCACTTTCACTCGTCGGTCATCTAACATCGTCGAACTTCGTGTGGATCATCTTCAAGGCTTGTACGCCAGATTAAAAAAGAGCAGCCCATTTTTTTTACAGTGAAGGTGATGCATCCTTATAAACTTTTAACAATTTCGGATGAATTTCTGTTGGTGTTAAACGATCCAAAACAAAGAATTTAATCACTGCACGATATTCAATTTTTTCCATTTTAAAAACATCATTGATACGTCAATATTAAAACAGCTGCTACTACTCGACTGAATTGAGCGATCGAGATAAAATTTTACATGTGTTTATATAAAGAATGGATATTTCCAATACAATTATGGTTTCACAGTTTCTAACACCATCTATGTGTCAGGCCGAGGTAGATCAATGTAGCTTCAAAGTTACCAAATTTACTCTCTTTGTAATCAATAAATTGTTAATCAGCATGATTGAGAGACAAGGTAGGGTTAGTTATACTTGAGAAACCTTCTGTCATGTAACTCCAGGTTTTTAATGTGTGTTTCATAACGTTGTTAGTGAAAAACTCTAATATTACAATTTTCATTGCAACGGTCAGAAGTTCTATGCATATTCTATAATGATGATTTATAATAAATTCAGTCCCAGAAACAGATACAACTAACCAAATGCCTCAATACCACACAAACTCTAGAAATATCTCTGAAAACCTTTGGTTAGTTGGTTGGTTGTACGTGGGGTAGGGGAGTATGCCTGTTTGTGCACTGCAGGTTCTTGGCTTATCGTACTCCCCTCTCTTGGCTACATGACTGTCACTCCTTTAAGAAGGTTTATAAGCTTCCTTCCAACCCCTTTATGTGGTAATTTATCGCCACGATGTAGATCTCTAAACAGTTTATGTCTGTTCTGAGTTAAATCCGCACATTCTTACAGGATGCACACAGAGGTTTCTTCCTTTTTTTATGGGACTAGCACACGTGCTGCAGGGAAGTCCCTAAAGCGCTACAGGAGCGACACGTGTGCGGAAAAAGCGATTCACGTTGTTCTTGAATCGCTGTAAATTGTACTCGAAGGGAAACACAGTCCTGGGTAAATTATTCCAAAGTGATGATGTTCTCCATATAAAAGATTGCTTGAAAAGCGTTGTACGAGGAGTAACAAGCTGAACCTCATACGGATGTGAAGTATTAGCGCGACGTGCATTTCTAACATGTACCGCTCTGGGAGGAATTAAGCGGGCTACATCCTTCGAACACTATCCATGAAAATACTTGTAGAATAGGCTCAAGTCGTCAACCGTTCTTCGATGCTCCAGGGAATCAAGGCCGCCGGTCAGTTCCGAGTCTCCAATCAGACGAACAGTTCTTCTCTGACTAGAATCCAACAAATGCAATGTATGTTTGAGAGCGGAGTCCCAAACTTGGAGCAGTATTCCATAGTTGGTCGAATTTGAGCTTTGTAAAGAATTAACAGTTGTTGTGGAGTGTAAAGCTTTCTGGTTGGAAATAATATTTCCAACTTTTGAGAAGCTCTCCTTGCTATCCCTGCGACATGTTCATGACAGGCCATATTTACTCCCAAATCAACGCCCAACAAATTGAGTGACGATGGTAGAGGAATGGAGTGCCCCGCCATAACTATGTCGGGTTCAGCAACGTTAACTTTTTTTAGAAAAAAACTGCCACCTAGGTTTCTGTAGCGTTAAATTCCACTTGGTTACTGTGACCCCAAGATAGAATTTCGTCCAGGTCTTTGTTAAGTTAAACGACTTCCCGCTGTCTGCGGATATTCGTTGGAGTAGCCGATGTCTGAGCGTTCAAGTGAATGAAGAGATAAGCGTATTGTCATTTGCAAAGCTGTAGATTGGGTTTGCGGTATTTTCTGTGAAATCGTTAATGCAAATGAGAAAGAGAGTAGGAGATAGTATGGAGCCTTGGCGCACACTCTTCTTGTCGTGCAACCATTGTGGATACTTATTGTCTGTAAATATTTCCAGAGGTGACAGTGGCCAGTGGTCAGTCTTACCACTAGTCTTGTGTGGGCCCTTATGAAACAAACGACGTCAATTGTTAGTTTCTTTGAGAGGCCGTCAATTACGTCCCTCGCATGTCTTTGGCCCGATGTTGGAAGCCAACTACCTAGATGTCGCATTATATCACCATCCGTTGATTGTTGTTTTTACTACCTATACTAAACGCTTGCTTGCTCCACGGTTGTCGTTCTCTATTCTGTTCTCGTCCACCATACTGCAACTTCGTATGTAACCATGGGTTTAATGACCGTGACGTATAAACATCCGTCTTTGGTTTAAGGCTCCAAGTTTTCCCAAATAACAAACTACAAAAATGGTTTACGTAAAATAACTTAGCCGTGAATGTTTCAAAAAAGAGTAAAATGACTGTCTGGATGTCCAACTTTTGGCAGCTAATAGTGGCCATGTTGGTTGGCAGATGTTTGACATCTGATGTCAGTTGTGTTTAGTAAGGTTTGCCATTCAATCATAAATTGTTTCACGTTAAAAGTTGAATTTATTTTGGCACCAGATGCATCTGAAAAATAAAATAAGTGTAAAAAAATTATTTTATTTTTCGGATGGATCTGGTGCCCAACACAAAAGTAAATTCAATTTTTCTAATTTGTTAAAGCATAAGTTAGATTTTAATGTAGAAGCGGAGTGGCATTTTTTTGCTACTTTGCACGGTACAGGTGCGGTATAGGTGGTATCGTAAAACGCCAAGCAAGGTTAGTTCAAATTGATGGGCGAAGATCTGTATATTTGGGCTCGAAAAATATAAAATTTGATTATTGTACAAATCTGCAATATGAAACTCATGCTAAATTCCTGAAAACTCACTTTAAGCGAGCACAATCAATTCCAAAAACACGTTAATTCCACAGTTACGTGCCAATTAATGAAAAGACATTGTGTGGTAAAATTTATAGTGTTCCGTTTCACGAATTTTCATCCATATATAAAAGGTTTTCCATTAGGGATGTCCGACTTTTGACAGCTAACTTAGCCGTGAATGTTTCAAAAAAGAGTAAAATGACTGTCTGGATGTCCAACTTTAGGCAGCTAATGGTGGCCATGTTGGTTGGAAGATGTTTGACATCTGATATCAGTTGTGTTTAGTAAGGTTTTCCACTCAATCATGAATCGTTTCACGTTAAAAGAACGCTTGGAAATTGTCCAAAATTACTACGCAAATTCGCGGTCAGTTTGCGCTACACAAAGAGCAATTCGATCAAAATATGGTCGTCATTCTGCTCCAAATGATCGTCCTATTCAGTGTATAATAAAAAAGTGTGAAAGTGAGTTCACTCTCCACGATAAAAAGGTGCCTCAACGTATAAGAAACGCTCGCAGTGAAGAGAATATCGCCGCCGTTCGAGCCAGTGTTCGTGAGAACAGCAATGTGTCGATTCCGCGCCGTTCTCAAGAGTTAGGCCTATCTCAGACGACAACTTGGCGAATTTTGCGATTGGACTCGGGTTTGCATCCATATAAGATAGTATTGGCCCAAGAACTAAAGCCTACGGACCATCGTTTGCGCCGGGAATTCGCCAATTGGGCTCTGGAGATGATGGAAGCCGGCAGTCAATTTCATGAGAAAATTATCTTCTCCGATGAGGCCCATTTCTAGCTCAATGGCTTCGTTAATAAGCAAAATTGCCGTTATTGGAGCACAAGTGATTCATGAGAATCCTTTGCATTAGCAAAAAATCACAGTTTGGTGTAAATTATGGCACGGAGGCATCACCGGATCTTATTTCTTCAACATGAGGAAAGAGCTAACATTACCGTGAATAGCGAGCGCTATAACTCGATGCTGCAGGAATATTTGTTCCCAAAATTTGACGAAATGGTCGCAGAAGACTTTTATTTCCAACAGGATGGCGTACCGCCTCACATTTCCGGCCCAAACATGGTTTTATTGAGCGCCAAGCTAGATGAGTCATTAATTTCACGAAATGGCACTACCGCGTGGCCGCCGAGATCGGGCGATTTAACGCCTTTGGACTATTTTCTTTGGGCGCCATATTAAATCACAAGTTTACAGCAACAAACCAGCAATTCTTGATACCCTTGAAGCCAAGATTCGTCGTACCATAGCTGGCGTAAGGCCGGAAATGCTGGCCCGAGACATGGAAAATTGTTGTAAGGGGATTCGTGTTTGCAAAAAGTGCCGCGGCGGCCATTTGAGCGATATCTTGTTTAAATCTGGTATAAAATTTCCCTAAATAAAAGTTTCAGAATGAGTTTTGCTTAAACACTCTTTGTTTTATTCAATTTTAAAGTTATGACGCTCTTAATGGAAAACCCTTTATATATAAAATTTGTAATCGATATATCATCTTATTGGAGAGTTATGGAGCCACAGACACAGACGCACAGAATCTCATATCTTTTATAATCTAAGGGCCCAGAAACTTAAAAAATTAAATTATACATTACTTCGCTTAGAAACGGAAATAAAAAAATAATGAAGCCAGCGGCCGACAAGTTACACAACGACTTGCCGTTTTTTGTAAAAAGAAAGGAAACATGTCAGCGTAAAACAGAAGCATTTTACCCATATGTTATTATGTTAAAAGGCAGACATTCCTAAACTATTATCATGATAAACAAAACCACCTAATACTTCCGTAATAATTACCTAAGATGCGCTGAAATTCCGTGCCAAACAAAAATAGATTCTTTGTTGGTACGTTTGTGCGGTTTGGGCCTATTTCAAGTGGAATTTCATGCATGCCTTTGTTCCTGGCATGCAAGAGGTTATAAATGAGTATATGAGTGTCCGAAGTATGTTTTCTTGAGTTATTTATAAAACTAGTGAAGTGGAGCAAGTGGAGAAGAAAATTACTTTCGAGTTTATTAAGAAAATGTTTTTTAAGACAATTTTTCTTACTAAAGGCTTAAGGTTTTTATATTTTATAAGTTGTTAAGTATTGTTTATTATACTGGCAATATAGTCCGTAAACAAAAAAAGGATGATTTACCCAATACTTTCTTTACAAACATCTTTTTGCCTGTGTGCCTTTTTAAGTGTTCCACAGACAAAGGGGACTTACAGTTTAATGCCGGTTCCGAACGGCCAGAGTGAGGGAGCTTTACTAGACATGATACTACGAGTTGTTGCCATTACCTTCCCGAGAAAGGCAACCGTCATGTTGTAAAGTTTTTTTTTTTTATTTATTATTTCCCGAGTCAAGATTCCGGCATAAGAGGTGGAGACCTTACCCACCACGCTATGGCCGCCCCCACATTACAAACATGCAGTTCTAAAATAAGAGCTGAATTTGACTTTCTCATATCCAATAACAACAAGACATTATTCACAAGAAAAATTTGAGCAGAAGAAAAACTTCAGAGACATTTACAACTGAAAACTAGCATGTTTTTCTATACGCTACTTCTGCTAAAATTAAAAATAACAAAAAAAAAATCGGATTACTAGTCCCAAGAACTCCTGAATACAGGTATGGAGTATAACATCATATAATTGAAGCAACCCCTTCTAAACCCTCTCCCTTACCCATTTGAACCTTTTTATGTTTGACTATAAATAATTATGTTTGTTTCATTATTGCAGCCAAAAACCAAAAAATCTCATAATACTGTTAAAACTACTTAAAATTAAAAAAAAACACTTGAGGAGAGAATGAATAATTTTGACATTAAGGTGTACACATTGTTTTTGCTTAAAAAAAATGACGTAGAAAAAATATGTATAAAGCAAACCCTCTAAGAGCTCTTCCTCCACCCTTTTAACCCCTTACATGTTTGAGGATAAATAATTATCAATTATTGCTACTGACAACTAGGACAAATTTTGACAATACTAGTGATACTATTCAATATTTAACAATCCACATTCTTTCACCCATGTTCCTGAATTGCTCAAAGACTATAGGTCCCATTCTACTTGAATTGCTGTGTATGTATCAAATTAAAAATCGATGATTCATTTCAATCAAGAAATTTCGGGCCGACAGAAATAAGGAACTATGCTTGTCTTGATTTAGGGATCCTGAAACATGAAGAGATGCAATATATATAGAAGTTCTATAAAGCAATATGGGTAACATGAAACGGAGACAGTACAGGGTGAATCAACGATAGAGTAAAGTTCATTATCTCATTTGTTTCGGGAATAACGAAAAATTGTTGAATACAATAGTTTTAGGGAATGTTAAGGTGCACAGTTTAAAATTATTAAAAAAAACACATGTTATATCGGCCACACTTTTTTGAAGTACCCTGTATACTCAAAAATAGTTTTAAACCGTGCACCTTAACATTCCCTAAAACTATTGTACTTAACATTTTTTCGTCATTCCCGAAGCAAATGAGATAATGAACTTTACTCTATCGTTGACTCACCCTGTACAAATAAAATTGTAACAGTAACATCGGAAGGGTACAATGAAAATAGTAATCAGAATAGTAGGGAAGACTCTTGGAAACCGAATGAAAGGAGCGACAGCATTAAGAAAATATAGATAATAGATAATTAAAATGGGTCGGTTTTCAACAAAAAAATACAATGGAATAAATGGAATGCACAGTTAATCATAAGAGGCAAGTCACTATTAGAAGGAAAAAAAATGGGTAAACACCGGAAAACGCAACTTTCCGTAGATAAGGCGAAGATGGTAGTAAATAGGCAATTGTATCAATAACATTGAGCAAGAATATTCTGAAAAGTTAGAGTAAAAATAAACCGTGAAAATGCCTAAAATTAAATTCAAGCCGGTGTTCAGTTAGCTGAGAAATTTCTTATTACAGTTAGGAAATTTCCCCGTCAGAGTGGCTTATTTATGAAGCAGTATTATTACGTCTAGATTTTTTCCATAAATGTGCTAATCTCATCTGCGAAATATAAACCACAATATATTTAATTCTAATAACCATATTAGCTTTTAGACTTATATGTCAACACACAAACTTTTAATTAACTCTGAGGAAGATATCTCTCGCTTATGGAAGATCATAAGCATAAGCGTAAAAGATAATAACAAAAAGTTATTAACAAAATTAGGTTAAATCTATTCAATGAGCGTAGAGTCCCAGTTAATGAGCTTGCTTTCAAGAAACGAGGCAAACATCGAAATTTCTAGCAGGAACTCGTTAAAATGTCAAACAATGTTTTGTTAGGCTGCTGCGGGGTGTACATAACAAAAGCGTAAGAAGTTTTAATAAAAGGTCGTTAAAATGGGGGCATTGCCTTTAAATTTAATATAAAAGGTCGCCACTGGGAATTTGCATGCATCGTATTTAACTTTGGGCATTTTGTTCAAATTATAAAACACCCGTGTTAAATATGTACAGGGTGGTCCAAAATTGGACACTTTTAAAGGTAAACCCCTTTATCTAAAGGAGAAAGACGAAAACTGATGTCGGTGTCTGAGGCTCAATTTTTATGATAAACTCAATGGTGCAAACCGCATATCGATATCTAGTACCGTTTCAGATATACAGGGTGTTTTTAAAAAATCTGCATTTTTGAAAAATGTTTGTAATCCTTTTCCTATTGAAAACTTTCGATTTCTGTAAAAACATTCTCAAAGCACTTTTTCACGTGGATTTCAACAGTGTAAGTTACATTTTTTTACAACTAATATTTTAATAGTTATTAAGGTAAAAATATATTTTTTAAATAGGATATCCTGTATATTTTTCCTTATTCGAATAGAGCTTTAAATTACCGTTCTAAAAATATAGCACACTTTATATTTTGCTTAAATCTACTTCAAAATATAAAGGTTTTCAGTTTTTACGCGGGTTTTAAATGCACATTTTGTGAATTAGGCTTTGGACGGAGCGGCAATCAATTGTTTACCTTTAGCAGTCAAATCGTAAAAAAAATCCCAGAATTAACTCTAAGAGTCATAACTACAATGATACTAAATGCTATAGTACTTTAAACCATGTAGAAAATAAAACAAAACAACAATAAAACAATTTATTCCGAGTAGAGCAAACTAAAAACAATTTTCTATAAGAGATGTTCCAAATGTCGACCAGTTTCATTTACACATAGGCGGCACCTTTTCTGGACACTTCTTACCGAGTTGATTAGTTCAAGAGGAGTGAGAGCTGCAAAACTTTGTATCACTGTGACTTCTAACTCTTGCCTGGTGTTTGTCGGCAATTTAAAAATTAGGTTTTTCAATCTTCCCCAAAGATAGAAGTCCATGGGTGTTAAACCTGGTGACCTTGTCGGCAACGGTTCGGACCTTTTTTGGCTATCCAGTTATTGTCGAAATTGGCCTATAAAAAATTACTGATAACTGCAGCGTTATGAGAGAATGTTGAAAAAATATATTTCTAAGGTCCATTCACGGCTGTTCATCAACAAGAGGTTCTATTTGCTGCCTTAAAATTTCTAAACATCTCTGAGAGCTGAGTGTTCCTTCGTAAATAAATGGCCCTATAACCCTGTCTCTAAAAACTCCTGCCCACACATTAAATCCAAATCTGCCTTGATTTCTTTGCTCCACAACTAAATGAGGATTTTCTTGTGGTCCCGTATAAGAATTATAACGGTTAAAAATACCTGCGTTGCTTATATAAGCTTCGTCTGTCCAAATGCAATTTAATGAAAAATTCGGAACATGGTTACAATTCTTCAGAAACCATTGGCAAAAATCCATACGCCGTTGAAAATCTCCTTCTCTAAGGTGATGAACTTTGCTTGTCTTATATGGCCTGAATTTGTGCTTCTTCAAAGTACGACTTACGTTAGTACTTGGATTCTTTTAACTGTCGGGTTGAAGTGTTGGGATTATTTCCGATAGTTCCTAAAACTACTATTTCTTCTAACTCCTTATCCCTGTTTGACGCATAATTTTTGGGTCGTTTCTTTTCAAACTGGCCACTATTAACTAGGTTATGTTGCAATCGAGCGAATATATCCTTGAAGGGTTGACGCCTCTCTGGATAACGTTCGTGGTACAAATTACTTGCCGCTTCCGAATTTTCTCCGATTTGTACGAAAAACACTATCATATTCCATTTTTCGTAATTTTCAAACTTGCGAAACATTGCGATTTATTTGACAATTCAATAACTGATCCTGAAGTAAAATTTGACGACTACGAGTAAACAATTGATTTAAACCATATGACCGCTCGGGTCAAAGCCTACTTCACAAATTGTGCATTTAAAATTCGCGTAAAAACTTAAAACCTCAGACACCGACATCAGTTTTCGTCTATCTCCTTTAGATAAAGGTGTGTACCTTTAAAAGTGTCCAATTTGGACCACCACGAAAGACATATTCTTCGCGCCAAATCAAAGCGTAAATTGAGTGAGCGACTTAAAAGCTAAAATTCAATTCAATAACTTGAATGCCCTGTATATCGACAACTACTGAAAATAAATATGATATTTTTATAAATGGACTGAAAAATGCTACTTAATGGTGTACGTGTACGTAGAGGGTGTTATTTAAAAAATCTTAGGTTACAAATTTCTAGTTATCATATTTGGCTTCCTCATAAAACACTAAGTGCTGAAAGAATTTTCTTGATATGCAGAATAGGGAAAATAGTGAATTGGGTGAGATACTTAAAAACCTGTCCCTGTTCAGCCGTTTTATTTGAATACAAACAATCCAAAAAATAGTTAATTAATTGCCAAAGAGAGCTAGATTTTTATTTTAGAACCAAGTCATTTAAGATAGTAGTGATTACACAGTTTGACAAGATTCAAAAGTGATACGTGCTCCGGTTTTTAAACTTAGCAGCCAGATATTTTTTATTGTAAAATAGCAGAAATTGTTGAGAGTGACGATGAGTTTAGCAGTACGTCACCAAATATAGCAGATACAGTAAATTCGGTCATTTTAAATCTTCTATTGGAAAACTCTATGTGATAATATGAAAATGTATATCACTAATTCAAAAAATGGTGTGATAAAAATATACAGTCTGCCAAGTAAGGAGGTGACCGCTAATGTTTTTGAAAAAATGTGTTTCGAGAACATTTTTCGCCATCAATGTATTCTTTGGTGTATTAACAACGGCGCAATTACCTTAGTAAGTTGTCCCATCACCTTCTGCATCAATAATCGCTTGGCATCTTCAAGGCATGCTGTCGACAAGCTTTTCTGCATACTACGGCAATAATCTCTAAATTTTTCGAATCTCGCGAGACAACTGAGTCAAAGTTCTCAAAGTGTTTCCTCTGAGCTTTCTCTTTACAAAGGACCAAACGTTTTGAATAGCGTTGCCGTCCAGCGATTGTGAGGGCCACTCTAGTATCTTATCGTGGGCCCAAGCGAGCCGCTTCGCGACGTGATTTTCACGCAGCAAAGGTTTCTTCAACGTTCTTCGGAATTTGACATCATGAGCACGAATAAGTTGTCGAATGTCATGGAACACATTCAAATCCGATTTTCTTAGTTTTGCCACTCCTTGTCCAACGTCAATTTCGGGTCCCGTGAAAACAAAGACACGATTCGTTTATCGACTTCCGGAGTTACTTTGCCTTCCGAGCCACGTTTTGGCAAGTCGTCGACATTTCTCCTCTCGTTAAAATGATTTACCCTCTTCACAAACGATACCGACATTTTAATATTCTTAGTGGCCGTGGAATGTGTCATTTTAGGCCCCTTTGGATGGGAACAAAGAAAGACTGCTGAAACGTTTTGACTTTCTTTACTGTTAATAAATGTTTTATTTACTAAATAGAAGCCGTTATTTGCCCCTTGTATATCTTAACTTTTGAGAATCAATTGAGTGGATATTAATACTGATAGCGCAAAACTAGTATATAAGCTACCCCTTAAGCTAGAAGAGTGTACACTGTGGCATAGATCCTTTAATTAGGATTATTACGTTTTTAATAAAAGGCTTGATAAAAGTCGATATTAAAAGTTTTTGAAATTAACTCCGCGAATTACACGTGTAGAGTAGTCGATGCACTACTACATCACTGAGAAAAAAAACACTCTGTGGCGTGCTGGAGAAGAACGCCACTACAGCCTACTGCTTCATGGTCGAAAAAGCCACTACTGCTTCATGGTGGAAACCCCTACGGTATGGCTGCGGGAAAAAGCCTTTAAAAATTCCATCTGGCCGCTTAAATATCTTTGTCCCTTCCTTAAATGAGACGTCTTTAAAATGGCTCACTTCCGGCGGAAAAATTAATGCAAACTCAATAAGTCAAGTCGGCAACACGCTACAAACTGCCGGTTTAAATTAAACTGATCAAAAATTTAAAACACTGTTTTAAGCTACACTGCTCAAAAATTGAAATCAATGCAATAAATATGAAAATGTAATAAAATATAAATTATAGGGAGAAAAACAGTGTCGTAAGATGATCTTAAAATCTAGGAAAAAATGAATGTTACACTGCCTCGAACCGACGCGCAGACAAGTGATTCATTTTGGATTTTACGTCATTTCGACGAATCGACTGGTACTTTTTTTAAAATGCGTCGTAGACAAAGGTTCCTTCTACCGTTTTTTTGTTGAATCGCGAGAATCGCATCTAACAAAAATGAATTATCGCGGACAAGTTATTATTTGACATACTCTATGTAAAGCAAAGAAAGAGCCTAAAAATATTTTATTGGCATATTTTACGGAAAAGTCCAAGACATTTCAAAGTTCTACATTATGGTTAGTAAATTTCATCGATTTACACTTAATTCTATAGTCATCCCTTACCTCGCCGATTGTTGTAATTTTTTTAGGATATACATATTTGAGGCATAGAATACAAGTATGAAAACAAAATTTAGCGACAATACTTATTTTTTTATATATTCCCAAGAAACTACTTCATTCATTGAAGTCGGCCTATCATCTGATTTTTAATTGTCCTACTCACAGTGATACACTTTTACCTAATTTTTTGATGTCGCCACAAAATTCATTCCTTTTTTTTCTCAAAAACTAATTTAAAATAGAAATCTTTTTCAAGGTGGTATATATATTCTAATTCGATGTCGTTAGATGCTATAATGAGTGTATCTTCAGCATATCTCAGGGTCTTCACTTTTCAGCCTACCATAGAAATACTTCCATTCCAGTCCTCGAGAACTCGTCTTATAATGTATTCAGAGTATGCGTGAAAAGATAACGGAGATAAGATGCATCTCTGTCTAACACCAACTTCCATTTTAAATGAGTCTGATAGAGTTTGATCGACTTTTACTCTTGCATTACTATGTTCATATAAGGGTCTTATGAGGTTGAAAAGGTGTAAGGTAATTCTCATACTTGAAATATTGTCCATAACTTGTGCCATAGTGTAATCTACAAAGCATAAATAAGCCTTGATGTTAAATTCCTACGTCTTTTCTATGATCTGTCGTATATTAAGAATGTGTCTCTTGTGCCTTTCCCTGGAATGAAACCTGTCTGTTCCTCAGATATTTCTGGTAGTATAAGTGATTTTAGCCGGTTGTTGATTATCTGTAGCATTACTTTACTAGCGTGGCTTATTAGAGAAATTCTCCTGTAATTGTTGCATTCTGTAAGTGATGCTTATGTACAAAGTGTGACGAACACTGATTCGGTCCAGTCTTAAAGCCATTTGCCAGGTACAGATCCCATGAAAAGCCTGCACTCCCACATCGCCCGTAGCTTTTAATAGTTCTGAAGTTATATTATTTTTTCCTTGGCTTTGTGATTTTTTAATGTGTTAAGGGCTTTTTTTACCTCCGATCTCAGTATATGGGGTACCTTTTCAGAAACTGAGTTATTTAGATCATTTGATTGTTCCCCGTTCTCTTTATATAGATTGATACAATATTTCTTCCAGACTTCGGGTATTCTAATTTGTCTGTAATAATTTCCTTGTGATTATTTCTTATTAGTTGTGTGCGTGGTTTAAACTCTCTGCCGAGGTACTTAATTGTATTGTAGAGTTCGTGGGTTCCGCATTTATTTGCATGATGTGCTTTTTTTATCTATCATTAATTATGTCCATTTTTATAACTTTATTTACTTTGTTTTTTGTTAATAGGTTCTCTATTAAAATTATTATTTCGTCTAGGGGAACACTTGGAAATAAGTTTTTGACATCGAAAGAAACTAATTTAGAATTACCTGGTATTGTTATATTTAACTTTGTCCACGAGTTCGTATGAGTTTTTGATACTGTATTTAGGTTCAAATTTGCTATGATATTTGATTAAATCAATTAAAAAGGATGACGTCTTATATGCTGAAGTAGACATATAGGAAACAACTGGTCTGATTGGGTGGTCAAGTTTGTGTAGTTTTATGAGTGAATAAAGTTGTGGGATTTGGGGATTCATATTTATCAATTTAAATTTATCATTATCGTGAATGATACCTTTGGCCTGTTCAATTTGTTGTTTTATTTCTTTTTGAAAAATATTTGTTGGATCTTTATTTAAAATTTCGTACTTTCCTGTTTTGAAAAAATCTAACGTTTTATTAATATATCCGATTTTGTCTATTGCTATTACTGTGTTACCTTTATCTGCTTTGGTAAAGCTTACATCATTTTATTTTGCTTTACTCTGAATGGTCTTTATTGTCCTTAAGTCTTGGTTGATGTTGTTGTTATTAGATATGAATTATTTTTCAATAATTTCGGCTGTTTGAAATGTTGATATGTTGTTAGGACTATCTTTCAAGGTTATCTCAGTATCAATACCTAATGTCTCCGATTCTTTGATACTGAAGTTAGTTTGAATATTGTGTTTGAAACCTTCTGTTAGAAGATTTTTTCCCTGTTCGAAAAAGGTGTGTTGGAAATGTTAATAAATCGATTAAAGAATTGATGATCGGTAAAAAATTCTTTTTCTTTCTTATTTTGTGTTATTATACGTTTTTGTTGAATGAGATACTGTAGTTTATCGTATTGTTTTAAATATTTCTTATGTATTATTGTTTTTACTAGATTTTTCTCTCCACCACCTTTCACCATTATTGAATTTATTCTGCTAATTCCATGTCTGTGTGGGTTTAACAATACTATCAATATAATTTAATTAGGTGTAATATTATAATTAAGAAATTAAATAAAATTGTAAACATGAAACCTAACTTGACAGTGTAAAATGTAGATCTAAAGAAGCTGCATCGACTGCGAAACACGTCATCACAATTTAAATAAATCAGTGGAAATTGACTAAAAATTTTCTGTTGTTATTTAATCTTATATGCAAAACACGTATTTAACAATATGTACTGTAATAATATTTCATGTAAAACAGACACTAAGTATAAATATTTAGTATGTTTAAAACCATAAAACCCATACCAAATAAACCCGATTAAACAAATACATACAACTTTGGCTTCTCATTTAATACCAAAATTCCTCGACGGCTTTATTTTGTAGCGGCCGCTTTTAATCCTTTTAATTCCAGCCTTTAATAAATTGATTTATGTTTTACTGAAACTTTTATTTACTGTCGTATTTTAGGCAGTTAAAAAATTTACATCAAAAATTACTTTAGTCATTACCTAACAATTGTGATGGTCCGCTCTAAAGTTTTTTCAATTTTATTTTTGAAAACGGGAATGAATTGCGTCAAGAGGTTTCAAAATCAATTAATTTTTATATTTACAGAAGGACCTAGACTCTCGTAAATATGCCAGCCAAATTATCTAATCGCTCAAGAGGAGTACTGATGAGACAAAGAAAAGATGCACGCTTATCTTACCATTAAAACAACACTACTCAACAATTATCAGCACTACTTACACCATAAACTTTATTTTTGTAACTTCAACGGGGTCAGCAGTTGGTTCTTTTTAAACATCGTTGGAACATTTCTTTTTCTTCTTATTCTTTCTTATATGGTGTGTCATACAAGTAGGCGAATGCCTGTTTTATTCCTATTACGTCTCTTTCGATGTGGAAGTTCAGCATTTTTTCCCCCTTTTCGGAGGTCTACCTCTAGTTCTTATATAGCAAGGATTACTGAGTTTAGTCCTCTTTGCCAGTCTATTGTCACCCATCCTACGTATTAGTAGGTAGTCCATTATATTTCTTGGATCTTATTTGGAATATTTAAAAGTAGAAATTAAACTAATTTGTTTTTAATATTTCAATATTTTATTCGGAAATAACTCGACATATGTTACGTCATGTCAGAGGTTTTTCAAGAGTAAATATAATACTGATCTTGGATTCCTAAGAAACACTTCGAACGGCCAAGATTTGTAAAATATTTAAAACAGATGTTATTTAAAGGTTATAAATTTAAGAAAGAATCACTTATTGAAATTTTTGAAATTTTGTTCATTGGTGCTATGTTCCCGGTTATATTTCAAACATTTTTTGAGTTCCAGCTGTTCTAAGAGGTAAATCCTTTTGCCTTTGTTTTCATTATGTAATAATTACATTATGTAACTCTTTAACAGATGATTATTTTTAATAAAATATGTTGACATGCTGCAATTTTTCGTGTCATTTATGGTGGACTTTCGGTAAAAACTTACCTGTTTTTTCTCCTATATATATATATATATATATATATATATATATATATATATATATATATATATATATATATATATATATATATATATATATATATATATATATATATGTATATATGTATATATATATATATATATATATATATATATATATATATATATATATATATATATATATATATATATATTGCTTGACATTCTTCGCAGTTAATTTTATAAATTTCTGATTTTTTAATATTTGTTTTGTCCCTATTATTAATCAATAGTTTCCTTAAGTTACATTTGTTAACATATATGCTTCTGATTCCTAATTTATTTATTCTATTATTTATATTGGTGCTTAAACTAGAAGAATGGTGAATAAATTTATATATTTTTTTTATCTTTTTGCCCGAAGCTGTCATAAAATTCTTTTTGTAGAAGCCTCTTTAGCTTCCTCCGCAATAAATTACCTATAATTTTTTCTGTGTAGCCGTTGTTTCTTGCAATCTGCATGATTATTAGTAATTGTTTACTGAAATTTTGCTCACTTAAAGGAAAAGAGACTAATCGATGTATTAGACCCTGAAACGATGCTAATTTAATTTGTTGGGATTGTTTCGAATTTCTATAAATGACTGTATCTGTTATGGTTGATTTTCTATATATACTGAATTCTAAAATACTTTTGATTCCTTTCATGTTTATATTTCAAAAGTTTTGTTCGCATTTCGTCGTAAACTGAATTTTTTGATTCTTTGAATTTAAAAAGTTTAAAAATTGGTTTAAATCCCCATCTGTGCCATTTTAGATAAAAAAAAGTCTACATACTTCACCCCGTAGAGTATATTGTCAATTAGTATGTTTCATTGAATTAAAAATTAAATACTGGAAGTTACTTACAAAAATCGTAGATAAAGGAGCGATATTATGGAGCCCATTGGAAGATCGTTTTTTGTTTGTACAATTCGGTATTGAACTGAAAGTAATTTTGTTCGATACATGTGTTGTGAAAGTTTTTCTGTGGATATGGACGTAAAGAGGCTTTTAACGTCAAATGAAACTAATTTAGAATTATTTGGCAATACAAGTTATTTTGTTTTCCCTAAAAATAGATACGAGTTCTTGATAGCATATTTTGAATAGAATTTAAGTGTTTCTGGTAATCTCTTATTTTTGCGTTCGACCCGCGTTTCGCTAACCATATTGGCATATAAGATTGGGCCAATCGTCGGTTCTGATGGTGCTAACATGATTAGTGAAACGCGCGTAGAGTGCAAAAATAATGTGTTTGGTGTAGTAGTGATAACTGTTGTGTAGTGTTATTATGCCAAATATTTCAACGCACAGTAATTAAAAAAGAGACGTAACTATTAACACAGTGGCGGCCCGTGGCTCCGTGGCGCAGTACCTGCGTGCAGTGCAGAAGGTTCCGGCTTCGAATTCAGGCAGGCCGGTATACTTATTTATTAATTTATTTAAGTATATTTGGCCTAGCCACGTATATGCACAGTAGTTGTTTACAGAAATGCAGTAGTCCGTGGCAATACTACCGCGCTGCCTAAACTAAAAAGGTACTGAGAAGTACAAAAATGTATGTTTTGGCACTTGGACAACGTTGACGAGTATTACGACATCCTCGCCGAAATCATCAAGATGTGAAAAAGGGTCAAATCCCTACTCAGGCGGGGAGGTGAACAATAAAAAAAAAAACAAATATTTTTGTTTATATACATACAAAAGACCTTAGTAACGACTGCCAAACGGTGGTTTTTCGCTAAAAATGAGGAGTGGATTCTTCAAGAGGATAATGACCACAAACATTGGAGTAAAACGTGTAACCAGTGGAAAGGAGAATTCAGTATCATCATACTGGATTGGCCATCCCCGCCGCCCGATGTAAATAATAATAATAATAATCTTTATTGTCTAACAGATAAATACATCCATTAACAAGACAGTGTCACTAAAGCTAAGTTAAATCTAAACGGGTCTGTTAGGATAAACACACTACAATGTTAAGTTACAGCTCTAACAATATATGTTAGTTATTAATATTCCCAAGACAACGCACCCGTGCGACCTTCAAAAACTGAGAATATGTTAAATTGGTGATATCAACGTCGTTGCAATTCGCATTAAAAATCTTCATAGCTTGAAAAAGTGGGTCTTTTAACCGAAAGTTGGAAGCATGGGACGGTAAGTTGAACATGGGATAATGTTTTAACGCACGAGATGGTACGTTAAAGTTTAGTTTTGACAGTAAGTAGGGACAGTCGATGGTTGAGCTGCATATTTTAAACAAAAACCAGCATAAAAATGCGACGATCGGCCAATGACGATATTTGAAATCTGCGAAGCAGAGTTTCCTATGGCGAGCCTCGTAGTGGGTAAATAGCCTCTGCTTTATATACGAGAAATTTTAAAAATTTTCGTTGTACCCCTTCTAACTGGGAAGTGTACTTTGAGTGCATAGGATGCCATATTATTGCTGCATATTCTAATTTTGATTGAACGTATGCAAAGTACAGAGATTAATTGTATCAATGTTTGAGAAATCACATGAGTTTCTAAATATGAATCCTAGCGCTTGCATTGCGTTCTTATAAATCTGGTTTATGTGTTCCGAAAACAATAGGCGTTCGTCGAAAACTACGCCAAGGTCTCTGAAGGATTTTAAATATCTCAAGATTTATATACCATAATAGTTAAATTGAGTTAAGGTCTTTTTATTAGTGTATGTCATTTTGTAGCACTTTTCAGTATTTAGAGGTAAGTTGTTAACTGTGCACCAGTTGCTAACAAACCGTATATTATTTTACAGTGCAATGCAATCAGAAACGCAACGTATTTGTCTGAAAATCTTTAAATCATCCGCACACAATAGAACATTGCTAGAAACATTAATGCCTATATCGTTAATAAAGAGAGAGAATATCAGTGGAGCCAATATACTGCCCTGAAGAGCTCCTAAATTCAATCGAGACCGTGTGGTTATGCATTAAGTAGAAGTTTCGTGGTAAAAAGGTGTACACAATGAAGCAGTTGTCATGGCAAAATCGGGTAATTTGGAAATTTTTGCGTGGCAAATCTCGTCGAAAGTATGCCCCGGAGATGCCAGGCGATCATCGATGCTATAGGGGACTGGACGAACTACTAAATCATTAGCATTTTAATAGCAATTATGTAAAGCACTTTTAAATAATACATTTTTTAATGAACAATGTGGTGACACGTTTCTACTTGATCGACTGTATTTCCGAAATCAATGTTCATCGCATTTTAGCTGAAAAGCCTCTTAAATTCGTAAAGTTTCAGTGATTGATTGCTAACCTTCATAACTAAGACCGCACTTGAAGAAGAAGAAGAACGGTTTTTATGAAGTACTTTTGGCATAATGATATCGTAACTTTTGTTCTTAGTATTTTAACTAAAAGTATATCCATAAATAATATCTAAAAGATTAGCTTTAACGAACTTTTAGACAATTATATCTCGTTTGCTTTTAAATCTCCCCCCGTAAATCTTACTTTAGCTTTATTTACAATACTTAAACCGTTTCAATTGTTAGAAAGTTGGCACAATACTCCGAACGGATTAACTTAACTTTTGGGAAGATTATTTACAAGTTTGAGCTAATTAAGTTTATAGTATAAAAGCTAAGGGAATAACATAATTAGCTAAATAACATCAGTATTTGTTGTTTCCTTGGTAAGTTCAACCATCGGCGATAATGATCCATATTTGAATTGCTTTAAAAAAACCAAATGTAGTCACATAATTTGTTAGTGTTTCTTGTTCAACCTGGCCACGAAATAATGTAAGTACGTTAGTGAAAATTGCTAGTCATCGCCACTATAAAAATGTTTGAAGAGTGGAGGCAACGAATTATGTCATTGTAGAAAATAAATAGATAAATCAAAATATTTTCTACTAAAAATAAACAAAGACAACACTAAGAAAGTCCTTTTTACTGTCCTTGCTAAAGGTTCCTAAATCGCGAAAAACAAAGTCACTTATTTCCGTCGGTCTGTTGGCATGATACACTCAAATGAAATGAGATATCAATTTCAACTTGGTATATAAATAATACTTTATGATCGGATAAAGCCTATAGCTTTTGAGCGATATCGCTTAAGGCAAAGTGAGTGAAAGGTGTGGAGAGCAATACATTTTGTATAGTTTTAATAGTCTTTTTCAACTGACTAACCACTATCCCTGGATGTTGGCGATCACATTCTCGTAGGCTTGCCTGTCCGCCGCTGTATGAATCAGGTCTTCGGTATTTCTGAGTTTCGCCTATTCTCTAATGTTTCTGAGCTAGGACATTCGCTTTTTTCCTACTCCACGTCTACTTTCTATTTTCTATTAACTGTAAGATTTGGTATTTGGGGCTTCTCATGATATGTCCAAAAGAGGATATCTTTCTTCTCTTTATGTTGAGTAGTAATTCTCTATCCTTTCCCATTCTCTTCAGGATCTCTTCGTTCATTACTCGGTCATTCCATGGCACTCTCAGCATTCGTCGATAGGACCACATTTCGAATGCTTCCAATTTATTAAGTAATAATTCTTTTAGCGTCCACGTTTTCCATCCCATAAAGTAAAAACCGACTACAAGTAGCATCTGATGTAACGCATTCTTAGATTCAAGCTCAAATCCTTATTGGTGAGGATGTTTTTAAACCTAAAAAAATAAATTCTACACCTCCCATTTCTGGTTCGTTGTCCCAGTCCTCATCCAACCAGATTCTTCTCTTCGTAAGGTGCCGTGCAAATTTCTGCGTAGGCGTCTGTACTAAACTTCCCTCATCAGATGAGTCTGTTTAAAGCCGCATTTTGGAGAGACCGAAAAATCACTTATTCCTGTCCAGTGACGAATATTGCACAGCCACGAGAGTCTTTTTCGTCCCATTACCCTTTTGCCTTGAAGTTTACCCTGCAGTTTCAGACGGTGAATCCCCACGAATAATATGACCCGAGTATGAAATATTTCTCCTTTTTATGTTTTCGAAGAATTCGCGATCTTCTAGATTGGCTTTCTCGATCACCTCCTCACTCTATCAACCCAAGATACTCTCAGCATTCTCCTGAGTAGCTACATTTCAAATGCCCCAGTTTGTTAATAGATGACACTATCAATCTCTATGTTTCAACACCGTACAGCAAAACGGACCAAACATAGTACTTAACCATCCGGTATCTGAGTTGTAGGTTAAGGTTTTTATTACAAAGGAATTTGCGTAACTTGATGAAAGTTGCTCTTGCCTGCTCAACTCTGGCTTTAATTTCCATGTCCGGATCCCATTTGTCATTCACAAGGCATCCCAGGTATTTGAACACGTTAACCAGCCATTTATATGAATTTGGACGTCTTGAATTGGAATTCTACTGATAAGCATGAATTTTGTTTTGTTTATGTTGACGTTTAATCCAATGTTTTCTCCTGCTTTGTGTATAGCCTTCAATAATGCTTAAAGATTTTCTGCGCTATTTGCTAGAATGGCAGTGTCATGTGCATATCTGATGTTGGTTATCGGAACACCGTTTACTTTGATACCCAGATCACTCTTCGACACTGCCTCAACGAAGGCTCTTTCGACATATAAATTAAACAGCTTGAGTGACAAAACACAAACTAGTCTAACTCTCTTTTTTATTTCAAAATTTTTCGTTGTAAAACCATTCTGAAGTCGTACGTCTGCTGATTGATTCCAATAAAGTTGGCAATGATTCCAGCTTCTTAGATACTTATAGTGTGTTGCCCTCTCCAGTGAGACGTCATCTACCAAAAGTCGCGCATTTGTATAGAGGACCCTATGCCTACTGACCACCATGAATTTTGTATTGGTGCTTTTTATTTTTTAATAAATAGCTCTTACTAATACTATTTAATTAATTTATCATGTACTGCAGTTCTTCAATGTTATTTGCTATCAAAATGCGTACCTAATATTATTTATATATGCTCCATTCTCCTTCACTCCCACGTCCTTATCCTTAAATATCTCATTAAAAAATGGCCTCCGAGTAAAGATTAAATAAAAGTGAGACAGGATACATCCTTGTCTGATTCCCCTACGTGTTACTACATCCTCAGTTGTAAGATTATTTGTTGCATGTGTGCAGTTTGGTGTCAATATAAGTTTTGAATACAGCGAATATCCTTCTCGTCCATGTCTGTTGTTCTTAATATTTCGATAAGTCTCTGGTGCTGGACTTTGTCGAAAGCTTTCTCGTAATCAACAAAGCATAGAAATGTGTCCTTCTGTACATCTCGGCAATTTTGGATCAACACACGTACCCCGAACCGAGCCTCTCGTGTCCCCATTCCACTTCTGCAGCTAAATTGAGTAATATGGTAATTTTACCAGGTTTTTTTATTAAAATAATAAACAAATAATTTGCATTAATATTTATAGTACAATATAAAAGGGGTGGGGGATTAGATTAGAAGGTTGGTTTCGTATATAGAGCGTTAGAAGTTCTTTTTAAGGTTTTTGAAGTTGAGGAATTCAAAAATTATTGTGGGAAGTCGTTAAATTTTGTAGAATTTTAACAGCACCTTGTTTTTGACTGATGTAATTGACAAATTTTAAGCATAATACTTATAATAAATATATATAAAGGGTTAATGGGGGGGCAGGGGTTATAAGGGTTATAGAGGTTTCTTCATATATATCGTGCTATATCTCGTTTTCAGGGTTCTTGACCTACTATCAATTTTAATAAGGAAAAAGGGTGAAGAAGATGGGAGGACTTCGGGCAATTTTTAAGCAACATAATTTATAATAAAACATATAAGGTGCCAAAAGAGTGGAGGGAGGAAGTATAACCAGGAGGGTGTTTGCATATGTATCGTAATATACTTCTATCTCAGTGTTTTAGATGCTCCATTATTTCCATTGTAAACAGAAGGAATCGATTACAAAATAACTTAAGATACTGTTCAGATAAATATAGAACGAACGGTTAAGTTGGTCGAAACGGATTTATTATCCAGTACGGAGATTCTATTTACTTTCCTTGCTAACAGGAAGCTTTGTATTCGTGAGAAAATTACCCTTCAAAATTTTTGCGTTTCTTCTTATTTTCCAATTTTCGTCGGTCTGTCTGACTCTTGGCCTCTCGAATGAGATGATGACATAATACTTGAAGTATGGATGAGTTCTTAGTTGATATCGTTTCAGAGAAAGGTGGTGAAAGAGGTGGAAATTTACTTATTTTTCCCTTGAGTACTTATTTTAGAACTACTGTTTGCAAGGAAAGTACTGGGTAATTAAACTTTACCAATTTTTTTTTCATTGTTATTAATGAGGCAATTCACCAAATGATGTAGAGAGAATGGAATGAATGAATTTAGAAAATCTTAAGAAACAGAAACAATATAAGCCAAATATTACAGTCGTTAAGAAAATAGTACAATGGACAAGTTACAGATACAGAAGGAATTCCTGCTGAACTAGTCAAATGTGGCATAGCAAAACTATTTGAAAGACTAAAACGGTACATGAATCAATATCTAAAACTCCTATGCAAAACAAATGGAAAGTTGCAAACATCACATATATAAATAAATTGGATTGCTCAAATTACAGAAGTGTACGCTCCTTCTCAATCCCTACACTGTTCCATACAAATTTTTTATTGTTAGAAGCAGTACTGCAGGTCATCTTCTGACAGGTTCGTGTCCTCGGTCGCTTTTTTCTTCACTGCAACGGACTCAAAATACTGAACACTAAGACGTGTGACAACGAGCGACAGGTACATAAAAAATTAGAGTCTTACATCACATGACAAGCATGCAAACAGTAAGACGAAAGAGCAGAGAAATTTTACAGATATAAAACACAGGTATCGACTCTGACTCGACCTGACACAAACCAGAATAGAATATAACCCGACACACAAACCATTGTATGATAGATTATTAATTGACATGAAAGCTCCATAATTGCTTCGCGACGAGTGCAAATTGGAAGAATTCGGAGAAGCCAAAAAAAACTTACGTACAGGGATTCGAGGCCCAGCTGATAAAGCATCTAAAGCGCCCCTAAAACCTGCTGAGAGCACGCCATGATACGCTGGCTAAAAGCTGGTGAGCGACGGGTACCTGTGCGGAAGTAAACAACTTAAAAATAGACCACAAAGCAAAAAGAGTAGCAACTGATTGTACATTCGGTCAATATAAACTAACTATTATGTAAATAATGTACTTCTTGTAAAAGTATAAAAAGTTAATAAAAAGTTTTAAACAAAGTTCAATAGTGTAGTGAGAAATGCTAAACAAAAATCATAAACTTGTAACTGAAAAAACTGAAAGGAACATACAGGTGTAAAAAAGAGTATGAAAGAGCAAGACATGAAAGAAAGAAGAGTGAGTGAGACTAGAGCAGAAATGTGTAATATAAACTATGAACCACATGTATCTGACTATATCGAGCTGGGTTTTTTTAAAAAATATTTTTCCCAGTGGACAATACACTAAATCTGCACATAAATAAACAAAGCATAACAAAAAAAATATTTCACAAAACAAGCAAAAAATAAACTGCCGTTTAAGGATCTACCGGAAAGGGCGCTATTATATAATCACGCACATAAGGTTCAAATACCAAGGCTGAACATCAGGCGCCGCAAGGCTTCTCTGTGAATGAGAATGCTGTAAAGTATTCTGTATCCACAGAACTTGAACATGTATGTAGAACCTGTAATAATTTATCATTAATAATAAACAGATTTTTTAATTTGAATTTCAAATCTGGTTGCTTTCAACCCAATCTACTTTGAGAAACAAAAAAAAAAGTCACATAAACAAGGTCAAGTGAGTAGGGTGGATGCTCCAACACGGGGATTCTATGTTTCATCAAAAACTTGATTGAAAGTGCATTGTGTGATGGTGTATTGTCTTAATGGAGGATGCGAGACCGATTCTTCCATATTTCAGGTCTTTTCTTTCTCACACGTTGCCGAAGGACATCCCTGTAACTGACTTTCCAAGTTTAACGAGAAATTTCACGTTAACTCGTTACTACATTGACACTAAGCATTTTTCCGAGGCAGAGCAAATAAACGATCAGATTTAAACCAGCGCTGCAGTCGAACTGGAAATTAAGCGGTCATCAAAATGGAGCTTACCGTGCGGCACCGATATTATCGGCGTAACAAAAACAATCCGGTTATTTTTTAGCCACACCTCGTATTAGATACACCTTATAGGCTGGATCAACATCAGAAATGGAAATATCTGGCATAATGTCAAAAGAACAAAACATCTATCCATAAAAAGAGATGACAGAGAGATTAACAAAAAGATAACAGGCAAGAAAAAAAATTAACTGTCTAAATGGAATATACTGAAGCCATGAGAACGCTTAAAGTGGTCTGATTTATAGAAGGATAAAGGAAAGTAATCGATGGAAACTTGAGGTAACGGGAAATGGATGGGTTTAGACGATCACTGGGAGTATCTAGAAAGAACAGAATTCGATAACCAATAAAACGAACGAATGGTAATTTGATGAGAGATATTGAAAATAAGAATTATTAAGAGTTATCAAATGGGTATCATCAAACTACAAAAAACCAAACAAGAACTTAAAAAAGTGAATCCATAGAGCAATAAGCTCAAGGGAATAACAGAGGGCACAAAGGGGGGCCGACCACCTTTAACGCGCCTCGCCCCGCTTTATTATAGTTTGAGCTTCTCTTATTTTATATCCATCTATTTGTCCCCTTACCTCTATATCCTGGCTACGCGATCAAACATTACAGAGAAATGGGACTATTTGAACTTGATATATCATTGCTATTCGTATTTATTAAAGCTACTGCTCCAAACAATTGAGTAGACGTACATTCAAAGCTGGGAAGCTAAGAGATATGCCGTCATCCAAAACTTCTTCTATCCTGAACTTTCCCTTGCATAATCAGCTGTAATAGTTAGTATTTTTGCTCTGTCATCATATAACCTGTATATTATATTTTTCGTCGTTTAATGATAGTTAGAATTTCTCGATCTTTGTTCATTATTTGCAACACTTCAACGTTCGTGATTTTATCGACCCAAGATTATCTTAGTATACTTCCATATATCCACATTTCGAATGTCTCCAGTTTATTGATGTTATTTTTATTTAGCGTCCATGCCGCTACCCCGAAGAGCAGAACCGAGAAAATGTAGCATTTAATTAATCTAATTTTTAAGTTTAGTGTTTCTTATGGAAAAGTGGTTTCGGTCAAATTGACTGAATTTTTAATATGTTGTAGTTCTCTCAGTCTTCTGAACAAAAGTGTCCATGGTCTTATTTCGAATTATTTTCAATTTAAGCACTAATAAAATCCATTTTTTTTTTTAAATTTTGATAACCATTAAATTAAGGATACAAGAAAAAAAATCTAGCAGCACTAACCATCATATCTATATGTACCTTGGGACGTTAAAAACCGAATTCGAGGTCTAACTTATTACGTCAACACTTTGACCCTTCCTTGAAAAAAGGGTAAAACCCAGCTAGAACGGAGTTCAAAAAAAAAATTAAAAATTTTTCTTTTGAACTTCGACATCGGTGTATTCTTGGGGTGTTGAAATAGAATTCGAATTTTTTTTCTTGTCTCTTTAATTTAATAAAAAATTGGTCAAGTAGAAGTTGAACTTACGCAATTAGTACACGGATTGCTTCTAAAATAAAAATTTTTGTTACGGAGGTATAAAATGATCAGTGACTTCATAAAACACACCCTAAATGAGTTTTTAACAAAGTTTGTTTCCGATCTTTACGGAAAACTGATAACCTTGAAATTTTTTTATATATAACAGATAAATTATTAAAGTTAATGCACTCGTGCTAATTTTCGTTCAATCTACATCCTGTGAGAACATTCCAGAATTTTTTTAAAAATTTTTTAATCAGTACTTTTCGAGAAAAGTGTGCACAAGTACTACATTATATATACTTTTGAACTCGTGTTTTTACAAACTCTCATTTGACACCCCACTCGATGACCTAATAATTTTTTTTTTCACTTCCGATTTCACCCCCCAAAACCAACTCTTTAAGTTAAAACTTAACTTTCAGAACTACACGGCTCGGATGAGGCCATCAATTCCTATATTAGTACCAAATTTCAACTTTCTATGTCAAATAGTTTCGGAGAAAATCGGATGTGACAGACAGACGGACGGACGGGCAGACACCGAAGTGATCTTATAAGTGGATAAATGGATTTTATTAGTACTTAAATTGAAAATAACTTCAAATCTGTCCATTTTTGAAGGTTGTGCCCATGGACATTTTTGTTTAGAAAGCTGAAAACTCCAACATATCAAAAATTCAGTCAATTTGAGCGAAACCACTTTTCCATAAGAAAAGTGTGGGATCCTTTATATAGTGGCCTGAGAAGAAGTTTATCAACTTCACAAACGTAGCCCGTGCTTTCTCAATTCTAGTTTGAGTTCTTTCTGAGATTTCGTTATTGTTATTAATACTTAGTAATTCTTAAGTCATGTGACATCACGTCATCATAGCGAGTGTCCCACCTGGCGGCGCATTGAGTAGATCTGCGCACGTGCTTCATTTTGGCTAGGATATTGATTTCGTAAAATTTAGTTTTTTGTGTCTATATTAATTAATTTAAAACTTTTTAGTTTTGCATATAGTTCCAAAATGTACTTAGTTTTAACATTCTTTAAGTTTCACGTTTACCGACATAATTTTATGGAATTTTTTATTAAATGTAGCAAATTATGGTACGAGACTTGTAACAATATGTTGCGGCACGTTGTAACATGCTATCCAGCATATGGCCTTTCAATGCCGATATCTTTCAAGACAATGACTTTGCATCGTCCTACGTCACTGATCATCCAAATCCTATTAAAAAGACAGAAAAATTTAACGTTGGACCTTGAAAATTCAGAATTATTACAATCTGCTACCGAACTTGATATAAGTACTTCTGAAATTATACGTGACATTGAAATTGTGAAAGAACTAACTCCAAGTTGCTCAGGTTTGCAAAAACATCTTTCACCTTCGAAGGTTAGACCTTTTCCAAAGGCACTACCGCGGAAACAAACAACGCATAACAGACGCAAAAGAAAATCCACTGGTTTAACTGATACATCTGAAAAGGAAGTTTCAAGAAAAAAAATGTGAAGAAAAAATTACAAAAAGACAGAAAAAATATGGTAAAGATGGATCACAAGGAAAAGGGAAGGGAAAAGGCAAGGGCAAATCAAGAAAAAAGAAAGATGATGAAGAAAAAGCTGAAAAAAGAATTTTGAGGTCTGATTCTAAAACCTGAACCTGAGCAGTGACATTGTCTCGTTTGCGGTGAAGCCTATAGTAATTCTGATAAAGAGAAATTGGTAGAATGTATATCATGTAAAATGTGGGCATATGTGAAATGTTTGGCAGGAGATACTATATCAATAATATGTATAAATTGTTATTTTGATGAAGACTGAATTTAGTCATTATGTAGCGTCTATTTTTCGAAGGCTAATTATTTTTTTAGATAGTGGGAGTGGTGGTAGTGGGTTAAGTAAATGAATGTGATTCAAAGTGCCAGGTTGACTATAAGTATAGTTTATCTAACTAAGAAATTGGTTAAACACTTAAATCTTTAATTGTTTTTGTAGAAGTACGTTTTAGTTTCACTAATGAGAAATTTTATAGATAATGTAAAGTTATGTTGGTTTGGAAAATAACAAAATTAAAACTCAAATATGTATCAAAATTTAATTTATTTTCACTGTTACTCCCTGCTTCATGGCTGTTACATCTAGCTCCAAAGACGGGGAAGTTGTATCAACAGTCTTTTTTTAAGAAAATGTATGGTGTGAAGTATATATTAATAATTTTGAACTTATTCCTTTTTGCTATAATAGAGGAATAGTTAGGCTATCGACAGACCCTCTTTTAATGCTAAAACAGCAGACAGATATTAAATTAAATTATTTTCTCTAAAAATTATTACAAGCCCCTCACTCCCCTACCCGTTCATCGTATAACCGTCTGTATTCTAAGTTTTCCATTTACTCTTTGATTTTTTGATATGATCATAAATTTGGTTTTCTTTACATTAAGTTTCCTCTTTCTTCACTGGCTTGAACTACCCTGTCTAAAATACTATGCTATTAGGACAGGGTCATCTACGTATCTAATATTGTTGACTGGGTTGCCATTAAGTCTTGTTCCAATCTCTTCCTCCTCAAGGGCTTTCTTCATGATCTTCTCCGAATATAGGTTAAATAGCAGGGGTGACAGCACGCATTGCTGTTTTAAGTTTTAGACATAATTTTTTGTATTTGGAAATTGACGGATTGCTCGTGGACATCTTTACTATCAACATCTGTATACCCCAAGACTAGATATTGTCTCCTATTCTCTTTTTTTTTATATGAAAAATGTGCTGGAAAGGATCAAAAATCCAATCTGCAGATTGGCTGATGACAGGGTGGGTTTGATTCCGTTTAAAAAAGTTAACATAACAGAATTTGGTATACTTATGTCAGTTCACTTAACAATTTGGAAGAAACAAGTCCAGACATGATGATGTATTAGATCCCTCGAGCCAAAACAATTTTGTTGGATCGATTGCCACACATTCAGAACAATTATTCATTCAGTCTTGCAGCTAAGTAAAGAGTAATTTAAAATTTAAAAAGAAACGTATACCTTTATTATCGCAAAAATGCATACATTTAAATGAAAATATCGCCGTTTAATAATGGAAGTAATTAAGAGTAACGGACGTGAAAAATTGCAGTATTTTATAAATATCCTTCCGAGGTTAATAGGCAAAATGCAATTATAGCTAAACAATGGAATGCTAATAATATGCCATATTTACCGCGACTCTTACTTACAACATTATTAGTGTATTATAAGTGGAATCCTCATGAATCAATAAGTTTGTCCGAAATAATTCTTCAAATGTATTCTGACAAATATACTACATGGGGTGAAATTTTCTGAGACTTTTGGAGAAAAAAACAATGTTTTTTTCCCAATAATCGATTTTATTCTTCAACATAGCTTCCTTCAAGAACGATACATTGATTCTAGCGATCTTTCAACATTTGGATACCTTTCATATAGTACAATTTGTCGAGCTCTCTAAAATAAACCTTAGTTTCCCATACGACTTCTCATTTGAGCCACATCTTTTTCCCTGGAGTCATCTTTTCAAATTTGGAAAAAGATAATAATCGCTCTGGGCCCAATCTGGTGAATACGGTAGATCCATACCCCAGTTGATTTAGTTTCACTATCGATTTTATAGATTTGTGAGCTAGAACATTATCTTGGTGAAACAACACTTTTTCTTCCCTAAGTGTATAATGTAATAGTAGCCAGTGGTTATTCGCTCCTTCTTAAGATAGTCGATCAGTATTATTCCATGCCAAAATCTGTCCAGCTGATGTTTGTGTTTTTGGATGCTTCAGTCGGTTTTCATGCGGTTCCAGCCACTCTGCGGACTGCCTGTTGGATTCAGGCGTGTAGTGGTGGATCTATGTTTGGTCCATTGTTACGAACTGCTGCAAAAACTTCTTTGGACAGCGTTCTGAATCTTCGACAAGTTGCTTTTTTTGATCAATCGTGAGAGTGCGCGGAATCCATAGGGCACATAGCTTTTTCATATGCAAATATTCATGCCAAATATGCTTCACGCGTTCTGTTGATACCTCATGCTGTCAGCTATCTCGTTCACTTTCACTTTGCGGTTCTATCTATCTAATATGTCTTTTTCCATCCGGTGTCGGACATAGCCCCTCCCCCGTCCTTTTTCCGTCTCGACTCTGTATTTTTCTGATCCACCCTAAACCAGCCGTTCTTTTCAGGTCATCTTTCCATTTTATTTGGGGCGTTCCTCTGGATCTTTGTTCCAACCATGGCCTCCATTCTTATATTCTTTTCTTCTATCTCTGTTATTGTCCCATTGTGTGATCTGCCCATTTCCATTTCATACCTGTTACCCGTTCTCTTACATCTATCACTTTGGTCTTTTGTGTTCTACTTTCGTTTCTGATTCTGTCTTGCAATCTTGTATTCAGTATCTGGCGTTCCATTACTCTCTGTGTTTTACTCAGTTGCTCCATCATCTTCTTAGTCAATGTCCATGTCTGGGCCGCATAGGAGAGAACCGGTAGAATGCATTGATCAAATACTACCTTTCGTAGTTTCAGAGGAATTCCTTTGTAGGTTACTATTTTCTTTTGCTTGTCAAATGCTGCCCATACCAATCTGATTCTTCTCTGTACTTCTGCCGTTTGATTTGCTTTTCCACATTTTATTATTTGCCTTAGGTAGATGTGTTCCTCTGCGTATTCAAGTGTTCTGCCCTATATTCTCAAGCCTAGCGGACAGTCTTCGTTTCTCATAGCCCTTGTCTTATCTCTATTCAGCAGTAGTCCTACCCTCTCTGATTAGTTTGTAGTTCCTGTATGTCATCAAAATTATTTGATATTAACGCAGATGATCTTATCCTCTTTTTTCCCATTCGAGTTCCTTGAAAAGGACAAAGACGCTGTTAAGTTTATTGAAGAATATCTCAAAGATCGTCATCAGAGAGTTGTCTTGAGTGGATCTTTCTCGGACCTCCAAAGGGTGACCAGAGGCGTCCCGCAAGGATCAATTTTGGGCCCTATTCTATTCTGCATTTATACCCATTTATTTCCGTCATTTCTCAAAGTCTGTAACTGTCAGATGTACGCTGACAATACTCAGTTATTTTACTCTTTTTCTGAGAATGCAAAGCTTAACGGTTGTCGACTGATAAATGGTGATTTGGAGGTTCTACAGAGAGTTTCGGAGGAACATCATTTGAAACTTAATCCCAACAAATGTGTCGCAATGTTGTTCGGTAGACTAATTGTTGTAAACAGACTGACTTTACTAGTTGACGTTAATATTTTTAATGAAAGAATACCTGTTAAAGCTGAGGCTAAAAATCTTGGCTTAATTTTGGATTCAACTTTAAGATTTAAAAAACATGTGTCGGCTTGAATTAAGAGGGCAGTGGGTCTACTTAGGTGTCTTTATTACTCAAGACATTTACTAAATACCTAATTAAAAACTCATGCTTTGCGATTCTATCATTTTATCAATATTTAACCACTGTGATGTTGTTTACTGCTCCTGTTTGACTGCAGAAGATACAAAAAGAATTCAAAAAATTCAGAAATATTGTTTACGGTTTAGCTACGGTATAAAGAAACGAAATCCAGTTAGTTATAAACTGAAGGAAGCTAAATAGATTGATATGAAGTCAAGACGATATTTGCATTGTTGTACCGTGTATCATAAAATTATCTGCACAAAGTCACCTACGTATCGTTTTAAAACAATTCCGTTTAAGACTAACGTTCATAATATAAATATAAGAAGCAGAGGCTTACTTACGCCCCCACTTCATAAAACAGGCATATTGGAAAGGTCTTTCACTTACAATTTAGTTAAAACTTATAACAACCTACCGGACATTCTGAAATCTAAATCAGTCAAATGTTTCAAAAAGTACCTAAAGCATTTGTTATTGCAGAATAATTGAAGAATTTACTTGTTTCTAAAAATGTAAGTTTTCTAATCTTAAATCATGGCTTTCTGTAACTGACATAACGTTCTTTTTTTTTTTTTGTTTGTTATTTGGTTGTGCATCATATAATTTGGTTGTGCATTATTATTATTTGGTTGTGTATGTGTTAGTGTGTTGCTGCCTAGAGGCAAGTGTAAAGACAGATGGACATATATTTTGCTTCAGTTAAATTAAGTTTTTTTTTTCTTTTATCTTTGTTCAGCTGCACTCTGTCGTGTTCACTGTATACTGCATACTTTGAATAAAATTGTTTATTATTAATATTATTTATTATTGAAAACTTGTTCTAATGATGCTAGAAATAGTTTTAGGCTCATGGAATCTCCCTACCTTACTCCGCGTTTGCTAGGTATAGGATTTGTTTTACCATCGGTGTCCACTATCATTTGAGCCTTGTTGTAAATTGTTCTTATAAGCTCAGTACACCTATAGTCTATTCTGCTGTTATACAAGGCTCTTTCGACGGCCCAGCTCTCGATACTATCAAAAACCTTTTGATAATCTATAAATACCAGGTACAACTTTAAGTTATATTCTGTTGCTTTCTCTATTAAAGTTCCGATAGTTAAGAGACGATCACAGGTACTAAAACTCTTCCTTAAGCCATCCTATTCTACCGATTGGTTTAATTCCAGCTTGTTTCCCAATCAATTAATTATTATTTTGGTAACAATTTGTATATTTGTGAGAGTAATGGTATTGGACGGTAATTGTCTTAGTCCTTCTTTAAAAAGTAAAATTGTTGAGGCTGTATTCCATTTTTCTGGTATCTTCTCTTCTTCTAGACATTTCTGAATAAGAGTTTCAGCACCTGTACCACCAAGTATACTCCTTCTTTCATTAATTCTGGTAATATTCCGTCAGATCCTGGTGTTTTATTGTTTTCATTTTGCGGTTTTTCCGAACAATATGGTGGATTTTTTTGGGTTTTTTATAGTGACTGTCTCATATGGACGTCCGGAACATGTTACATTATCGCTGCTTGTACGTAAACCGTCGACGTTTAGTTGCTTTCGCCGGAGCAGATGTACCCTGACACTTCTCAAGCAATTCTGGGGTTCTGACTGTATTTTTTCAAAAAACAATGTTTAATCAACACACGAAGTTCTTTTTGTTCTATCGTTTTGCAAAAATCAAAAGTAGCGTCACTCAAACATCTGTAACTCGCAAAGTAATAGACAAAATATGATGAAAATTTTACACGAATCATATGTTTTTTGTTTATGTTGCCATCTTTTGAAAGTCTTGGGACTCTCTACCCCATGTTAGTAATACCAACCAATCGGTAAACTGTACTGATATCTCAAACAAATAAGATCACACGATTCACTGGCTGGTACAGTACCATTAAAATTAAAATCTCTATCAGTAACAGGTTGTTTAAATTTATATTTGATTAAGTATTATATAACCATGCATGATCAGCTATTAAAATTAATAATTACATGTGGCAGCATCACTACAGAAGGTGGCCATTCAATATTCGTTTTCTTTACGGCGTTGTATAAACGTAGTATAAGATAACTGTTTGCATAGGACAGGGTTGCAATTTAATCTATTGTTTTCTGTTCATCCTTACCACACTCGCTGAAATGCGTCTGGATGTTACAAACATTTTAAATCTCTATTTTAATCAGTTAGTATAAAAATAGAACTAAGGAAACTGAAATCAGAAGACGAGTGAGACAAGGATGTATATTATCGCCAACCTTTTTTAACCTATACTTACACGAAATCATGAGAAGAGCACTCACAGCAAAAACAATGCCCATCAATAGCATACAATATGCTGATTATACAATTCTAATATATAAGCAATAAACCTAGACGAGTTGCTGTTAATTATAAAATCAACGCAAAATAATGGGCAAATATATCTGTATGAACAACTATCCTATAAAAAATATTGCCAGATACCTCAGAAAATATTGCTACAGAAAGTCATAATGTCGCCGTAAAACAAAGCCGAGTACTACGTAGCTTTCTCTATAAACTTTGATGTTACTGGAAGCAATACTACTAATCGGGAGGTTGTTTCATTAGCTTTTTGGCCTGTTTCAGGGATCTACTGTTCTACTATCATTGATCAGAATTCAAAACATCTCTCTATCTATAAATTCAATACTTAATTTATTAGTCAGTGAAATGACCGCCTAATATGTATCTTCAATCAGAAAAATTTATATAAATACAAACGCTAATAGAATAAATTAACTCATCTTCTCTTACCTATTAAATATTTACTTTTAAAAAATAATTTATTCGCTAACATCTGGATTTAGTGGTACATAAATTTTATTCAATTATATTCATAATATTTTGATGGCTCCATTACAAATAGCGTGTTAGAAGATTAAAAAGCAATATTTTATTTGATCTATTTTTAAAAACTCGATTAATTTTTGAAAAGATCCGAAACATCAGCATAATGAGGTTTTATTTTTCCTATTACCGCTCAACTTTTTTGCATTTCTTCGCGTTTCAGGATTTGTAGATCACTAAAAATTTAATATCCAGTTCCAGTCGATCTGTCTGTTTGGCGGTCTCCCTGTCTGTTAGTCTATTTCAGAACTCTTGAGAACAAAATTCGAAAATGTATTAATTTTTAACTAAAAAAATCCGAGCTCGTACTAAGTCAATAGCTTAAAACAATTTCTACTAATTTTTAATATTGTTTTCAAATTTGAACGTTAATTTTACATATACAGGGTGTCATAAAAATAGTTTAATATATTAGGAACTCATCGAGTCAATTGGAAACACACCTAATATTTCTTTTTTATTTGACAAAATCACTGGACTACGTAATACATATGGTGAAACCTTCTAATAGCGGCCACCCCCGAGAAATCAAAAGTTAGTCGCTAAAGAGGACTGATAGTTTAAAGAAAACATATGAAAATTAAAACAATTGATATACATTTTGCATTGTTTATTTATCAATTTCCCGTCCTCATTTTCATAATTCGAAGTAAAATCAGTCATTTGATATATCTCTTCAATACAGTCGATGATGGTCAATTCTCTATTTTCCGTTGCCATATCTCTATAAATCAACGCAAATTGTTTCAAATTCAGAAATATGTCCTTTATGGTAAGAAACAGTTCTGCGAGCGGAATATCATCTTCAAAATTATCCATTTTTGTATTACACATAAATCTGGCTTTAGAAAGGCATATTGTTATCGGGGACAAATTTTGCCAAGCCACTTAAACCGATATCAAGGTCATCATTATGGTAATGTTTTCCCTACTTCTTGAAGTGAACAACCACCATCCATATATATTCAAAGCCTCTTAAGAAAGTAGCTCCTATAGAGCTTTCTAAAATTCTGCATAATGCTATGGTCCAAGGGTTCACAATGTGGTAGTGTTTGGTGGAAAAAAAAACTTTGACATTATCCAGTGCAATTTTGGAGTGAGATGTTGCATTTTTCAGCGTCAATAGCACTTTCCTTATCAAATTTTTTGTTAGGGACCCATTGGAGAGGTAACTTATCGATGTGTGCCCCCTTGAAACAACGGGGATTCTTGCCTATGATAAGTGGGTCCTCCTTTTCACCCTCCATATTTACACAGAACAAAATTGTAATTAGTTGTTTTGCAGTTTTTCTTCTAGAATAGTTAACATTTTTCAATGGATATATCTTTGTCGGCAATGCACGATAGCAGAGACCCGTCTGCTTTAAACACATTCTTAAGTGCATAATTCTTTCCAAGTTTTCACATCTTCGATGGTAATATCAGCAGATTCGCCACATATTGATACAAATTCATAACTTCTTTATTTTGTAGCAAATTAGTCACTTGAGTTTCGCCAACTTAAAATTTTTCAGCCAACTGGCTGATACTCAAACCACTTTTTTCACTCTTGGGGTTTATATCAATTTTTTCTTTTATAGAAAGATGGTTCCTTTTTCCCGCCATACTATTTAGGTTAGCTGGTAAAAGTTTAAAATAAAACTAATGTTAAAACCAGATTTCACGAGCTTAAGAAACACATTCTATATACCCATCTATCCTTAAGTAATTTGTACTTGGTGATTGCTTCGAAAAACCAAGCCATTATGGGACTGTATTGCTCTTTATTGACGGTGTTTGTAGCACTGATGTGTACTTTCCGATGATAGGTGCCCGAGGTCGTTTAATAAAAGGATCAGAAGAAGGGGGTATAAAAGCAGAGGGATTTCTATTTCTAAATTCGGAGAATGCAAAATGGGTGGCTTTGTACAGGTAGTCGCCCACAGGGATTTTACTGTAATACATTTCAATCATAAATAACGAGGTTTTTAAGGCGAGATGAAGAGAGTTAACACATTTGATAAGTTAATTATCAAAGATGATAAGTTTGTTTGTATTGTGAAACGTGCCACAAAAAAGTATTGAAAATTCGTGATTTTAAAAAGTGTGCTTGATATTGCCAAAGGCTAGTGGCAATTTTCTTGCAGTTGGTTTATTTAAACAAAAAGAGTGATGTTTTTTTATGTTGTTTATGTCATATCTAGTTAACTTGTTTGTTGTTTAGATATTTCCCGTTGTGAAATTTGTTGTATGTTTCATAAGTCACTATTCATCGATTACGAAGCGCAGTCGAAAATAAATAAATAGAAATGCTGAGAGATACTTTTTATAAGTATAATTTTTCTGGATTTCTTCTGTGTAGTTTGAATAAGTAACGCTAACGTTTCGCCGATGATTCGCCGGCGTCTTCAGAGCTTGTGCTTCATGAGTAATGTGTTACTAGTTTGGTGAGAGGTGAAAAGCAATGTTATGTTATGATTAAGCTTGTTGGGTCGTTTAGATATTTCGATGGACTCTCGAATTTGATTAAAGGATTCTCTCCGATATCCTTAGGATATGAAAAAAATGTTAAATCCCTATTCAGGTGGAGAAGTAAACAATAAAATATCTGATGTCCTGTTTCATGATGGTGTTCTACAAGTGCCGAAGTGAAAATGTTCCGACGACGTAATGACCTTTGACGTTCTTTAATTCATCATTGTCGTGCTAGATTCCCACGAAGTAAGTTCTCAAGTCACGCTTTAAAGAAATCGGCAGACTGATAGGCGAAAAATCAGCAACATTGATTAAAACGATACAGGAGGAATCCAGAAAAATGACACCTATAAGCTGTGCAACCTGAGGAAGTATCCTATCAAGAAGATATAACTTCTATTTGTTACTTATTGTGTTATCTACAGATCATACAATATCAATTTGTTCTAATAAATATGAGTAAGGGTTTTATCACAGTAAACATAAAACACAGTAGCGACAGTCCGACTTGGCACTTTTGATGTCAAGGGTTCGAGTTTGCACATATTACTGGATATTGCCAGCGAGTTTTTCAAATATTCAAATTCCCTCTTTCATGAAAAATCCTATTCTCTAAAATAAAAATGAATTTTGCTGATTGAAAGGAAGCAAAAAACCGGAAAGAGTTTTTTTTAGAAACCTTTTTTTTATCAAGTTCTTATTAAAACAGATATATAAACAAAACAGGGAAAAAGGCAAAAAATATAAGGAAAAAATACATTTGGCATCAACGCTTTTTGCACGTTATTATTCATTTAAATATCATATTGTTGAATTTAAATTTCTCAACTATTAGAGATATTGTCGGGGGGATGTTTTTTTTTTTGAGAAAATATCTCTGTACACCTTCAGCCTTGCGCGTGTAGTGTCAACAGTCATGCTTCTTATATTTCAGCGAATCCCAGTAATTTGGAGAGATTAAAAATAATTATAATTATCATTTTTAGATGAGATCGTTTTTCTTCTGAACTTAAAAATGAAGTGAATATACCTTTTGCTCCATTTTATCCTTAGTCAAATCTAATATAATAATTTTCATACAACTGATGATTTTTCGTGTCTATATACTACTTATATAAAAAAATTAAATCCATGCACTGATTTATTGAAACGCATTCGTGCTAGAGAAGTACTATTTTTGCATGCCGAGGTTGAGTTTTGAAAGTTTGGTTAGCGAATTTTAACTCTAGCAAACAATTTTAATATGAAAGATTTCGGAAAGTTAGGACAAGGTTACGTGAATTCTACTTCGCCTAAATGGGTTAATATGTTAGCAATTACATATCGTGATAAAATTAACAATAATAAAACATTAACTGCTTTACAAATAAAATGTATCTCTATTATAGTCTTTATAGTATATATTATATTATATGGAAATAAAGAATTATGAATAAATTACCTTTTAGGATCTTTGGGAAATCTAAAAAAACTCCTTTGGAGATACCACATATATTTTTTTACAAGCACTAACTGCACAACAATAACTTCCTCTGGACATCTTTTTTATAGTTATTTTCAATTATAACGTCAAACGAGTCATTTACTTATTGGAAAATTATTAATAATGAATTTCGGAGCACGTTATAACAAGATTCTCCTTAATATCCAGATATAAACACAACCCTGTGACCACGTTAGCAGCCATGTTGTTGGTATGTTAGGGGATGCATGCGTGATAAAAAACAGGAAATAAAAATTGTTTTGAGCGTCGCTACTATCTTTTATGTTTACTGAGGTTTTATCATTATCTCTGGCTACACACGTATACCAGTTTTAGTAAAATACATAATTCTTCTTACTCTCTATATTTGAAATTTTATCTAAATCAGCTCAAAAGTTTTGCAAAAGAGCCTTGCATCCATTACTACGAAATCTTGAAGCAAACTTTAAAGAAAACGTATATGCATATTTTTATTTACCTTCTCAACTGTATAAATAGCTATTTTTCAAACTTTGAAACTATGACGTCCATGGCAGTATTGGTATAACTAAAAACGAAAAAATCGTATTTTTAGAAATTACCAAAGTGTTCTTCGTATTTGCTGAACCATCCCAAGACGCGTTTCGCCGTATCACGGCTCATCAGCTGGGCTAGGTTCAGCAAATACGAAGAACACTTTGGTAATTTCTGAAAATACGATTTTTTCGTTTTTAGTTATACCAATACTGCCATCTATGCCTTCGAGCAGTAAGCTCAAGAAAGGTGCGTTTCTGCAATAAGTTGCCAGCAGTGCTGTGCCGCTCTGCTTGAATAGACTTAGTAAGTCACCGACAGAGTGCAGTATAAGCATCTATTTGTTATAGTTTTCCGTTAGTTACTTGGATAAAGGACTAAAGATGTGTTCTCGTATTTGCTGAACCTAGCCCAGCTGATGAGCCGTGATACGGCGAAACGCGTCTTGGGATGGTTCAGCAAATACGAAAAACAATTTGGTAATTTCTGAAAATACGATTTTTTCGGTTTTAGTTATACCAATACTGCCATCTATGCCTTCGAGCAGTAAGCTCAAGAAAGGTGCGTTTCTGCAATAAGTTGCCAGCAGTGTTGTGCCGCTCTGCTTGAAGAGACTTAGTAAGTCACCGACAGAGTGCAGTATAAGCATCTATTTGTTATAGTTATATATTATATGACGTCCACTTTAGACCAAGATCATAAAGTTTCAAAAAAAATACGAATATTTTTTCCACTGCACCACTGAATATTCAAAAAGGTCTTCATTTCATTCTTTCCTTGTACTTCAACAACATCTCTTATGAAAAGGGGATTAAATTTAAATCCAGCAATACCCGAGGTGAATTCGCAAATTCGCAAACATGTCCGAAATGACAGAAACTGTAAAGTGTGTGTGTTAGAATTTCAAAGCCCACTTTGCGAAACGATACCATAACAAACGACTCAAGAAAAGTGCCCACAATAAAAATCAAAGATACAAAGAATAAACAATACAGCTTCTTGGCATTTTCGATGTTCCTTTATTTTAAAAATTGGAAAGTGGGCCAAACAAATAAAGGAAAATAAATTATCGCGGACTACGGTCACTGATAATGTGTTTTGGGTGTTGTTGTTTTTTAATTATTTTCTAAATCGATTTTCAAAAAATATAACATAGAACTATGTTAATGTTGTGTTATTTTTACTTTTAATCAAAATATTATATTTTCGTGCAGTTGACGTCATTTTAAAGAGATTGTAACTGGGGTAACGAGAGTTATTATATAATAATGCCTAACCTATTATGGAGTTCCAAGTAATTTTTGTGGAATATTTATTTGGTAACACTTACTATACAATAGCAAAGATAACGGATTTTTCTAAAAGACAAAATTATTTACGTAAAAATACGACCAATTATCTAATGTATGTTTGACTGCTTCAATTAGTAATGAATAGGTCAAATTAACAGAGCTGTCAGATTTTCAAAATTTAAAAATTCCTTGGGCGACCAACTTTCATGATATCATTAAAAGTCTGAGGAACCTGAAAAGGATGCCTGTGATTAGGGGAAGGCAACTTTTATCTTCCTAAACATATTGAAACTCCTCCTCTTCTTTCTTTCAGTTTCGCGGATTAAAAGGTCTGTAAAACATCCAGATTTTAGGAATTATGCGGAGGGTCGCTTTAGAGGATAAAGTGGGAAGGATGCCTTACATGACCCGAGTTCGTTAAAGGCAGGAGGTATAGTTCCCGACTTCTCAGATTTTTTTCTTATGTTGCATGCATTTAACTATTTTTTGGTCACACAAAAAGCAAGTTAGTTAGTTAAAATTGTGCCACGACCGCTGTGAAATCGCCTAAAACGCTAGTATATTTGAATATAAGATAAGCATTCAACACCGAATGTTATGCTTTTTAAGGATCAGATTCAGATTCAAAATCTCTTTATTACACAGATGTAATTTACAAGGTTTTTCTTAAATCTACGTATCATAAATACAACACACTTGATTGTGAGTGTTCATTTATAATAATAGCCTTAGGGCTGGCTGATGTTCTGTCTTAATATTAAACCTTGTGTGTGTTTGTGGTATTCAATTATTTCCAACTTACAAGTCTTACATGAATTTAATGATTTTTTTCTTTGTGACAGTATTTAGGTGGTTACATACACCATAAATTATCATTTCATTCAAATTATAATTTAAGAAAATTCCATTACAAAGTTATATTAAATGGTACCTGGCGTCGGATTGGGACCGCTATCTGTTTTCAGACACTATCTGCAATAGTACTCAGTCAATTTTTAATATTTTTTACCATTTTTTTTTAAATCTTAATAATTACTTTTTCTACAAAATATCGAGAGGTTTTTTTTAATTTTTCTAATAGACAATTTTTTATAAATAATTTAACATACATTTTTTGTTCCAAAATTGCATACTAAAGTTTGAAACACCATAAATTTTTTATTTTTGGAAAAAACCCCTTCGACAATTTTAACTACTACATTATATATATATAATATACATATATATATATATATATATATATATATATATATATATATATATATATATATATATATATATATATATATATATATATATATATATATATATTAGTGATAGTTTATCAATAGGTCCAGATAGAATACCAATAATGTGTTTGAAAAGTTGTTGTTATATTATATCCAGTATTTTAAGTTTTATTTTTAATAAATCTGTTTTAGAGGGGGAATTTCCTGATGCATGGAAACTATCATATGTGACTCTAATTCATAAAAGCGGAGACAAATCCTCAGTAAAGAATTACAGAGCCATCTCCAAAACATCGATAATAGCGAAAGTGTTTGAATCAGTTGTTGACCCAAAGGTAAAGCCCCTTTTCCAACATATATTAAGCGATCGTCAACATGGGTTTATACGGGGGCGTTCTACTGTTACCAATTTACTAGTTTAGCTCAGGAACACTTTGGAAACCACCAAACAAGTAGACGTAATCTACACAGATTTCTCAAAAGCATTTGATAAAGTCAACCATAATCTACTAATTTATAAACTTGAGCGTTCGGGCATTTTCGGTAACTTACTGAGATGGTTCAGAAGTTATCTTTCTGATCGTAAGCAGATTATAAAGATTAAGGGTTTTATATCAGATAAAATCATAGTTACATCTGGTGTTCCACCGGCTTCTCACCTATCCCCACTCCTTTTTAACATATTCGTCAATGATATTTCAGATTTTCTAAAACATTCAAAATTTTTGTTATATGCAGATGATTTAAAGATATATAAAACAGTGGAATTAATCAAAGATTCTTATAAATTGCAACTAGATTTGGAAAGTTTAAAGGATTAAATAATATGATTTCTAATTGTCTAATGTTTAATAATAAGATTGATGACGGTATTCTGAAGAGGAGTGATGTTATGAAGGATCTTGAGGTGTATTTCGATAAAAATGTAACTTTTAATTTTCACATTGAATATCAAAAGAACTTGAGAAGTTACCATTAAATACTTTCGCAGTGAAGAATTCGTTAGAATTCATTAATAAAACAAAAAAATCTAGTTCTTAATGAAGGTGAAGTCTTAATTTGTTTTGATGTTAGTTTTTTGTTCCCAAGTGTGCCAATTCCACAAACTTTACAATATCTCGAAGAATTACTTAGAATGAATGACTTTGAAGACGAAATTATTCGTGAATACTTAACATTATCTAAACTTTGTATGGAACAAAATTATTTCCAATATAACAATCAATTTTATGTTCAGAAAGAAGGAACAGCTATGGGTAATTGCTTGTCACCTTTCATAGCCAATTTATTCATGAGTAAGTTTGAAATCGAAGCCAGTCAAGAATTCGATTATTTCCCAAGGGTATGGTATAGGTATGTGGATGATATTTTTGCGATTTTTGATACAAAGAAAGCAAATATTGATGATTTTGTTTCTAAATTAAATAGCCGGTATGATTCCATTAAATTCACTTACGAAGTTGAGAACAAAGGACAATTGCCTTTTCTAGATATTTTAATTATTAAAAATAATAATAGATTAGAATTTGATATCTATAGAAAGGACCCAATAACAGATAGATATATTCCTAATGATTCATTTCATTGCAAACAACATAAATTAGCCTCATTACATTTTTTAGTTCATCGTTTGGTCACTTTCCCTCTGAATAGAGTAAACTTTAATAAAGAAAGGAATCGTATTAGAAATATAACTAGACTTAGTAAATAAGCTAGTAAATAGACATAAATTTAGGTTTAATATTCAGAATTCCACCTTTTTTTACACGCGAAGAAAATAACACCAAGTATGTCTCCATACTATATAATCCGAAATATAGCAAGGGACTCAATAAGATATTTAATAAGGTAGGCCTCACCTTAGTCTATTAGTCATCAGATAATCTGAGGAATATCTTAGGAAATCCCAAAGATAAGATTCCTAATTGTGAGAAAAGTGGAATTTATGAAATTAGTTGTAATGATTGTGACAAAAAGTATGTTGGGCAAACTAAAAGGTCAATTAAAATACGATGTAAAGAACATTTAGCACACTTAAGATACAATGGAACAGAAGAGTCTAGCATTGCCGAACATGCCCTTGAAGCTGATCATACTATAACATTAGATAATCTAAGATTAATAAAAAATGTATCTGACAGGAGATTGTTGAACGCATACGAAAGTATGGAAATCATAAAATGTAAAAGTAGTTTAAATAAAGACAGAGGGCCTATTCCTTATAGTCCCCTCTACTGGTTACTTGACCGGAACTGATGGCCTTGCCTATGTCATTAGTTCCGCTTGAGTAATTCAAGGGTTAGGCTAAGTATAAATAGGGTAGATTTGTAGTTAAGCTTTAGTCAATCATCGCTCCTGATGAAGCTAACATGGTTAGCGAAACACGTGTCGAGTGCAAAAATAAAGTGTTTGGTGTAGTGGTGATATATACTGAGTAGTATTGAATATATGACAAATAAGGCTATGAAAATGTTAGGTTTTATTAAAAGATGATTTTACCGATATTAAGTGTTTTAAGGTTTTATATTGTTCGTTTGTCAAATCAGTACTAGAGTATGCTTGTCCAGTATGGTCACCATGCTACAAGACATATGTAGATTTAATTGAGCGTGTGCAAAAAAAGTTCCTGAGATTCATAGGGTTTAAAATCGGTAGAAAATATTGCATACGAGGAAATAATCAATTCGTTAAATTTACCTAGCCTTCAAGACAGGAGAAGGATAACCGATATTTGTACACTACAGAAAGTTTTAAATTCTACAATTCACTGCGCAGAACTTCTGGAGAAGACTGGACTTAGTACTCCTCAAAGAATACTACGTATAACGAATTTGTTTCATTTACCATTTCACCGAACAAATTACGGTTTATCATCAGCATTGACTAGATCGTATGCTTGGGTTAATGCTATTAATAGAGTCTCTAATATAGATTTACGAGGTTGGTTTGAAAAGTCCGTGCAAAAATAAAAACTACTGATGTGTTTGGGGTAAACCTTTTTTATTTTTCCACATAGTCTTGTTTTAGGCTTATACACTTCGTCCAACGATGTTCTAGTTTGTTGATCCCTTCCGAATAATAGGATTTGTCCAAGTCTGCAAAATATCCATTAGTGTCTGCAATCACCTCCTCGTTTGAATAAAATCTTTGTCCCGCCAGCCATTTCTTCAAATAGTAATCCGAGGGAGCCAAGTCTGGAGAATAGGGGGGATGTGAAACGAGTTGGAATCCTATTTCCATTAAAGTCCTCCGGATTCTTCTGGAACAACTGCAAACCATCCTTGCAACACTTCACACGATTCCGTTTTTGGTCAAGCGTGAGCAATCGCGGCACCCATCTTGCGGATAGCTTTCTCATGTCCAAATGTTTATGCAAAATATTATGTACCCGTTCAGTGGAGATGCCCACAGCACTAGCAATCTCACGCACCTTAACTCTTCTGTCATCCATCACCACATCATGGATTTGATCAATGATTTCTGGAGTCGTAACCTCCACAGGCCGTCCAGAACGTTCAGCGTCACTTGTGCCCATATGGACAGTCCGAAAATTTTGAAACCATTTATAAACTGTTCTAATCGAAGGTGCAGAGTCACCATAATGTTTATCAAGCTTCTCTTTAGTCTCCTGAGGCGTTTTGCCTTTCATGAAGTAATGTTTAATCACCACACGAAATTCTTTTTCGTCCATTTCTTGAAAATCACTCGACTTCCTTGATTCACACGAATGCCAAACACAAAGAAATAGACCAATATGGCTGAAACTTGGTGTGCGTTCATTCAAGAGATGCTACTAACTAAACATGACCTCGATACGCGCCGGTGGTGCCATCCCTCGGAGTTTGCACGGACTTTTCAAACCAGCCTCGTATACAATCAGGTAAAAACAATGCCGCAACTTAAAAAACAACCGGTATCGTCTCCCCTTCGTTACCCATCCATCGCATTCAGGTGGTTAAAGGGTATTTTTATTTAATTAATTGCTCATATCGATGGTTGAAACTAGACTGTATAGCTTCAATAAGGCAAATTGTTTATTCAAATCGGCATCGAACGAAGTGGACCCTTTACAAAGGTAATAAATGTAAACAAGCGCTTTGCTTATGCAAACAGTATTTTAATGGTATTAATTTCAGCTGCGGTTAATGAAATAAAATTATTATTTACACAACCTTTGGGGTGATGTATCAAAAGCGACTATGTTCTCGGTTGAAAAAAAAAACATTTACCTCCACTGACTATTAATTGAACTCTGCCAAGCAATTTAGTTTTTGCAATAAATAAATGTTTTAATCAAATACACTTAATCGAAATTGATTTTAATAAATTGAATTTTGCTGTGACGAACTTGATAACTGTAGAGGCTACATAAGGACTTAAGGACAATAATTTCTATCTCAACTTTGTAGTTGGTCCATTGATTGATCAGTGGTGGTGCAGCGATCATAGTGAGTTCTCACAGGACGTTTCGTATTGGGTTCAAGAGCAAGAGTATTTGGTCAAATAGTAATTTCTTACTGCTCTTGTCAAAGCAATCTTTTCGAGATTTTTTCATTTAATAGTTTTGCAAGACTGTTTTTAATAGTTTTCGACATATATCAGTTTGAGACTTATCAGAAAACGCAGAAAATTTATAACTAGTGGCAACACCGTTAAATCTGCGACTGCACTTTATTCAATAGTGCCAGACACCTTCTCTATGTTGCCAGTTCTAAAAAATACTAGTACTGGACATAATTGTAAACTTCTTGAATTTATATATTATATCTTTCCTTATTTCTTTGATGAGGTTATTGTGGCATGGTAAGAGAGAGAGAGCTTAATAAAGGATTCTCCTTCTAAAATAAGTTCTGCCTGTAGTCATTGTGTTTACTTACATTAATAGCTGTATGAATATTAGCACGACACAGTGCCCCAAACTTACTGGACACCTTATATTAGGTTGTTGAAGAAGTATTGGACCTTTGAAAGTCAAAATTGAGACAATTGTTTTTTATATTTAGAAAGAACTTCATTAAGTCAAATATGCCATTTTGTTAGACGACCTTCGGCCATTTTTCTGGCAACACCATAATCCTACCTATGTACAACTTTTCAGGGAGTTCTGCAGAGACCGAAACAAATGGTAGTCTGACAGCGCAAAGTCCAGGCTATACGGTGTATGCATTAAACCTTCCCAGCCAAGCTCTCTCAATGTTTGCCGAGTCATCAAAAATGTGTATGCTCTGGCGTAGTCATCGTCGAAGACGACACCCTTTCTGCTGACTAGTTCCGGTCGATTTTTTTCAATCGCTTACCTCAATCTTGTTAACTGTTGACAATAGAGTACAGAATCAATCGTTTGGTCAGGCTGTAGAAGGTCATGATGCACGATTCCCTGCCAATTCCACCAAACACACAGCATAATTTTTTTGGCGTCAATCCGGGCTTTGCCACCATTTATGAGGATCCATTTTTTCGCACATTATTGTCATATGTAATCCACTTTTCATCGCCCGTGATTAAGGGCTTTAAGAATGGCTTGATGCGGTTACGCTTCTATAGAGATTCGCAGGTAGAAATTCGACCCAGTACCTACCTTAGCATCAAATTATGTTGAACTTAAACATCAAGCTACAAAAAGAAGCTTGCTCCAAACGGTTTAAAACTGTTTCCTGATCGATGTTTAGTTCCTTGACGATGTCATAGCTACTTACATGCCAGTCTTCCTCTACTTTTGCCAAAATTCTACGAACCTTTTCTGTTATTGGTCGACCATTATGAAGAGCGCATCTTTGATATTGAAATTTCCACAACGAGAACTACTAAACCATCTTTTGGCTGTTGCTTTTGATAACGTATCTTGAGCATAAACAGTCCAGATTTCTTCATAGATCTGCGCAGCATAGCAGCCCAAATTTCTTCATCGATCTGCGCAGTATTTGTGTCTTTATCAAAATAAAATTATAAAATATAGCGAACTTCTGCGAGATTTTACTCATCTTCAAGGCGCTCTAAAATAAGTATGAATAAACGAATTCCAACAGTTTTTAAACGTCTACTACTATCAAATGTCAGCTTTCAAATAAAGCTAAGTATGACCGGAGGTGACCTGAAATATATGACACTAAAGCTATCTAACGAGAGAAGGGCTCACTACTTTTTCGACAACCCTTTATATAAAAAAATGTTACTAAAAAACTCATTTTAACCGAAAGAAATCCTGTAGTCTAACCTTCAAACAACTGTAGCCGGAGGCATATAGAAAGTATAGAGACAAATAAAGTCCTATCTCTGTGGAATTTGCCTTATGTGTTGTAGATTGATTACTTGTGTCTCTACGACGTTATCTAAATTATAGCAACTGTGAAATAAGATACAGAAATATTTCCGCCGTGTTGGTTTTCACATTGTCTGAGTACCCAAATATATCTCTCTGCTATTTATCTTTAGGAAATTATGATGAGACGGCGGGTAAATTAATATAATAAACTTCCAATTTGGCGTTGTTCAAACGAATAATTTCGATGCAAAATGTATGTTTTTTCTAATAGTTCTAACAAAGTTACATACTTTTATTTGAAGTATAATACGTGTTGATTCTTTTTTTCTTATGTCGCAAAATCAGCGAGTGTGACCATCCCTAGCCGTCAGATAGTGTTGCCGTTAACCGTGGTTCATTAGCATTAGTCTCTGTAACTCATGTTACCGGTTATCGTCGTCTGTTAGTGTTACCGTCGGCCGAAATCAATTAGCGTTACATCGTACTGTAGCTAACAGTATCGTTTACCGTTTCTCTTTAGCATAATACATTACTATCTGTTTTGTCGGAAGCTGATGGGGCTTTTACCATAGGAAACCAAAAGATGACTCTGGAGATATAACCGTTTGATAACATAACCGGAAACCACCGCTTTCGTTGTTCCTCCCAGATCAATGTAAATTACTAGCACTTTAAGAAAAACAATAAAATTTGTTAAAAATAAAAGCAATATGAGCTTAGACTTTGAACGAATTATAAAAGTAGATTTTTTCTATCCTTCTTTTTTTTTATGGGTCTGACTGCTTGAAAAGCGTTGTACGCGGAGTAACAAGCTGAACCTCATATAGATGCGAAGCACCAGCGCGACGTGTTGTGGGGTGTAAAGCTTTCTGGTTCGAAATAATATTCCCAACTTTTGAGAAGCTCTCCTTGCTATGCCTGCAATATGTTCATGCCAGGACATATTTGCTCCCAAACTAACGCCCAACAAATTGAGCGGCGATGCTAGGGGAATGGAGTGCCCCGACATAACTACGTCGGGTTCAGCAACGTTAACTTTTTTAGAAAAAACTGCCGCCTGGGTTTTTGTAGCGTTAAATTCCACTTGGTTACTATCACCCCAAGATAGAATTTCTTCCAGGTCTTTGTTAAGTTGAACGACCTCCTGCTGTCTGCAGTCGCCTGAGCAGCCGATGTCCGAGCGTTCAAGGTGAATGATGAGACAAGCGTACTGTCATCTGCAAAGATGTAGATTGGATTCCCGGTCTTTTCCAGCAGATCGTTAATGTAAATGAGAAAGAGAGTAGGAGACTGTATAGAGCCCTGGGGCACACCGGCGTTGATAGTGAAGGGTTAGAAAGAAATCCGTCGACCGCCACTCATAAAGAACGCTCTCTGAGGAAACATGAGAGCCACAAACAGAACCTTTCAGACATACCATAAGAGTTTAGCCAACAGTCCATCGTGCAAAACACGGTCGAATGCACACGGTCAAGAGCAACCGCTCGAGATTCTCCAAAGTGTTCAATTGCGTTGTTCCAAACATGTGTTACATAAGTCAAAAGATCTCCTGTTGATCTATGTTTACGAAAACCATATTGGTGATCGTTAATAATATTGAATCGTTCAAGATATTTTAGAAGATGCTCATTGATAACTTTTTCCATTACTTTCGATATTATTGAAAGCATTGCGACTGGTCGGTAGTTATTTGGCAAGGTCTTCTTGCCTTTTTTAGGTATCGGCTGAACTGTGGCACATTTCCAGCAGGACGGAAATATTCCCTTTCTGTAGGATAGGTTAAAAAGTCTACAAAAAACTGGTGTTAGTTCCCTCGCACAGTTTTTGAGAACTATGGCAGGTATTCCGTCAGGGCCAGAAGCCTTCTTGGTATCTAGCTTCATTAAAATACGCTTTATGATGCGCTGTCTGATGACAACATCTGGCATCCTTGACTGCAATATGGGAATAGTAGGTGGTGTTTTTCCTTGGAAATCGACAGTAGAATGTGAAGCAAAGAGTTCAGCTAACAAGTCCGCTCTCTCAACAGGTGTGGTTGCAATGGAATTCTCTGGCCGTGTGAGTGGTGGTATCGTGGATTTGATAAAATTTTGACTAACTAACTAGTATATAGTAATTTTTCTGCTTTCCAGAATAAGTTTAATATGAACATATTGTGGCATGGTAGTCGCCGCTTCAATTTCGACCATCGACTAGATGTTGTGTGTGTTTTTCTGGGTAGTAGTTAATGCAGAGATACAATAACGACCGTGGTAGAACTACCGTGTTATTTTAAAAGTACGGTGAAATACAAATGTATGTTTCGACACCTGTGTAACATTAACGAATATTATGACATCCCTGCTAGTATATCCCAATAGAGAGATAGTAAAGTATAAAGGGGCGGGGAGGTGAACGATACAAAAAAATATATTAAAACAAAATTTTTTGTCACTCCAACTAGTTAATTTTCCAAACTGACATATTAAGAAGTTACTAGGTCCTGAAATGTGATAGCAACGAAATGTAATCAGGTTCGTCATAGAAGGAGAGCTGGTAGACATTTTTGGGTAGGTATTTGAGGCACAATGAAAACTTGTCAAATACTTCTTTAGTGATACCTAAATACAAAAACGCAGACCTGGCTGAAGGGTAGAGGGGCCAAATTATTGAATCGGGTCTAAAACTTAGCAAGATGTTTGTAAAATTATATTTCAAAAAAATCGAAAAAATATATTTGAAGCACGTTGAAATTTAAACAGCATAATATTGGTAACTAAAAAAAGATATTTTTAAAAAGACAGGTTGTTTCGGTGGGACATTCTACCTTCCAGGTGATCGAGAATGTTAAGCATGAGTGCGAGTAAACAGCGCTAAGGGTAAGCTGAAGTGCGAGAGATAGCGTATAGGCAGCTGTCTTAGTCGAAGAACGCTGCGGTGCAATTGGCTCTCGTAAGACCACGTGACTCACAGCATCCATGCGTTTGTTAGTAAGAATTTTGGAGTAGTTATAAGATTCTCAGTCTTATCATTTATTAGTAGTATTTTATTATTAGTAGTATTTCATTTATAGTATATTTTTTATTTCCTACATAATGGAATTTTTGAGTTATTTATAGCGTTATTGAGGCAAGTATGAAAATTTATGCGGGTAGTAAATTTGTATAGGAGCCGATGTTACAGCTATTGTATTGAGTAGCACAGGTAAAAGGTATAATAATAATAGTATACACGAATATATTCTATAGTCAGTATAGTAAGTCTATTCGATGGACAGTATTTGTCAGTTAAAGACTACGAATACCTTACGCCATTTTTGGGTATATATCAGATGAAAAAAAAGTAAAATTGTAACATACCTAATAAAGAAGGAAGCACATCAAATGTTTTTGAAGTGTTGTCGTAGTATTTTTTAATTACAGCAAGCAAATTTTTCTAAGATTGGGTATGATAACCGTCTTTTAGATTAACATTGGTTGGTAAAATAATGTCTTTGTATTTTAAACCATATTTTTTTCTAATTTCCAACACCTCATGACTTTTTTTCAAAGTTTTTTCACTAAAAGCAATTACTTTTTCATTGTCCTTTGTACAAATAACACACACTAATTTAGAACTATTATCACCATCCATCGTAAATAACCAACAACCAAAAGGAAGTTTTACAATAACATGAGTTACACGAATACGTCAAATTATACGAATGAGAATTTTAAAACTACTCCAAAATTCTTACTAACAAACGCATGGGTGCTGTGAGTCACGTGGTCTTACGAAAGCCAATTGTACCGCAGCGTTCTTCGACTAGGACAGCTGTCGATATACGCTGTCTCTCGCACTTCAGCTTACCCATAACGTTGTCACACTCGCACTCATGCTTAACATTCTCGACCACCTGGCAGGTAGAATATCCCACCGAAACAACTTATCTTTTTAAAAATATCTTTTTTTAGTTCCCAATATTATGCTGTTTAAATTTCAACCTGCTTCAAATATATTTTTTTCGATTTTTTTGAAATATAATTTTACAAACATCTTGCAAAGTTTTAGACCCGACTAAATAATCTGGCCCCACTACCCTTCAGCCAGGTCTGCGCTTTTGTATTCAGGTATCACTAAAGAAGTATTTGACAAGTTTTCATGGTGCCTTAAATACCTACCCAAAAATGTCTACCAGCTCTCCTACTATCAGTTGTTCGGTAAGGGAAAGTTGCAGACTGCTTAGTTGTTTTATTTTGTTATATGGTTTAGTTGATTTATAATTTTTTTTTAAACAAGACCGAGTACAATGGTAGATATTAATCTCAATTCACTAAATTATATGTATCATTTGACTTTACTTATGAGTTTTTTATTAAAATCACAGAACGACAAAGCTGTAGGTCACTAAATAAAAGGAGCTTTTCGCTTCATCGGGTAATTAATCAAATTTAAATGAATTCCGTTCCCAAGGACCCACCTAACCATATAATGTGTTTAAAATTACCGTATCCTACCTGTTCTCTCAAAGTGCCTAATTTAATGTGTACTATACAAAATGGTAATTTCCCTGTCCAGCTTTCCGTGCATGGCTCCCCAAAAAAAAAACTCCAGAGTCCATTATATTTAATAACTCGTTATTAAAAGTTTTCTAAAATGAAACAACTATTAAATGGGACCAACAACACTTCGGCATAATTTGTTTTTATTATAACTTTTCTCGTTATGTGACAATGGAAAATGCTTGTTCTTGACAGGTCGGACATTAGTAGTTTTTTGTTTTAATCACTTTGTCGTGAAATGTGGTAAAAGTGGGGCATTTGGAAACATACACCATAATGTAAGAAAAATAAAAAATTCTTTTATGGTCAGTAGTAGTGGTACTAGTAGTAATTATGGGGAGGCTCAGCGCCTAGCAGACGGACCCCAAAAAAAAAAACAACCTAATCACCACGATCATTGCAAAACCTCCTGGACCTGACGTAAAAGTCAAAGATGCTAATCCACGTCAGAGTGCCCGCGTTCCCCAGCTGAGCACTGTCCTTCCGAAGATCCCATGTCGGAGTTTCCCTATCGTCTTGCATACGCAGATAAATTGGAGCGTCCCTCGTCCTCTATACAAGGATACTAAATAATCAATGATATCCTTGCATCTGATGATTAGTCATTACGTCCGCTCAGACAATAGTTATCCTGCTAACCCACTAGTCTTAAAGGACGAAGCAAACCCATGACAAACAGCTGCCTATATTTTCACTGCCAACAATGAAGTGAGTTATAATACAATCTCACGAATAAAAAAAGGAAACGACCTCGTACAACTTCATAGCCAAATAAATGCAATAAAGGAAAATACTTAGTTAAACTAACAATTAAATATAAAATTATTTACAAGAAAATTAAAGAATCACAACCTATTTTCATAAAAGTTAAGACAAATGCTTTCCCTAAATCATTTTACCGATTTTTAGTTACGCGAAATTACCTCGTAAAGCTCTAGCTAATTAAATAGTTGCGATATATTTTATGTGGGTTGCAGTATGTTTGGAGGTTTTAATCTATTAACATGGATATATAACGTTGAGAGGAAGGAAGGGTAATATTTGTAAACGAACTAAAGCTGAAGCATAAAACAATTCATACGATATCCTGATGAGAACAATTAATTTTCACCATTCTACGAGTACTTTGGAAACATTTTATGTAAATTCATAAAAATGTTAATAAATGAGTATATATTTATTCCGCATGTACTAATAAGGGGTGAGAAATGGTCGCACAAACAAAAAAAAATAATTTTCAACCAAAACACTTGCCAAATGAATTAGAACATCTAAGAACAGCCTTACAGAACAACGATTGTTCTCGGCAAGAAATAGAAAGAGCCACTCGTCAGAATAAACCTACAAAAACTGACAACAAAGACAAACAATCCACTGGATGCCAAAGAGTTAATTTGCCTTTTCTGAAATATGTAACGGAACGCATTAGAAAATTGCTACGTAGGCACGATATTAATACCACATACAAGCCAACACGGACAATAAAACAAAGTCTAAGATCGGTAAAAGACCAGAGAGATCCACTTTCCGCTGCAGGCGTATATCGAATTCCATGCAGCTGTGGTTCATTCTATGTTGGTACAACGAAACGTAGCATTAATACACGGCTAGTTGAACATAAAAGAAGTTGCCGACTAGGACATACAGACAAATCTGCAGTGGCCGAGCACACGCTGACCCAGGAAGACCACAAAATACTGTTCGACCAGACTCAAGTTCTAGCCAACGTATCGAGCTACTACCCGAGGTTATATAGAGAGGCTACTGAAATCCACACACACAAACGGAATTTTAATAAAAAAGACGAAGGGCTTAATCTTAGCAAAACTTGGACGCCCGCATTGCGACAAACAAAAACGTTAAGAAACAGGGAAATGTCGCTGGCGCCTGATTGGCCGAGAGTACAAATGGCCATGCCTACTGGGGAAGACACAAAACCAGACAGCACTGCCACATCGCCTTTCAAAATGATGACCGTAGTGTCAATGAAACGTCAGGAAGTTAATACATGGAGACCACGGCCTCCACTCCCAAAAGAAATCCACAGTAATTCAACCGGTTGTGAAAGCCTGCATTCTTCAATATAATTTTCAGTTGTGTTAACTCTCAGAAGATTCGTGAAAAATGTTCATGACATGTGGTCTATTAGTTATCGAGTTACAGCTATTTGTGCGTTGTGTTTTCCTTGACGCGCTTCACTAGTGAGAAGCCTTTTTTTGTAAAGTTCTCCACTATCTTATAACCTCCTTTGAAAGATATGCCAGGATACCGTTTATGATCACCTGAAGTAGTTGAGAGTTATTCAATCCTCTTATTATTCATGGGATTGATTATATATTTGTGATCCAGAGTAGGATCCCACTGTCAGGAAATCCTATTACCTACTACCAAGCCAAACTCACCTCTCAACGCCTCAATATACAGTATTAATTTGGGATAGGTCCGTTTGTTTGCTACATCCCGGGTAGAATTTAGCAGACTTAAGGTCTCACTTAGCATTTTTAGGGCTGGCTCGTCGGAATTAAGTCGCTTAGTGCCGGTGGATATTTTATGGTATATCTGCGCCAGAAGTTGTACTGGAACGCAATTAGCTCAGCCCTATTGGCGACCGCCAATAGGGCGGAGAACTGCGACTTCACATCATATCACAAGCAGAAAATAAAGCTAAAGCAATAAAAATGTTTATAAAGAATAATATGCCAGAGTTAATGATTAGACAGATCAGATATCTGTCCCCCAAAAATTTTGACTTTGACTTAGCACATTAAAAAGACTTTATGTTCTCGACATACCCCTTTTTTAGGTTAATATACATTATTATTTTGGAAACAGCAATTTACGATGTTGCACTATACACAGGTTCACTAAATAATTAATAACAAATACCCACGCGTCGGTAAAATACAATTTTATTATTTTGAAAATTGCTCGTGCAAATACTTAATAAATTTAAAAATTCTCAAAACTACTGAGTGGGTGGATATTTTATGTGTGGAAAGAAAAACATAGAGCATACTTGTAGATGAAATTTATGGGTAACACTCTCGTCAAGCTATCACAAGGCTCATTCCGAAAGTTCTCGGCCTGACACAGTCAGATGACCAAATTATTATGATGTTTGTTAAGTATTATCTACTAAATGGCATACTGTCAAGTTTCAGACACGTGTGTTTAGTTGTCTTTGTTTAGCGATCGTATAAACAAATGATTTTAACATCTTCTAAAAGAGAAAGATAAAAAAATGCGAACTGTTATAAAATGCTTCATTTTAAAAGGTTTAATACCTACGGACATTCAAAAAAAAAGTAAATGTCACATTCAATGATTCTCTCTTCGTTTTCAACGATTAAAAAGTGGGTTGCTGAATTGAAAACGTGGTGGTATATCCATTTAAAATGATAACCGCTCAGGATACTCGGAAAACTCTACGACCGACGAGATTGTGACAAAAATTCATAATAGCGTACTAAATGATCACCGACTGAAAGTATGCGAGCTCGCTAACACTGCAATCATCTTGATAGGACGTGTCCATCATATTTTACACGATGTATTGGGTATGAGAAAGCTTTCCGCTCGATGGGTGCCGTGTTTATTAACAACTAATCAAAAACATGCCAGAAACGAAAGAGTAGCCAAAACAGTGGGTGGTAGAAGGTGAAAGTGCGCCCAAAAAAAACATAAATGGTTCCATCTGCAAGAAAAGTCACGGTTACGGTTTTATGGTATTCTCATGGTGTATGCTCATAGACTACCTGGAGAAAGGTAGAACCATCAGCGTAAAGTGTTAGGCCGCAGTACTGGACCAATTAAAGGGTGCTATTCAAGCGAAACGTTTACATCTCGTAAAAGAGAAAGTTCTTTTTCATCATGCTGCATTTTACCTGCGCGTTTTTGATTTATTATGTGATTTTAGTAAAAGATAAGTTTGTCAAGTAAGAACATGTCCGCGATAATTCATTTTTAGTAGATGCGATTCTACCGATTCAACAAAAAATCGGTAGAGGGAACCTTTGTCTACGACGCATTTTAGTAAATGTATCAGTTGATTCCGAACTTTCGTCGAAATCACGTTAAATCCAAAATGGGTTGTTTGTGAGTCGGTTCGAGGCAGTCTTTCTTTGTTCCCATTCAAAGAAGCCTAAAATAACACATTCTGCGGCCGCTAAATATATTAAAAAGTCGGTGACGTTTGTGAAGAAGTCTATAAATAATTTTAACGAGACGAAAAATGTCGACGGCTTGCCAAACGTGGCTAAAATTGACGCTGCGTCAAAGAGAGGCAAAATTAAGAAAATCGAGTTTGAATGTGTTCCATGAAACCATTCGACTCATAATGTCAAATTCCGAAGCATGGGCAAAAATCATGTCGCGAAGCGGTTCGCTTGGGCCCACGACAACATAGACAACAAAGGGTTGGACAATTTGTATCTCCGTAGATTTTAAATGCGAAAAAAATGTGTGATATTTACGAGAAGGCCTTGCCACCTGCCAAACGGTGGTTAAAAAAAAACGAGGAATACACTGATGGCAAAAAACGTTCTTGAAACGCATTTTTTCAAGAATACGAGAGGTCACGTTCTTACTTGACAGACTGTATTAATAATATAATACCTAATAATTTTGAACAAAAGAAGTGATGGTTACATTAAAAATAATTTGTTCCATACAAAGTTTGGCCAAAATTAATTAATTATTCGTGAATGATTTCTTCATTGAGGTGATTTATTCTAAGCAACTCCTGGAGGTATTGTAAGGTATTGGTATACTAGACAACAAAGAACTGACGTCAAGAGAACTTAAGATTTCGCCTTCGTTGAAAACTAGATGTCTTGTCTTGTAAATGAATTCTAAAAAGTTTTTCACTGAAAAAGCATTCCTTTTTAAAGGCAAATTTTCACCCTCTTTTGCCAACTAATTAGAAATTAAATATGTGAGCGATTCTGAATTTTAGGCCAGAAATACAACTTTGAGATTCAGTTCAAAGTTTAGCCAGTAGGAAATAAAGTTGTTACATTTAGGAGATTTTTTAATTTCTCGCGCCATTTACGGTAAATCACGTAACTTGTACATACAGTCGGTCAAGTAAGAACTCGTATTCTTGAAAAAATGACTTTCGAGAAAAATGTTTGCCAGCAATGTATTCTCTGGTGTGCTAAAAACGTTGCAAATACCTTAGTAAATTGTCCAATCGCCTCCTGCATCAATAATCGCATTTTTCGAGGCATGCTGTCTGCGAGATTTTCTGCATACTACGGCAATAATCTGTAAATTTTTCGAATCTCGCGAGACAACTGAGACAAAGCCCTTAGAGTCTTTCCTCTGAGCTTTCTCTTTAGAAGGAACCAAAGGTTTTCAATAGGGTTGGCATCTAGCGATTGTGAGGGCCACTCTAGTATCTTATCGTGGACCCAAGCGAGCCGCTTCGCAACGTGATTTTCGCCCAGCAAAGGTTTCTTCAACGTCCTCCGGAATTTGACATCATGAGCACGAAGAAGGTGTCAAATAGTCTCATGGGACACATTCAAACCCGATTTTTTAAATTTTGCTGCTCCTTGACGCAGCGTCAATTTCGGGTCCGTGAAAACAAAGACACGATTCGTTTTTCGACCTTCGGAGTGACTTTGCCTATCAAGCCACGTTTTTGGCAAGTCGTCGACATTTCTCGTCGCGTTAAAACCACACAAACTCTTCACAAATGACACCGACTTTATAATATATTTAGCGGCCGCGGAATGTGTCAATTTAGGCCCCTTTGGATGGCAACAAAGAAAAACTGCCTCGAGCAGAGGCGCAAACAAGTGACTTATTTTGGATTTGACGTGATTTCGACTAAAGTTCGGAATCGACTAATACCTTTACTAAACTGTGTCGTAGACAAAGGTTACCTCCATTGATTTTTTGTTTAATCGCATCTATTAAAAATGAATTATCGCGGAGACATTTGCTTCGGAAATAACGAAAAAACGTTAAACACAATAGTTTTAGGGAATGTTAAGGTGCACAGTTTAAAATTCTTTTTGAGTATACAGGGTACTTCATAGAAGTGTAGCCGATATAACATGTTTTTTTTAAATGGAACATCCTATTTTCTAATTTATTTTTAAAATCTGCGTAAAATTCTATAACTTTTTCATTAATAATGGTATATACTTAAACCTAGTAGTTTTTCTAATATTTCAATTTTTTTTTTTTTTAAATACTAGTTTTCAGTCTTGTAAAAAATTGCCAGTAGCGCCATTGTTTCTGAAGTATACTTATAATTGGTACAAGCGTTCTATAGAAATGAAAAAAAAGATATATGTAAAGAAATTTGGGTTAGATGCTACAGGGTGTTCAAAATAAATTTATGCATTTCGACTATTTTAAATTAAAAAATCTGGACCAACTATGGACCAATAATTGGAAAATCTAATATTCCACGCTATACATTAAGCAACCAATGGTTTTGGTTTGGATTTCCAGGACCCAAAATGGATTAGCTGTTGAATAATAATGCATGTTATGGCTGTTAACTGCTCCGTTACTGCGAAAAGTAGCTTCATCAGAAAACATTATTTGCTCCATTCATGGTGGTACAAAAGTTTACTCGTCGTTCAAAATCACGGTATTGAAGTTCATGATCTAGTTCCATATGAAAGGGGTGGTACTTGTATTTACTCGTAGTGCGATTAGCCGTAGATTGTGATGTGTCAGATAAATCAGCTAGTTGACGGCTGCTGACCTGGAGATTATCTTCAACATGAAGTAAAATCTCTATTTCTTGTTCCTCATTGGTAGCATTCTAGTTTACTACTTTCCGTTTCGTATACTCAACGCTGATGGTACCACCATCAAACCGTTCCATTAAGCACTGAAAAAATTTTCTAGATGGTATACATCTATTAGGGTACTTCACTCCGTAAAGCCTTACTGTCAAAAGACAATTTTTTCCCGCCTCGCCCAGTATATAATTCATTTTTAGGAAATTTCATATTACCTTTATACGTCACTTACTACAACAAATTAAGCTATTTTTACCTGCTTAATAGACCAGTCAAAATTTGACAATGCCTACATTTTTGTTTTGTCTTAGCAACTATGATGTTATAGCGTAAGTGTAATAAAAACCAGGGTAAAAATTGAAAAATTCAAAATAAATCGAAAACTATTAGAAATATGGTAGGTATATGACATACTTAATAAAAGTTGGAGGGTTTTGCAAATATCTTTTTTTTCATCTCTATAAACTGCTCGTACCAATTATGAGTATTCCACCTTCAGAAAGAATGACACTACTGGCAATTTTTTACAAAACTGAAAACTAGTATTTTTTTTTTTTAAATTGAAATATTAGAAAAACTACTAGGTTTAGGTATATAATATTATTAATAAAAACGTTATAAAATTTTACGCAAAATTTAAAAATAAATTAGAAAATAGGATGTTCCATTTAAGAAAACATATGTTATATCGGCAATACTTTTTTGAAGTACCCTGTATACTCAAAAATAATTTTAAATTGTGCACCTTAATATTCTCTAAAACTATTGTATTTAACATTTTTTTTCGTTATTCCCGAAACAAATGAGATAATGAACTTTGCTCTATCGTTGACTCACCCTGTACATAAGGCAATTTAACATCTAACCTCATTACTTAGTAAATACAATTCAGTTTAGTAATAACATACAATGATTTTACACTTAAAAGTCTTATAGTAGTATTTTATTATTAGTTCCATAAAAAAACTAATATTTATTTAATAACACCCGAATTTACTAGTCAAAAATGAACTTGAAGAAAACTTTACTGAATTAATTAACCAGTTTTTTTGTGTTCTTGGCTAATTTATTTTTCAAAAAAGTTTTCTCGTTAGTGAAAAAAGCTTGTCCCCCATAAAAAACCAAAAAGCGTGATTTGCTATATGAATTATAACGCTTCAACATTTATTTACTAGGTTAGGAATGATATAGTTGTTTTAGTTGCAACTGCAAGTATTCATTTTGTTTCCGATTTGATCTAGTGTTTAAACTGCTTTTTAGTTTGTATTTGTAGTTTTTTAGGGCTATAAAATAAACGGACAAACACATTCACTGCGGACACTCAAACCTAACACTGTACCCTACATGGATGATTTATTAGGAGTCGTTCGACAAAAGCCACAAAATAAAAATCATGAATTTTATACGAAGGGTTGTTACGTAGACAACACGCAACTAGAGCGGCGCAAACGATTTTTGGAGCGTTTGCAGCAACCTAATTTTAGAATTAGAAGAATATTAGAGATGTGACGGGTATGCGGACTACCCGACCAAAACCTGGTACCCGCCTGATTTGGCTGGGTATCCGTTTTGCCAGGATAGTTAACTACCTGGCCGGGTACTCTGTCAAAACTAACGTTTATTTCAATATGTGATAGGAGAAGCATAACAATGACAACAAAGCTGAACTACACGCATTTATATGAGAATAAAATTTACGTAAAGAATTTTTTCATATTTAAAATCGAGCAAAGGTAAATTGTGATATAGGTATGTTGGTATTTCACCATTTTCAGGCGACAATCTGTTCCTTTTTTAATGTTCCGTACGGGACACTTATAAAATCACTTCGGTGTCTGTCCGTCTGTCACACCCGATTTTCTCCGTAACTATTTGACGTAGAAAGTTGAAATTTGGTACTAAGATAGAAATTGATGGCCTCATCAGAGCTATGTAGTTTTGAAAGTTAAATTTTGACTTAATGGGTTAGTTTTGGGGGGTGAAATCGGAAATGAAAAAAAAAAAAAATTTTACTAGGTCATCGAGTGGGGTGTCTAATGAAAGCTTGTAAAAACACGAGTTCAAAAATATATATAATGTCTTACAAGCACACACTTTTTTTTGTATTATTTTGAAAAAATCGCAAAAAATCGCTGCCCCCCCTCTATCTCGAGAAGTACTGATCCAAAAATTTTGAAAAAATTCTGAAATATTCTCCAAGGAGTGTAGACTGAACGAAAATTATCACAAGTGCATTACCTTTAATAATTTATCTGGTATTTTTTTTTTATGGGTCTAGCACACGTGCTGCAGGGAAGTCTCTAAAGCGCTCCAGGAGCGGCACGAGTGCGGAAAAAGCGATTCACGTTGTTCTTGAATCGCTGTAAATTGTACTTGGTGGGAAACACAGCGCTGGGCAAATTATTCCAAAGGGATGACGTTCTCCATATAAAAGATTGCTTGAAAAGCATTGTACGCGGAGTAACAAGCTAAACCTCACACGGATGCGAAGCACCAGCGCGACGTGTATTTCTAACATGCACCGCTTTGGGAGGAATTAAGCGGGCTATATCCTTCGAACACTTTCCATGAAAATACTTGTAGAACAGACTCAAGTCGCCAACCGTTCTTCGATGTTCCAGCGAATCAAGGCCGCCGGTCAATTCCGGGTCCCCAATCAGACGGACCGCTCTTCTCTGAACAGAATCCAACAAATGCAGTGTATGTTTGGGAGCGGAGCCCCAAACGTGGGAGCAGTATTCCATAGTTGGTCGAATTTGGGCTTTGTAAAGAATTAACAGTTGCTGTGGGGTGTAAAGCTTTCTGGTTCTAAATAATATTCCCAACTTTTGAGAAGTATAAATAAAAAAAAACAAAAATTTCAAGGTTATCAGTTTTTAGTAAAGATCGGAAACAAACTTTGTTGAAAACTCGTTTTGGGTGTATTTTGTGAAGTCACTGATCATTTTACACCTCCGTAACAAGAATTTTTACTTCAGAAGCAATCAACGTACAGAACACGAATTGAGCAAGTTGAACTTGCACTTGATCGGTTATTTGTTCATATATTTTTAAAATCGAGCAAAAGTAAGTTGTTACGTATATATGATGGTATTTCACCATTTTCAGGTGACAATCTGTTCCTTTTTTTATTCATATATATTTCCAGAAAATAGCCTTACACTAGATACTGAGGAAACTGGTGATAAAAGTAACTTAAGAGCAAGTTCTCTTAACCTAGGGAAACTCTTGAAATTAATCTGCCACCATAAAAACGAACTTGTTTTACGATCTATTAATGGCAAACTTAAATAAGAACTGAACTGTTTTTTTACCTCTTCTATTCCATGGGACTATCTCTAGTTTGAACCATATTAGAAAATGTCTGCTTCGGTTTCTTACGTTTTGTCTTGGAGCTGTTAAGTTTTTTAAAATACTAAGCGGGACATTGTCCGAGGAATCTGATTTTGATACTGACACCACATCTTCATCGGATTCAATATTTACTTTTAACGGTATTGCTTGTTTGAAATATTTTAAAATAATTTTTTTGAACTGCTTTTGGTTAATGAAATATGCATAACATATTTAAGTCTTGAATTCAGGAACGTGGCAATGATATAATGGTAACTGATTCCAATATTTGCGAATCTCTAGCTTAAATCTCCAAGTTACTTATCCCATGTAGATCCGAAACCAGAAACCTCGTTTAAATTTTTACAAACGACTACTAAATGGCGCTACTGAGATGTGACATTACCATTGTTGTAAAATTTGACATTTATTGTTGTTAAAACAGTGGCAGCTTAGAAATTGGCCAAGTAGTTTGTTTACAGTGAGTATTTAAAAAAAAAATAATTTTGTGAACAAATGGAAATTTCACGTGAAGCACATCCAAGAAATGATTTGGTTATACTGGACATGTTGCAACCATTGCTCTAGAGAATTGAAGAACAGTTAATGCTGTATGTACACAACAATTTGTTTGCCAAAAGTTATCGATGAAATCAGAAAAAAACAACCGAAAACATTGTAACATCCTTCATCATGACAATGCCAGCTCTCACATTGGACATAAAACTATTGATTATTTAACGGAGAAAAATATCGAATTAATGTCTCACTGCCTGTATTCACCTGATTTGTCACTTAATGAATGCCTTTTATTTCCGCATGTCAAAAAAAATGCGTGGACAGCAATTTTCAATACCTTAAGAAGCTGTTGACACCTTCCGATACCATGTTTTTGAGATGCCGACTTCAGAGTGAAAAAAATGTTTCGAGAATTAGTTCGAAGGCATGTGTATAAATCTCGGTGAATATTTTGAGAAACAATAAAACGATTGCTACCACATTTTTTTTTCTTTCATTATTTTTGTAAAAATTTAAAAGGTAGCCTTCCTAAATGTTCTTTTAGCAAAATTTAAAAAAATATATACAGAGAATTTCTCTCACCTTGAGCTTGATGCCCTCGTATTTATTTAATAATCAAATTGTTCGAATCACTTCTGATATTATACAGTGAACGAATAAAACATTTCATACTTTGTTCAAATGGTTGTAAAAGCTCTAATAACTTTTAAATTAAGTCCCGCTGATTTAGTGTCACAGGAAGAAAAGAATTATATTCAGCAACAAGCAAGCTGACAGCTCTCTTTGTTCAAAAAGCCTATTCAATAAAAGTATGTGAAATTTAAGCGTGTAGGTACATCTTGTATCATTTTCTTTACTCTAATGTTAAAATATCTCTGGAATTGTTCTAATTTCATTCTGAAAAGAGATGAGTGGTTTAAATGAGTTACGATCCTTCTTTCGGCACTTATATAGTTCAATACAGATCTTTACACTTCTAGAGAGTCGATTACTAGCAATAGTTGGGTATGTATAAAACATGATTTATTATTTACTCCTAAGTCTCTTGTAGCTTTTTTAATGTTAGCTCCACTGTCCCTAATAGGTGGGTTCCTATGCTGTTTACATTGTTTTCTTTAAGCATCGGATTTAAGGTATTTTTGATGTTTTTGCTAGATTGATTACAACATACAAATATTTGTTATTTATGCATATTAAAATTCACTAACGTCCTACAGATACAAGAATGACCTTTATAGCTTATAGTATATCCATGTTATTTGCACTTTTTTTCTTTAAGACTATAGCCAACAACAATAAAAAACTATGCTGCTAAGACTCGAAAAATCTCGAAACGACATGTCCTCTTTCAAGTTGACTTGTTTTTACGAGGGTCTTCTCTAGGCATGTGATTTTCAATTTTGCTTTGCAGATGACAGTACGTTTATCTTTTAATTTACTTTGAACGCTCGGACATCGGCTGCTCAGGCGAGTGTCCGCAGACAGCGGGAAGTTGTTCAACTTAACAAAGACCTAGAAGAAATTCTATCTTGGGGGTGAAAGTAACCAAGTGGAATTTAACGCCACAAAAACCCAGGCGGTAGTTTCTTCTAAAAAAGTTAACGTTGCTGAACCCGACATAGTTATGGCGGGGCACTCGATTCCTCTAACATCGTCACTCAATTTGTTGGGCGTTAATTTGGGAGCAAATATGTCCTGGCATGAGCATGTTGCAGGAGAGCTTCTCAAAAGTTGGGAATATTATTTTGAACCAGAAAGCTTTATACTCCACAACAACTGTTAATTCTTTACATAGCTCAATATTCTACAAGTATTTTCATGGAAAGTGTTCGGAGGATGTGGCCCGTTTAATTCCTCCCAGAGCGGTGCATCTTAGAAATACACGTCGCGCTGATACTTCACAACCGTATGAGGTTCAGCTTGTTACTCCTCGTACAACGCTTTTCAAGCAGTCTTTTATATGGAGAGCATCATCCCTTTGGAATAATTTGCCCAGGACTGTGTTTCCCACCGAGTACAATTTACAGCGATTCAAGACCAACGTGAATCGTTTTTTTTTCCGCACACGTGTCGCTCCTGTAGCGCTTTAGGGACCTCCCTGCAGCAAGTGTGCTAGACACATAAACAAAAATAAAATAATTTCCGATTTTACCCGAAATTGTATGTTATGAATAATATCTCGACATAAAATATCGATAATATTGGGTTGTAATATATTTATTTTAAAGCTGTGAGGGAAGTACTTTATCCATTTTAATACCTGCAGTTATTCTTAGAGCAACCCTAACTTTAAGATGGTCTCCGATAAAAAATACTTTTTTGTTTGTGCTTAAGAAAACCCTCTTTTGTTTAATTTAAATGTTGCGATTAAGATTAATTGGAAAATTTCGTGCCGGGTAGACACTTTCTTGACACCCTTTATTAGTTGAAATAAAAAGGCGTGACGAAAAAGAGAAAACAGATTATAAGAATCTGTTTTTAATTACGAGAATAAAGGCGGTTTATTAAAAAGGTAGAAATTATTTATTTAATCGACGTGTTGAAACTGCAATTGCGCAAATTTAGGATTCTCAATGGGGTGGGGGATTAGGGCGGTCGCGACGGTAGGTTCACCATTTCGAATAAAGAAACTTTTCCCCAACCATCCTAGCGACCATGATCATCGCGAAACTTCCCAGATCTGACCGTGTTAGTCAGTATGTCACCGAATGTCAGGTAGCGGCCTACGTCCTTCAATCTCTTCATCTCAGTGCTTTGCATGCGCAAATACAATGAAGTCACGTCTCCTCAACCTCCAGACAGGTCGGAATACGTAACTTTGTCTTAAATCTAACTGTTTTAACAATAACTATCAGGGAGAATATATAAAATAAATTATAAAATTAATTATTAACCATAAAAAAAAAAAATAAATAAACTTAATACACTCAAATAATAATGTACGACCAATTCCAATAAATACATTTACTAAAAAACAAAAAAGAACAAAACATGAGCTAAAATAAACAACAAAAAAATAAAAACAACCGAAACAGAACCACAAAAATATAGGAATATTTTTCTAAATATTCGCCAACTAAATAAAAAACATTGTTTTCTGGTATTAAACAATTATTAAATTAAATCAATTCCAAAAACAATGATCTATTTTATTTACAAATAATATAAATCCGAAAATATACAAACTTGGAAATATTAGTAAATTTTTCCTGGTAAAAACATCTAGGATATTCCTGAAATCTAAGAATAAACATTGACCTCAATGTTCCCTTTCCTGTATCACCACGATTACTTCAACCACCTTATTTCCAAGCCTTATACGCTACAGTTCAGCCGATACCCAAAAAAGACAAGAAGACCTTGCCAAACAACTACCAACTAGTTGCACTGCTTTCAATAATATCAAAAGTTATAGAAAAGGTTATCAATTAGCATCTTCTAAAATCTTCAATTTATGTAGCACATATTTGGAACAACGCAATTGAACACTTTGGAGAATCTAGATATATCAAAGGCGTATTTGGCATGACGGATTGTTGGCTAAGCTACGCTTTGGTATGTCTGGAAAGTTTTGTTTATGGCTCTCGAGTTTGGCAGTCGACGGATTTCTTCACTATCAACGCCGGTGTGTTTAAAGGCTCCATACTGTCTTCTACCGTCTTTCTCATTTACATTCACGATCTGTTGAAAAAGATTAGAAATCGAGTCTACAGCTTTGCAGATGGCAGTACGCTTATTTCTTCATTCATCTTAAATGCTGAAACATCAACTACTCATGCAAATATCCGCACACAGCAGGAAGTCGTTGCATTTGACAAAGATCTTGGGGTGATCGAAACCAAGTCGAATTGAACGCTACAAAAATTAAGGAGGCAGTTTTTGTAAAAAAAGTTAACGTTGCTGAACCCGACATAGTTTGTCGAAAGATTACATTCCTATCATTGTTACTCAATTTACTTGGCGTTAATTTGGGAGCAAATATATCTTGACATGAACATGGTATAAGCATAGCAAAGAGAGCTTCTCAAAAGCTGGGAATATCATTTTGAACTAAAAAGCTTTACACCCACAACCACTCTTAATTCAGTACAACGCTCGAATTGAACCAACGCAACGATTAAATACTTCTTCATTATTTGGACCTCTACTCCCAAACATACCCTGCATTTGGTGGATTATATTCAGAAGGGAGCTGTTCGCCAAAGATCCTGAACTCACCAGAAACCTTGAATCCTTGAAACAGGCGTCGCTCCTCTAGCGCTTTAGAGATTTCCCTGCAGCACGTGAGCTATGTCCATGTAAAAAAATGAAGCCAGCGAAAAAATACAGAAACACTAAACTAGATAGATCTATCTACTGTGTGTTTTAATTGCTATATAGCAAGAACAGTTAGCACAGAAAGAATTTTATACCAAGTGTCATTGGGTATCTATATATCTTTAAAACATTGGTTAAGAAACGTAATGTAATTAAAAAGAAGATGTAATAGCCGACCCAATAAACATAATCAGATATTATTAAAATGTGGGTTAAATTACATAGAAAATACCGGAAAAAATTATTCTTTTCCATTAAATTTTACCAAGTGAAATTAAAAAAAAAAGCCCAAATTTACACAGAACATAATTAAAGTTCGATAAAATTACATAAATTTATGATATCTCAGTGCGTCTTGTGTAACTTTAGATAATAGTGTACAATATTTACATTACAAAATGTATAAATCAGTCAATAATTCATTATACTTCGTATCTGCGCCTGAGCTAAGCCATCCTTCGGTAGCCGCTATTTAAGTTCGTGGATGATCCTCTAGTTTTACTGGTGCTGTTGGGAGTTCAAGGACGCTGGCGTCTCCAAATATTTACACACACAAATTTACACTCTAAGAAGAAATTTTGTTATTCCTTATTAATTATTATTTAATTTAAATTCTTAGCTAGTTAGTTATTATGTCTACATGTGTGTCTTATTGATGATGTTTAATTTTTATTTTAGAAGGTAGAGTTTGAAAATTTGAGAGAAAATTTAGTTGAGCGGCTTGGGTTATTGAAGTAGATAAGTTTTACATAAGTTGTGTATCTTTTAATTTTGTATAGAATTTTATATTAATAAAGAATTTCATAGTTATTTCTACTATGTTTTAATTCTCCCATTCTTTTATTAGGTAAAAGAATAAAACCTAATTTACATATTGTAAATGTAGAGTATTCCTATGAGTGTTTTACGTAAATGTATGTCTAATATATTCCACTTATCTGTGTAATTTCGTTTACATATTTTTTTATGGAAATTTACATGGAAACCTGGAAGGTACAGGTGTATAATTACAGGGACAATCGATAGTTATAAATGGCCCTAGGATCATCCATGTAGTTATTTTGTACAGTGTGTAGGCGTCACTATTTTACAACACCATAAACAAAAGACCGCGAGGAAGATGTTTATAGCAACAACGATAATTTGGCAGGATTGACAATACCAATTAAAATGGACAATTACTTTCGCTCTTCTGTCTTAATTAATATTGTTAATTCCGTCAAATTCTCGTTGCTATAAACATCTTCTCCGCGCTCTTTTGTTTACAGTGTTGTAAAATGGCGTTTTTTCTTAATTACAAATGATCATAAATTGATTTCTGAGAACAAGTCATTTCTTTTACATGACACTGTCTTATTTCTGAATTCAAATCAATCAATGTGTCAGTAGATATAGAAATACGGAGCACAGAGGGAGGAAGTCCCACCGTGCAACTCAAAATTCCAGCTGCTTTTTAACTTTTAAGACATTGCATTAATTTTTTTAAAAAAATACTCGTTAGACATAGCGCTTCAATTTGTAACTGCAAGATATTTGTTAATTTTTTTTTTATATTTGGCTGAAAGATGAAAAAGGTTTTTTTAGTGTTCCGTACGGAACACTTATAAGATCACCTCGGTGGCTCATATGTCTGTCTGTCTGTCACACCTGATTTTCTCTGCAACTATTTTACATCGAAAGTTGAAATTTGACCCTAATATAGGAATTGAGGGTCTCATCAGAGCCGTACAGCTTTGAAAGTTAAATTTTGGCTTAAGGGGTTAGTTTTAGGGGGTGAAATCGAAAGTGAAAAAAAAAAATTTTACTAAGTCATCGAGTGGGGTGTCAAATGAAAGCTTGTAAAAACTCAAGTTCAAAAATATATGATGTAATACTTGCGCACACTTGTCTTTGTATTATTTTGAAAAAAGTGCGAAAATCGTTGCCCCCCCTTATCTCGAAAAGTAATGATCAAAAATTTTTGAAAAAATTCTGAAATATTCTCTACAGGGTGTAGATTGAACGAAAATTATCGCGAGTGCATTACCTTTAATAATTTATTTGGTATATAAAAAAACAAAAATTTTAAGGTCATCAGTTCTTAGTAAAGATCGGAAAAAAGCTTGATTGAAAACTCATTTGGGATGTGTTTTGTGAAGTCACTGATTATTTTATACTCTCGTAACAAAAATTTTTATTTTAAAAGCAATCAACGTACGGAACACTAATTGCGCAAGTCCAACTTGCACCTGACCGGTTATTTTTAAATAATACTCTTTTGGGCGATGAACTTTTTACTGTGTACATTGAAATCTCGATTATTTTGCTTATGGTAATATATGTTCCTGAGGTCACTGATTCTGGCAAAAATAGTCATTTTAGCAAAAAATTTTGAAGTTTTTTTCCACTGTTTTTTTTTAGTTTTTTCAACCGATAAAGAAAGAACGGGGAATTTCTGGTGCAACAGTATTATTTTAAGGTACCTAATAATGGATACTATAATACTGTTGAACCAAAAATTCCTCGTTATTTCGTTATCAGCTGAAAAAACTATAAAAAAGCTAAAAATAACTGAAATTGGCCAATAGTGTAAAATTCTCAAAATTTTCGCTAAAATGACTATTTTTACAGTAATCAGTGACCTCAGAAACATATTACCATAAGCAAATTATCGAGATTTCAATGTACACAGTAAAAAGTTCAGAGCCCAAAATAGTATTATTTAAAAAATAGAAACCTTCTTCATCTTTCAGCCAAAATTACAAAATAAAAAAAATTACCAAAAAAGTTGCAGGTACAAGTTGAAGCACTATGTCTGACGAGTATTTAAAAAAATTAATGCAATTTAATTCAATATCTTACAAATTGAAAGGCAGCCGGAATTTTGAGTTGCACATTGAGACTTCGTCCCACTGTACGGCGTCGTGAACATACATTGTTATGTAGTCAGTTTTTACATTTAAGATAAAGTCCGCCTGCAGGTCGCTGGGTGGACTGAGTAGCTTAGTAGCCTGTTACCGGTCCCAAGCCCGGGTAAAGGAGGAGGGGTACCAGATCAGGCTAGCAACCTACCTGGGATAAAAAAACCAAGAACGCTCACAGAATGAGAGCTCTGCCTCGGAATAGGACACATTTAACGATGACGACACATGCAAGGAAACAGAGAACAATTCTATAAAGAACTTCAGAAAATGATAGATAAAATACCAATCAGCGAAACAATAATAATAATGGGTGAGTAAAATGCAAGAGTTGGAAATGAGGTAATACCAGGAGTTAAACAGAGATTTAATGAAAACATCAAAAATGACAACGGAGAGCTTATGATAAATTTTTGCGCTACAAACGAGTTGAGAATAAATAATACATACTTTGACCACTAGAGGTAACAGATTATGTCCTAACAAACAGAAAATACATCCACGCCATATATTAGACGTAAGAAGCTTGACATCACCAAACGTAGGAAATGATCATAATTTAGTTATGTGGAAACTAAGGTGGAACATAAGAAACACAAAGCAACACCAAAATAAGGAACTGGAAACAAAGATAAGAATAGAAAATCTAAGAAGAATCAACGATAAACCTGTACCAGAGAAGACTGAAAGAAAAAATCAGAATAAATCAAATAAATGACCACGATAACATAAATGATGGTTGGTTAAAAATAAAAACAAATGTATTAGAAGCTGCATATGAGGTATTAGGGACTAAAACTGCTGATAAAAATAAAGAATGGAGAACAAAAAACACCATGGTTGAGTGCAGAAATCAAAGAGAAAAGCAGTGAAAACAAAGAAAGCTATCTAAAGTACAGGTTAATCACGACAGATCAAGCCTACCAAAGATATAAATGAATATGAACCCACGAATTAGTAAGAAGAACAAAAACGGATTACTGGGAGAGATACACAAGAAAATTAGGATCAGACTTCTATGGTCAACAAAAATAAATTTGGAGATTCATAAGACAGCAGAGAACTGAGATGAAAGAGGTAATAGAGTATACAGACGTGAAGAAAGGAACGTGGGTAACATATCTTACACAATTATATAAAAGAGAACAGCGTATTACACTGCCACAAACACCAAACGATTAACGAAGAAACATATATAACGGAAGAAGACGTAATAGAAGCACTGGAAAAATTTAAAAACCGTAAATCTTCCGGCGGAGAACAAATAGCTAAGGAACTACTAAAATATGGGGGACACTCTCTGGTTAAGCAACTCCAGATATTTATACAGAGGATTATAAGATCCAATAGAATCTCAGATGAATGGACAACAGCGACAGTTATACTACCACATAAGAAGAGGGAAAAAGAAGAACCAAATAACTATAGAGGCATAAATCTACTAAACTGTACACTGAAATTAACAACAAAGATTATTACAGCAAAAAAAAAAAAACGCGAGAATACAACTGGAAGAAGAACAGCAAGGATTCAGAAGTGGGCGCTCATGCACCGTATTCATTGTGAGACAGGTAAAAGAAAAATTCATAGAATACAACATTCCAGCAGACTTGTGCCTGATAGACTTAAAAAAAGCTTTCGACAATGTGCAAATAGAAGAGGTTATTCATCTGTTATACAACAGGAACATCCAATTAGACCTAATTAAAACTATCGAGAATATATATAAAGACAATGAAGTAGTCGCAAGATTAGCAGAAGGAATGACAGAACCAATCAACTATGAATCTGGAATCAGGCAGGGAGACTCCTTAAGTTCTCTTCTATTTAATACTGTCACGGATGAAATTATGAAGAATGTCAAAAGAAAGAAAGAATATAGAATGGGGAGAACTTAAAATTATATGTTATGCAGATGACGTGATAATAATGGCTGAGACCGAGAACGATCTGCAAAGGCTGCTATACAAATTCTACATAGCAGAAAAACAATATATGTCAATCTCAACTGAAAATACCAAGACAACAGTAATAGCAAAAGAGTCGATTAGATGCAAGCTGGTGGTGGAAGATAAACCAATAGAACAGGTGATGGAGGTCAATTACCTGGGCATTAAAATATCTAGTATCGGAAAAATCGAGGAAGAAGTAAAACATCAAGTTAACAAGGCTAATAGGATAGTGAGATGCCTCAATGATACCGTGGAGACCAAAATAAGAATATGCAAGAGCGTAAACAAGACCCGATATAAGTATAATACTGGGGGTGCTGGAATCAACCGAAATGAGAATACTTAGGAGATGTATAAACAAGACATTGAGGGATAGAGAAAGGAGTGACGACATAAGACGCACATGTAACAGAAAATATCAACCAGTGGATAAAAGGAAGAAAAGTGGAATGGGGTCAACACATAGAAAGAATGACAAACAACAGGATAGTACGGAGAGCAAGAGACAAGTCACCGAATGGAAGAAGATCAATAGGACTTCCAAGAAAGAGATGGAGCGATGATCTATGGAGCAGGGAACAAAGAAAACAGGCAATAGCTTGGCTATAAGTCAGAAGAAGAAGAAGTTAAGGTTACAATTGTGAATTATACAGCTGTTAGTTCAACAAGATATAAATATCATTATTATTAGTATAAGGATCAAATATCATTTTTCTAGAGAGAATTCTATAAATTTTGCAAAAAGTAAAGCAACTCAAGAGATGAAAGGAACTTAATAACATAATTTAATAGTAAAACAAGTAGCGGCAATCCGAGGCACATAAAAGATTATGAAATATATTTTATTTGGACAATAAAGTGGTAATTGGATAAGACGAATACGTAATGCAGCGCCGGAAGTCGTGACCTTTTTAAAACATGGAGACAGCGAAATATGGCGGTCGCGGCTTCGCTAATTTATTGTACATGAACTCTTCGGGGTATTTTCCGCGGTATTACATTTCCTTAAATTTATTAACTTATTTTTATAAATTATGTTATGTTTCGTGCAGTACATTTCTTAGAAGGTATATGATATTTCAAAATTTAGTATTCCATTATAGCACAATAGACTAATTAGTTTAAAAGTTATAATGATTCCTCAAAACTAAATTCTGTATTTACTTAAGAAACATTAAACATTAGGCATATAAGAGGTAATTCATTGGTCTTGAGACTAATTTCAGGCACGTGCATAAGTGAAACAAGAAAAAAATATTTCAAATGCAGTTGCTTATATCGTATAAATTTATTCAAAATCTATCAAAGAACATGCTTACATTGCAGCGAATGCGATTTTACACAGCTTCCTTGGAACGCCATAAATCAGACGTTGGACGACATAAACGTCGATTTTTTTAAACTTCCTCTTTATTATTTATTATTCTGCCAATCAAGTAATGGTGGTTTTATGCTTCCCAACCATATTCATAAACTTTACGTGAGTGAGCCCAAAATCTTTTAATTGGTCGTGCTTGTGGAACATCTGGTGGATTGTCATTTTGCGGTACAAAGTCAATTTTTTGACTTTTGAGCCATTCTTGTGTTCTTTTTTTGCATAATAACAACGTGCAAGGTCTGGCCAGAAGATTATTTTGTCGCGCGCATGATTTTCTTTGATAAACTGCTTCAATTTAAAGAGTTAATTGATTGGTCCATTACTTTGTGACAGTACATTTTAACAACAAAATTACTTAATTACTTTGTTAACTGTCACTAAATATCTTTGTAAAGATTTTACAATTGCGTTATCGGGATTTCGTAGTACAACTATGTTGTCAGTGTTAGTTAAACGTTTGAGAATTTAGTTGTTCTACGAAATCGCGATTATGCAATTGTAAAATCTGTACAAATATATTGAGTGACAGTCAACAAAGTAATTAAGTAATTTTATTGCTTCAATTTAGTAAAGCACTTATTGATATACACATCAGAATTGAAGGCAACAGCACTGTTTGGTTGAACATATGGAGCTGAAATAGTGGGAAACTAAAGGAATACTAATAGACGGTGAACGATTAAATCAGTTAAGATTCGCAGATGATGTCACTCTGATCGCCAACACAAAAAAAGAATTACAAGCAATGCTAACAGAATTAAATAACAACTCTCCAGAAATAGGTCTAAAAATAAACTTCACCAAAACCAAATATTTGAACAACGAAACTGAAGGTAACAGTCGGAAACTATTAATAGAAGGTAAAAGAATAGGAAATGTACAAACATTCATATAGTTAGGACAAAAAATTGAAATATCAAAAAATAATTTAAAGGCTGACTTGGATAGAAGAGTCTCGTTAGCTTGGTCTGCGTTCGGAACGTTACAATCCACTTTTAAATTGGACATCCCAAATACAATAAAAGCTAGCGTGTTTGATCAATATATACTGCCAGTATTAGCATATTGCAACTGAAACGTGGGCTTTAAATAAAAGTATAATATATAAACTCCAGCTAACCTAAAGAGCAATGGAGAGGAGAATGCTAAATATTAGACTCCAAGATCGTATTCCTAACATAGAAATACGAAGCAGATCAAAAGTGACAGATGTAATACAACGAATATGCATATTGATGTGGAATTGAGCTGGGTATGTCGCAAGGATGAATGATAACAGATGAACACGCCGTATGGTTGAATGGAGGCCTAGAGAACACAAAAGATGCGGAGGTAGATCACAGACAACGGACGACATAAAAAGATTAGCAGGACACGTCTGGATGCAAAAGGCCAACAACAGAGCTCAAGGAAGACAACTTGGGGAGGTTTACATCCGACTATGGATGGAATAAGCTAATGATGGTGATGGTGATATATCTCAGGTGTAACACAAAAACTGGGAAAAATTAAGTCCTAATAAGTTTCATAGTTGTGTTGTGATGTGTTTAAATATCACAACGATTGAACTCTACTGAGCCTTTTCCCTGTTATCGACCCCTGGGTGATGTGTTAGGTAATATACAGTCAGTCTAAAAAGTCTCCATACACCACCTGCTTTCTATATTATTTTTCTCTTATGTTTACCTAATTAATTGGAACTATGAGAAAACATGTTTAAATTAATATCTAAAACTTAACCAACGAGGATTAGTATTAAAGACAACTACGGAACATTATATTTAGAAGTTACATCATTGTTATAAAAATATAAACAAAATTAATATCAAAAAAGTCTTCATACACTTAACAATTACCAATATTAGTTTGACGGAGTTTAACGAAAAATAGCAACTTCGTTTAAACTAATATTTAGTGGAACCGCCGTTGGCCTTGAAAATCTCCTGTAACCTTTTTGTCGTGCTTGCAACCAGCTTTCTAGTAACTTCTGCTGGGATGTTCTCCCATTCGTTCAATATTTTGTTTTTTAATTCTTCTTTATTTGAAACATTATGTTAGCGGACGCGCCGTTTAAGTTCCTCACATAAATGCTGAATGGGGTTAATATCGGGTGATTGCCGAGGGGTACCAAGCTGCTGTCGCACATTATGGATCATCCATTCTCGTACCAAGCTAGCGGATCATTGTCCTGTTGGAAAATGTATCTTTTTTCGAGTGCTAATTTTTTGACACCTTCTCTTAAATTGTCTCTCAAAATGTTCAGATAAATATGCTGATCCATGGTACCAATGTAAATTTCCAACACCTCCAGCGGACATGCATCCCCATAGCAGAACACTACTATCCCCTTGTCTCACCGTGGAACAAATGTTTTTAATATCGAATGCGGTATTCTTCTTTCTCCAAACTTTACTTCTGCCATCAGGCCCAAAAAGGTTAATTTTAGTTTCATGACTAAAGATCACGGATTCCTAAAATGATCATCAGAGCCAACGTCACCTATTCTAATCCGGCATGGCGTCAAATGTTACGCACCAACAGATCCATGCCCTAGTCTGTTCAAAACAAGGGCCTCTGAATCATCGCTAAAGCCCCATGGAAATCATCTAGTCTACTCGGGCGGAGGCGTGGCCGCATTCTAGTAAATAATATTCTTGTCGGCGTGTTAGAATATATTGTCGAAAATAATAATGTATGCTCTTTTAACAAGCAAATTATAAAGCAGGTAATCTTTGAGCTAATCCACATACTCTCGCTAAAGCAGCCTTAACACTTTCTTTTGAGTGCCCATTTTTCGTTAATTCCCTGTCGTCACACCTTCATACTTCAAAGAAAGCGTTAAGTTTAGAAACTGCTCTTCTCTCGACTCTAACGGGCTCCGCTAGCAAAGAGGATAATTAAAAATGCAAGAAGCAGGGGAAAGTAGGACAAAAGTAATACTCAAATTCATTGGTCTTTTAATATTTTAATTATTCTACAACATTGTATGCCTTTTCCATAAAAAAAGTTGTGTTTTTTTAAGCAAAACTAGAGGTCATTACTTAATTTTCATGAATGCTTCTCATGAACTCGAGTATAAAAATTAGTTTGGTTAGTGTTTTGGAAATGATTATGAGATGCTTGAAGATGACGAAAAGTCAGGCCGTCTAAAATCAGACCAAAACGAAGTTAACGTTTAAAAAGTGTGCAAGTTCAGGTGGAAACCTACTTTAACGAGCTAAAAAAAGATTTTTTTTTTAAATAGAAGAAAAAATCTGACTCTTTTGTGATTTGGTAATTATTTTACTACATATCTGATGGTGTAAAATAATTTAGACAGTAACTATAATAATAATGGTATCATTCATCCGCACACATGCCGATCCTGGAGCGCTTTAGGGATTTCCCTAAAAAAATAGAAGTGATTTTTTATTGGGCCTCGTTTCTTGTTTGTGTACGAAGTAGAAGCTTGCATTTCATATATACAACAAAAAATGATTATTAAATTCTTAAATAAGTTTAATGATTATAAAATTTAATCCTAAATGAATCAAAAAAAATTATATAGAAAAAAATTACTATTTTTCGCCAAAGCAAAAAAAAAATTGAATCGGTGAAATAGGCTGAAGAGAGAAGAGAAAGTATATTATGCTTCAAGCCATTCTGACCAAAAGTCTCCATGAACACAAAGTTTAAAAATGGATAGATTAGGAATAGAGGAAATAGCGTGGAATCTGTAACAAACCGCTGAGAAAATGTTATTTTTGCGTTTTTTTAAGGACTTATTTTAACTAGAACATCATTTTATGGGATTATATATTTTTTTGGTTGCTAATTATGAATATAATAATGATTTTAACCCATCTTGCTCCTACTTTCGAATATTGGTAATTTCTGCAGTCTTTTTTGATTTAATTCATCTAGAACTTATTTTTGCGAGAAATCCTAAACGAATTTTTAAATTAATTACGAATGTAATAATTATTTTGAACCAATTTGATCCTACTTTCCGCGTTTATTTTTGGCCAACTGTTCGTCCTTTTCTGGACTTCAGACTCCAGAAATAGCCAATATTCGAAAGTAAGAGCGAAATGGGTCAAAATAATTATTATATTCATAATTAGCAACCCAAAAAATATATAATCCCGTTGGAAATTTTTCGTAAAATCGTGTTGTATTCAAAATAAGTCCTTAAAAAAACGCCTAAAAAATAGCATTTTCCAGCGTTTTTTTTTTACTAAATCCACGCTCGATAATTCCTAATCTCTCCATTTTTAGACTCTGTGTCCATGGATACTTTTGATCAGAATGGCTTGAAGCATAATATACTAAATTTTCAGGTAATATGACCGGGATCCAATTTCCATAAGATTAGAGCGGGGTTCTTTACATATTTATATTTTTTTTCACAATTTTTTTAGATTCATCTAGAATTAAATTTTCTAATAATTAAAAATTTTCTTTATTTTTTTGTAGTAGATATAAAATTCAAGCTTCTACTTTGTACACAAATAAGCGACTCCGCGGACAAGGCTCAGTAGATGAAACCATTATTATTATAAATATTGTCCAATTTATTTTTTTTACGTACTCAGATATGTAATAAAAATAATTATCAAAACACAAAAGTGCCAACTTTCTTTTAGCTCGTTAAGGGTGAACACCACTGTAAAATCGATTTTTTTTTCTTGACTTAAATGATTCTTTATGTTGTCTAGGTGCGAAACAAAAATTTATAGTAGGAAAAAATCGGCAACACGTTTGTTTCGACGTAGAACCGGATCGCCTGCTGCGCGCGACAAGGGTACCTATTGAGACTCACTGAGTCAACGTTTTTTTATCTTACCGGAAACATAATGAATTTTTAATCAATTGACTAAAAATTTTGTACACAACTTTAAAAGGTCATAACTCAGGGAATGACGTACGGATTTTACGATTATTGCATTTTTTTTACTGACAATTCAGTGCAAAATTTTTCGTCATTTTTTTTGTTCATTTGCCTGCCAAATGAAAAAAAAATCAATATTTTGTCATTTCCCTAAGTCATTCGCTAGATTTTCGCTTATAAAACACTAGCCGGGACCGCGGCTCCGCTCGCGTGGACTTGATTCACTTATGTTACCCAACGTAATAAAATATCTCCCAGTATTTGTCCTTATCTCCCAATATTTCTCCTTATTTCTCATTATCTCTACATAATTTCCATTATCTAGGCTTATCTCTGCTCATCTCAGATTATTTCTCCTTATCTCCCATTATATCTCCTTATCTCCCATTATTTCTCCTTATCTACCATTATCTCACCTTATTTCCCATTATCTAGGCTTATCTCGATTTATCTCCCATTATTTCTCCTTATCTCCCATTATTTCTCCTTATCTCCATTATTTCACCATAACTCCCATTATCTAGACTTATCTCTGCTTATCTCCCATTATCTCACCTTATCTCCCATTATCTAGCCTTATATCGAATTATATAGAACATATGCTTAAATTTATAAAAACACGTAAATCGGATAAGTGGTTCGCGAGTGATAAGCGCACTAACGGACGGACAGACAGACAGAGCGACGTTGCATTTTATATATATTGTATTCTTGGCTGCATGATATTGTTCCATATTTAATGCTTTAGGGAGTGTATTGCAAGAGAACGCGCTAGCGGCAAACGTTTCTCCGACTTAATTCACTATTATCGTCACTGCTTATTCCTTATGTCACCTAATAAAATATATCCTATAACCTGACCAGGGAACATACGTATGTTTAAAAAAAAAGCAGGTAACTCGGATAAGTAGTTCCCCAGTAATAAGCACACTAACGGACGGACAGACAGACAGACGGACAGAGAGACATTGCATTTTATAGATATTATAGATATTCTCTGCTACATAATATTGTTCCATATTTAACGGTTTGGACTGTGTATTGCAAGAGAACGCGCTACCGGCAAACTTTGTCCGACTTCATTTACTATTATTGTCACTGCTCATTCCTTATGCTACCTATCGTAATAAAATATAGCCTATAACCTGGCCCGAGAACACATGTATGTTTAAAAAAAAAAAGTACGAAAATCGGATAAGTGGTTCTCCAGTGATAGGCGCACTAACGGACAGACATACAGACAGAATACGTTGCATTTTATATATATTATAGATGTAATAAAATATAACCTATAACCTGGTCAGAGAACATATGTATGAATTTAAAAAATCGCGTAAATCGGATAAGTGGTTCTCGAGGGATAAGCGCATTAACGGACAGACAAACAGACATACAAACATTGAATTTTATATATATTGTAGATATAGATTATTATTATTATTATTATATAACCTGGCCAAAGAATATATGCATGAATTTAAAAAAAAGACAGGTAAATCGGATAAGTGGTTCCCGCGTGATAAACGCACTAATAGACAGACAGACAGACAGAGAGACATTGCATTTTATATATATTATAGATTATACATTACAGATATTCTTTGCTACATAATATTGTTCCATATTTAATGGTTTAGGCTGTGTATTGCAAAGGCACGCGCTAGCGGCAAACTTATTTCCGACATCATTCACTATTTTACGTCACTGCTCATTCCTTATGCTACCTATCGTAATAAAATATAGCCTATAACCTGGGCAGAGAACACATGTATGTTTAAAAAAAAAAAGTACGTAAATCGGATAAGTGGTTTTTCAGTGATAGGCGCACTAACGGACAGACAGACAGAGAGACGTTGCGTTTTATATATATTATTATATATATATATATAGAATACGTTTGTTCTTTCATTCTAGGTTCATCCCTTTATGAAACATCTTTCCGGTAGTGCAAAAAGGAGGTTTTTGTTCACCGAGGGCTACACTCGCCATTTTGTACTAAAAAATTCTGTATAGTTCTTCGTAAAAAAATTCTTAAATTTCACCCTTTTTTTGACTTCTACAGTGGTATTCACCCTTAAAGTAGGTTCCGTCCTTCAACAAAAAAAAACTAAATAGTTCGTAAGCTTGATCGAATATGAGAGTAGGAGTTTAAGCCGTAGTAAATTGAATGTTCGGCCATTTAAGAAAAAAAAATGTTTAAGCGGCAGTGCCTAAGGTTCTTCGCAATATCTCCAAAACTTATATAAAAATATAGCAACCTAATTGATCCTATCAAACGATGTATGGAAGCCGAAAAAGTGGTTATCGACTGAAATAAACGATTTAAATACATAAGTTTGGTATGCTCTTTATTTTTTCTTAAAGTTCGGGTTGGTTTCAGACAGAATAAATACATTACTAACAAACACCAGCCAGAGTATACATAGATTTAATTTATCTACTAAATAAATATATCGTACTTGCTATTAATTAAATACTAACCCATATAATTTTCAGTTTATGTTAACTCTCAGAAGATTCGGGTAAAATTTTCATGACATTTTGTGTATTAGTTTGAGAGTTATAGCTGTCTGAGTGATGCTACTTTTGATTTTTGCAAAATATGGAACAAAAAGAATTTCGTATGTTGATAAAATATTGCTTTTTGACGAGAAAAAAATACAGTCAGAACCCAAGAATGGCCTGAAAAGTGTTATGGCACATTTGCTCCATCGAAAACAACTATATGTCGAGGGTTTAGTGAACTTAAATACAGTTGTACAAGCGCTGATGATGCACCACGTTTCGGACGTCCAAATGAGGCAATCACTCCAAAAAACACAAAAAAAAATCCACCATATTGGTCTGAATGACCACAAAGTGAAACAGAAAGATAGCTGACATCGTGAAGATATCAACAGAACGAGTTGGGCATATTTTGCATAAATATTTGCATATGAAAAAGCTATGTGCCCGATGTGTGCCGTGCACTCTCATGATTGATCAAAAATGTGTTGAAGATTCAAAATGCAATTTAGCATGTTTCGGCGTAATGCAAAGGAGTTTTCGCGTCGATTCGTAATAACAGACGAAATATAGATCCACCACTACATGTCTGAGTCCAACAGGCAGTCCGCAGAGTGGCTGGAACCGCATGAGAGCCGACCGAAGCGTCCAAAAATACAAACATCAGCTGGAAAGGTTTTGGTAAGTATTTTTTCGGATGCGCATGGAATAACACTGCTCGACTATCTTGAGAAGGAGTGAACAATCACCGGAGTTGTTGGTTTACTGTACCTTTTAAATGGTGAAATTAAGAAAAAAAGGCCGCATTTAGAGAAGAAAAGAGTTTTGTTTCACGAAGATAAGGCACCAGCTTATAACATTATAAAATCGATGGTGAAATTGGACCAATTAGGCTCTCAATTACCTCCTCATCTGCCGTACTCATCAGATCTGGGTCCCAGCGATTATTACCAAATTTGAACAGGTGGCTCCAGGGAAAAGATTTGGTTCAAATAAAGAAGTCGAATGGGAAACTGAGGCTTATTTTAGAAAGCTCGACAAATCATACGATATGAAAGATATCCAAATGTTGGAAGATAAGGAGTAAGTATATCGCTTTTAAAGGAAACTATGTTAAAGAATAAAATCGATTTTGGTCAAAAACAATGTTTTGTTTTCAAAAATCTTTTTACCCCATGAGTAAATAAGAGTCTCATCTTGTGATTCTGGTAAAAATAGTAGGAACTGTGTTACCAACCATCCCCTACGTTGAATATTGCATCTTATTAAAAACAGAGTAAAAACTTAGAGAGAAAAAGGATCGCAAATGTCTTCAAAAACACTCCCGAGACTTCATAAATTTAACGGGCAAAAAAAGGGCAATAATTCACAAAAAATAACTTCATATAGCCGAGGTAAAATCGACCGAAAGAGCGGGAAAGAAATAAAGCATATACACGTGAAAGTGGATATATTTTTATTTTAAATACCCAAATATGCTTCCCGAGGGTGAATAGGAATGGGGGGTAAAATCTCAACGGGAACAAAGCCCTGTCTGAGTAAAAATATGGGTTTAAATACATGTTTTTGAGGCAAAAGTCTGTCGGTTTTATCAATAATTTAGAGTTATCCTATTACTGATGCTTTCTATGTTTATTTATATTAAATGTTGTCTTATTAGAGTACATTTTTGCTGAATCCGACGTTAGTCTAGATTGTTATTAATATATTTTGGATTAAATGGAATCTCTGGAACCTCTCTATAGTTCCTACGGTTTTCGGTTAAGACCTAACACGTAGGCAGAAAAGATGTCGCTTTTTTCAAAATATCCATATAATTTTTGGAAAGTACCAACTTTTAAACGATACGTGTCAAAATCTTATGACATTTCGACGATTAGTTTACAAGTTACAGTGGTTTTAGTGACGTTACTTTTACGTTGATTAAACACCGTTTTTTGACGAGAAAAAATACCGTTCAAGCAAAGCAATGGCTTGATAAGTGTTACAAGGACTCTGCCCATGGAAAGTCACTGATCATTTACTGGTATGCTGAATTAAAACATCAAAAAAATCCAAAAAATTGTTTTGGATGTAAAGTGAAATTGCGTGATTGCATGAACATTTTGGCATGAGCTCTGTTCGAAATTGGTACCGCGTTTGCTCACAGTGGACCAAAAACAACACGTGTTGATGATTCTGAGCGCTTTTTAGACCTGTTTAAGCGCAATAAAAAGGATTTTTTCATTCGATATGTGACATGAATCCACCACTACACACCGAGTCAAATCGGCAGTCAGCTGAGTGGACAGCAACCGGTGAAGACAACCCGAAGCGACCAAAGACACGACAGTCAGCTGGGAAGGTTTTGGCTTTTGTATTTTGGGATGCGCATGGAATAATTTTGATCGACTATGCTGAGAAGGGAAAAACCATCAACAGCGAATATTATATAAAGTTATCGATGCGTTTAAAGGCAGAAGTCGCAAAGAAACGGCCCCAAATGAACAAGAAAAAAGTGCTCTTTCATTAAAGCAATACACCGTGTCATAAGTCAATGGTTACGATGGCAAAATTGCATGAATTGAAGTTCGAATTGCTTCCTCATTCACCGTATTCTCCAGATTTGGCCCGCAGCGATTATTATCTATTCTCAGACCTCAAAAAAATGCTCGCTGGAAGGAGATTTGGCACCAATGAAGAAGTTATCGCCGAAACTGAGGCCTATTTTGAAGGCAAAGATAAATCCTTTTACAAGAAAAAGTTGGACTGATTGTATGGCTCTCGTAGGAGATTATATTGATAAATAAAGTCGAATTTTGCAAAAAAATGTATTTTAAGTAGCAAGCCTCTGTGTAGGCTTATAATTTAAGAAATTAAATCGAGATTTCAAATTTGAAACTGATATATCTTAAAAATGAGCCTCGACACCATTACCATTATTGATTTTGTATTATTCGTCGGCCAATCGACCTAACACTTTTGTAACTGGAAAAAGAAAAAAAAGAAACGGTTTTAGATTGAAATTCCTCATTTTCTTAACACTCTAATCCCATTGTATGATTCTATTTCCTATTTATAACTTAACCGGAAGTGGCGAACGGTTTGAGAACAGAAAGAGGAAGAGGAAATAGGACTGCAAATTCGTTGCCCCAATGATTTGAATGACGCAATTTAGATCTTTAAGTCTACATCCGGACAGGAGGTGAACTAATAACTGGGATAAAATTCGCCCCTTTTGTTTTCATTTCATGATGAAATTCGGCAATGCCAAGACAATTAGTCTCTCAAAAATTGATGAATTCCCTTCTTAGGATGAAAAACAAGGCTATATTTTTTCATCTTGGTTTTATAGGACTCTCGCAAGATCATGTCTATTTTTGCCTTGTGAAAGTCTCCTTTTCCCTGTTTCACTAATATGATGTTATCGATTGCATATATTTAAAAGAAAAAATATATTTCTATCTGTCTTACTCATTACGACTGCTCAAAATTTGGTTAATGAGTCAAGTATAAGGGCTTGTTTAATGGACATAGCACATGCGCTATAAAAACGATTTACATTGGTCATGAATCGCTATAAATTGGAGGAAACACAGTCCTGGGCAAATCATTCTAAAGGGGTGAGGTTCTACATATAAAAGAATTCTTGAAAAGGGTTGTATGAGGAGTGACAAGTTAAACCTTACATGGATGCGATATACCAACGCGACGTGTATTCCTAGCACACACCACGCGGGACGATTTAAACGGGCTACATCTATCGAACCCTCTTCATGAAAATATTTGTAGAATAGACTCAAGTCGCAAACCGCTTTATAATGTTCCCAGGACTTAAGACTACTGGTGAGTTCTGAGTCTCCACTCAAGCAAACAGATATATTTTGAATAGAGTATGTTTGGGAGCAAAACCGCAAATATGGGAGCAGTATTTCAACACTCGTCGAATTTAAGCCTTCTGCAGGATTAAAAGTTATTGTGGAGTGTAAAAATATCTTTGCTATGCACGCAACATATTCATGCCAAGAGATATTGGCTCTCAAGTTAAAATAAAAACAATAAATGGTAGAAGGGGAGTTCGCCAGTCTTCTTGATCTGTTTTTAACCACCAATCCGGAGATATACACGGTCAGCGTAAATCCACCGTTAGGTTCTTCTGACCATAAACTACTTTCGACACGAGTATCCTACCAATCAGAGACAGAAAGGCGCCTAAATCGCGCAAGATTTGGCACTACAAATCTGTTAAATGGGAAGATCTTCTGGAATATTTTCGAACTATTTTCCCTTAGTTAGACGTTTGTTTTCGATCCGAAGACCCATCTGACTGCGCCAGGGAGGTTTCCGATGTTATTTTGGCGGGTATGGAGGCTTACATCCCTTTTTCGAAGAAATGCCCTTCCAACGACAAGCCTTGGTTTGACCGAAAATGCAAAGAAGCTGTTGCTTCTAAACATCTTGCCTACCGACAATGGCGTGAAAATCCTAACACCATAAACCGTAACACCTTTGTTCGTGCCAGGAACAGATGCAAAGAAATTATCGATGAAACCAAGGAGGCACACAATCAACGAATTAGAAACAAACTTCTCGCTTGTCCCAACAATTCCAGATCCTTTTGGTCAGTCGCTAAGGCAGTCAGTCAAAATTTCACCAAATCCACCATACCATCACTCACACGGCCAGATAATTCTATTGCAACGACACCTGTTAAGAAAGCGAACTTGTTGGCTGAACTCTTTGCTTCACATTCTACTGTCGATTTCCAAGGAAAACACCACCTACTATTCCCATAGTGCAGTCAAGGATGCCCGATATATCATAAAACGTATTTTAAGGAAACTAGACACCAAAAAAGCTTCTGGCGCTGACGGAACACCTGCCATAGTTCTCAAAAACTGTGCGAGGGAACACCAGTTTTCTGCAGACTTTTCAACCTATCCTACAGAAAGGGAACATTTCCTTCCTGTTGGAAAAGTGCCACAGTTCAGCGCATACCTAAACAAGGCAAGAAGACCTTGCCAAATAACTACCGACCAATCGCACTGCTTTCAATAAAATCGAAAGTTATGGAAAAGGCTATCAATCAGTATCTTCTAAAATATCTTGAAGGATTCAACATTATTAGCGATCATCAATATGGCTTTCGTAAAAATAGATCAACAGGAGATCTTCTGACTTATGTAACACACGTTTGGAACAACGGATTTGAACACTTTGGAGAATCTCGAGCGGTTGCTCTTGACATATCCAAGGCATTCGACCGTGTTTGGCCCGATGGGCTGTTGGCTAAGCTACGCTCTTGTGGTAAGTCTGAAAAGCTCTGTTTGTGGCTTTCATGTTACCTCAGAAAGCGTTCTTTACGAGTGGCAGTCGATGGATTTCTTTCTAACACCTTCACTATCAACGCCGGTGTAGCTCAAGGCTCCATACTGTCTTCTACTCTTTTTCTCATTTACATTAACGATCTGCTGGAAAAGACCGAGAATCCAATATACAGCTTTGCAGATGACAGTACGCTTATCTCTTCATTCACTTTGAACGCTCGGACATCGGCTACTCAGACGAATATCCGCAGACAGCACGAAGTCATTTAACTTAACATAGACCTGGAAGAAATTCTATCTTGAGGTGACAGTAACCAAGTAGAATTTAACGCTACAAAAACCCAGGCGGTAGTTTTTTTTTAAAAAAGTTAACGTTGCTGAATCCGACATAGTTATGTCGGGGCACTCCATTCCTCTAACATCGTCACTCAATTTGTTGGGGGTTAATTTGGGAGCAAATATGTCCTGGTATGAACATGTTGCAGGCATAGCAAGGAGAGCTTCTCAGAAGTTGCGAATATTATTTCGAACCAGAAAGCTTTACACTCCACAACAACTGTTAATTCTTTACAAAGCTCAAATTCGACCAACTATGAAATACTGCTCCCATGTTTGGGGTTTCGCTCCCAAACATACACTGCATTTGTTGGATTCTATTCAGAGAAGAGCTGTTCGTCTGATTAGAGACCCGAAACTGACCGGCGGCCTTGATTCGCTGTTCTACAAGTATTTTTATGGAAAGTGTTCGAAGGATGTGGCCCGCTTAATTCCTCCCAGAGCGGTGCATGGTAGAAGTACACGTCGCTCTAATAGTTCACATCCGTATGAGGTTCAGCTTGTTACTCCTCGTACAACGCTTTTCAAGCAGTCTTTTATATGGAGAACCTCATCCCTTTGGAATAATTTGCCCAGGACTGTGTTTCACACCGAGTACAATTTACTTATTCAAGAACAACGTGAATTGCTTTTTCCGCACACGTGTCGCTCCAGTAGCGCTTTAGGGACTTCTTCCCTGCAGCGCGTGTGCTAGACCCATAAAAAAAAGGGGGTGAGGTTCTACATATAAAAGAATTCTTGAAAAGGGTTGTACGAGGAGTGACAAGCTAAACCTCACATGGATGCGATGTACCAACGCGACGTGTATTCCTAGCACACACCACGCGGGACGATTTAAACGGGCTACATCTATCGAACCCTCTCCATGAAAATATTTGTAGGATATACTCAAGTCGCAAACCGCTTTATAATGTTTCCAGGACTTAAAACTGCTGGTGAGTTCTGGGTCTCCACTCAAGCAAACAGATATCTTTTGAATAGAGTATGTTTGGGAGCAAGGCTGCAAACATAGGAGCAGCATTTCAACACTCGTCGAATTTAAGCCTTGTACAGAATTAAAAGTTATTGTTGAGTGTAAAGCTTCCTTGTTTGAAATAATATTCCCAGCGTCTGAGAAGCTATGCACGCAACATATTTATGCCAAGAGATACTGGCTCTCAAGTTAAAATAAAAACAATAAATGGTAGTATTTAGGTTTATAGGAGACTCTTAAAAACTGAAACAAAAAATTGACCACAGAGAATATTGCGATTTTTGGATGCAGTAGTCTTAAAATTGAGGTGCACAGAATTATGAAGTAAAACTTCTATCGTTCGACGCTCTTTACCGAAAAACTGATCCTGCGCAGCAGTCGACCTGCCTGCCGAAAACACGTTGTGCTTGTTCCGATATTTACGAGAAAAATAGAAAATTTGAAAGGGTAAAATTTTTATAATCAAATAGATGTACGGACTTATAGTGACTACAAAAGCAAAATATTACACGCTATTACGTATTAGTATTAATATAAGGAAAATCTAAAAAAAATATTACAGGAAAAAAATGAGTTTTCGGGTAGAATCATATCTCTGAAAATCTAATGAACTTGAGGCAGTGATGTTATGACCAAACATTTATGATATACTGGTAGCAGAATGTAAAAAAGAGAAAGTTTAAAAAAATAAACGCTACAACATAATTTTCAAATATCGTGACCCCAGTAACTTTAAAAAAGACGTATAACAACATAGTTTTAAAGTAACCCCATTAACCCTGAAAATTAAACCAGGATAAATTTTCATCAAACTACTGAAAAAAATTTAAAAATTATCCCTGCCATTTCACATCCTTCCTATGAAATTATATTGCTTAAGACCTATAGAATCCTTTACTACTGCAAATTTTTATATGTGTCCTACACTTGAAACCCATATCACAGGAAACATAAAACACAGTAGCGACAGTCCGACTCAGTACCTTTGATCTCAAGTGCTTCGAGTTTGTAATGATCAGATGACCTGTTGCCATATTCTTGGTATGATACCAGCGAGTTTTTGAAATATTCAAAATCCTTCTTTCAAGAAAAAAATAAAAAAAAGTTTCTTTTTAAAAACATTCTTTTATCAAGTTCTTATTAAAACAAAGAAAAAGGCAAAAAATACAAGGAAAAAATACATTTGGCTTTAACGCTTTTTGCACGTTAGTCATTTAAATACTCGTAACGCACTGTTAAATTTATATTTCTCAACTATTCGAGATATTGTTCTCATTTTGAGAACACACCTTCAGCTTCGTGCGTATAATGTTAATAATCATGTTTCTTATATTTCAGCGAATCCTAGTAATCTGAAGAGATTGAAAATAATTATAATTATCATTTTAAGATGAGATCGTCTTTTTTCTGAACTTAAAAATGAAATGAATACACTTTTTGCTCCATTTTATCACTAGTTAAATCAAATATAATAATTTTCATACAACTAATGACCGTTCGTGCCTATATACTACTTATATAAAAAAATTAAATCCATGCACTGATTTATTCAAACTCATTCGTGCCGCAAAATTACTACTTATGCATGCCCAAATTGGATTTTGAAAGTTTGGTTAGCGAATTTTAGCAGATAATATAATTTCACTCTAACAAATAATTTTAATAAGAAAGACAATCTTTATAAAATATACCATATTGTATAATAGAAATAAAGAATTATAAATAAATTAGCTTTTATGATCTTTGGGAAATCTAAAAAAACTAACTCCTTGGGAGGGACTACATATATTTTTACAAGGACTAACTGCACAACAGAAACTTCCTCTTGACATCTTTTTTATAATAATTATTATGTCAAACGAGTCATTTACTTATTGAAAAATTATTAATAATGAATTTCAGAGCACGTTACAAAAATATTCTCCTTGAAATTCAGATGTAAACACAACCTCGACCGTGCTGGGCCACGTTGTTGGTATGATGGGGACGCATGCGTGAAAAAACAGGACCTAAAAATTTTCTTGTGTGTCGCTATTGTGTTTTATGTTTACTGTGTCGATATCTTATTTCGTTGAGAAGTTATTGTGCTGAAAAATAGAGAGGCAAGCTAACAGACCATTGTGAATTGGAAACTATGTTTTTGGTGATTTGGAGCCCATGACAGACGTAGAAATGGTAAAAAAGTAACTTCCCTAGCAAGGAAAGTAAAAATTAAAGTACATACCTAAAACGTAAAACATTGTAGAAAAATATGATAATTTTACATACTCATTATTTTTACGATAAAACAATTAAAAATTATTTTTTGTTTTCATTAGTGCTCCCTGAGTATACTACAAAAAAACTCTGCTTAATTTAACAGACTCCTTATCTCTTTAAATGGTTGTATATAATACGAGATATATCTTGCGGGAACGTGTAAATTTAGGAAGGCGGGTGAACACAGTGTAAGAAAAAAGGCAGTTGCATCCCGATAGTAGCAGGGTCTTTGTAAATCTGGCGCCCTGGAGTATTGTGTTGGCGTACCATTGTAATGTTTATTAGTTTCTGAAAATTGTCTCAAAAAAATAATAATTTTAATGACAATATTAATGATGAAAATAATAATAGTAAAAATAAAAACACTGAAAACACCCCAAATAATAGTAAACCAATAAAAGAAGGATCGGGCGAGCGACGTAACGGTCGAGGACGTAGCGGGAAATGACAGGTCGACCAAAACGATAAGGACCGGGCAAAAAAAATGGACCTGCCAAAAGTGTTGTGCCGGCGAGTAAGCCGACACCCACCAAGGCGGGGGAAAATCAAAGCAACGCATAAATTGCACCACAGAAATCAACGAACACGTCATGCGTTGCTATAATAAAATCACAAAATCTGACAAAGAAATCACTAAGAAAAAAATTACTCTCGCCTGGATCAACCGAAATCTACCTCAAACACATCCGACACAGATGCGGGACAAACACAATCACCAAAGCCAAATCAAGCCACGCATGTTTTGCAAGGACAGCATGCAACTACTAAGGCTGGCAAACCAAGACAGTGGATGAAATGATCAGAATAGTGAAGCGCTGTTACTATATCGCCACCAGTTGTTTCCTTCGTCAAATCAGCCACAGGCCTTACACTAACAACATTCACACCACACTTAGTACAATTAGGACTCAACATAAACATACACAAAAACGTTCAGAAGTCAGTGATAATGAAAACATGTAACATTGTCAGATCATTCCTTAATACACAATGGTAATAGCGCTTGTGCTGACTTGGCTTAGGCCCGTCAGCCAAACATGGAACCACATTGACCAAATGTGAGAAAGAAGAACAATAACAATGATTATAAGAAGAAACGCCTTTTATTAAAAAATAAAACAGCATATGTAATTTCAATTTAAAAAAAATTTCAAAAAAATAACAAATAGTGCCATTGTAGCTACACCCCCCAGGGGCTAGTGACATTGTCTCACTAGTACGGGGGTGACGTCCCGGGGGTTCCCGAGTCATGTTGTGTCGTCCAGTTAATTGTCCCCTCGTTAGTCCAGTCCATTTGTTCATTCGTAATCCCAAAATGTAAGTCACCGTGTTGAAGGGATGAATGGCTCTACGGGAGTGAGCTATTAACGGTACCCTCCGGACACCGGGCATCCTCCGGTTGTATTTTGCCTTGCCCCAGTAAGCATGCTCTGCTGGGGTTGACCACCTTTCACAGCTTCTCGTGGGACTCAAATGTCTAAAAAATTTAACTTTCCCCCCTTAAGCGGGCACAAGCGGCCCAGAACTGAGTTTGAATCAATATCTCCAACCCTAAACGTATATGACAATTTTTTCAAAGTACAAAGAAGTGAAGGTTCTTTCAAAGAAATCTCCCCTTTTCTTATACATAAAGCTCTAACAAATCAAATTGGCAAATTAACGGACACAAGAAAACTTTCGGACGGCTCCTTATTGATTGAGGTTGCCAGCGAAAAACAATCCAACGCAGCTGCTTCCCTTACTAAACTCCACGAATACGACGTCATTACTTCTCCACACAAATTCATGAACCTTCTTAAAGGAGTCTTCTCATGCCAAGACCTAATTCATTGTTCAGATGAAGAAATCTTAGACAACCTAAAAGATCAGGGAGTTGTCGAACTTTACCGTATCCAACCAAAAAAAAATGACCCTCGTCCTTCAGCAACTTTCATTGCTTCATTCAAGCTGCATCAACTTCCCTATAAAATATTTGCAGGGTGGTATGCCCTCCGCGTGAGACCTTTCATTCCACAACCTATGAGATGTTTTCAATGCCAAAGTTTCGGCCATACGGCCGCTAAATGCAACAAATCCCCTATTTGTCCCTCCTGTGGCTTTCCTAGTCATAACGATTCACAATGCAATAATCCTCCCAAATGTGTTAACTGCAATAAATCTCACTCACCCCGTTACAAGGGTTGCGAGAAATACAAACTTGAGTTCGAAATTCAAAAAATCAAAATTTCAGAAAAACTATCCTATTTCGAAGCAAAGAAAAAATACTTTACGCTTCACCCTTCTTTCACTATGTCATTCAGTTCTATAACCAGGGAGTCTAAATCCTCCCAAGTCACTGTGGGCACCCAATGTGATCTAACACTCACACTATCCACAACCTCACCTCCCCTTTCACTCCCCCTCTCCCAATCTCCCCTTACCTTCCCCCCTCAGCCTCTCAAAGTTCCCGGCAAATCCTCTGCATCATCTTATGCCCCCAAAACCAAATCCCCAGTCCTTCCCCCTCCCGATCCAACAATACCTTCTCCCCCTGAACAATCAAACAAAAAAATCACAAAACCCTCAACCAATCTCTCTATCCCACCAAAACCTAAACCCCCCCAGCCTCTACATCTAAATCTAATAAATCCCCCAGTATCCAAAAGAAGAAGCCTCGTTCAGGCAAATCTACTCCATCCTCATCATCGGAATCTATACTTATCATCAATTCTTCCGAAAACCTTTTAGACCACAACACAGAAATGTCCAGTGACAAACCGGTCTCCAAAAGGTAGACCATTCTTTTTCACTGTTCCATCCCATAATTTCTTGGAACTGTAATGGACTTTTTTCTCGCTTGGAAGATCTCTCCCCCTCCTAATTAAATCTCTCAAACCTGCTTTAATCACACTTCAGGAAACTAACTTTAAAGACAACTCCGCTCACAATCTAAAAACACTATCACATAGTCTTCAAAAACAGAACCCTCAGGCGGAGTTGCCACTTATATCCACAAATCTCTTGATTATGAACAAATCGTCATCAACTCACCCCTCGAAACAATAGCAGTAAACATTACATTCAACCAAAAAATCACAATATGTAACCTATATCTTCCTCCATCAGAACAAATCTCATTGCAAGACCTCACCTCACTAATTTCCCAACTCCCACCGCCATTCATAGTAATTGGCGATCTCAACGCCCACAACCCATCATGGGGTTCTAACAATTCCTCGCCAAGAGGTAAAACTATCGCAGACTTGCTAGACCAACATAACCTAGTATTACTAAACAACCCCTCTCCAACATACATCAACCCCTCATCAGGCAACTACTCCTCCATCGACATCGCTTTCTGCAGCCCTTCCTTGGCCCATATCCTAGAATGGGATACTGATCTTGACCCACATGGCAGCGACCACTTCCCCATTATCCTACGCTTTCCACCTCCTCTCCCCCAATTTCCTCCCCACCAAAAAAAATGGAACATCACCAAAGCCGATTGGCCTAAATTTCAATCACTCCTCTCTTCTCACTCAATAAATATAAACAACGTTGACGACGCTCTTGCTCGAATTACATCTTTAATCATCTCAGCTGCTAATTCCACTATTCTTCAAACTCACACCTACTCCAAGTATCTCCCCGTTCCTTGGTGGAACAATGAATACTCTAAAGCAATCCGACTTAGGAAAAGTGCCCTCAACAAATTTAAACACCACCCATCTCAAGAAAACTTCATTTCATATAAAAAACAAAAATCCTTAACCAAAAGAACAATCAAGGAATCTAAAATCTCCTCTTGGAAGAAATTTGTATCCTCCCTTAAATCTCCTATCCCCTCCGGTCTTCTTTGGAACGCAGTACGTCGATTGAAAGGCTTCCCCATTAATTCCATACCAATTCTAATAGACAATAATCAACACATTTCAAATTCTACAGACATAGCCAACTGTATTGCATCTCACCTCTCCAATAAATCCTCCCCCCTAACCCAAACCTCCCCACCTTCCTCCCCCTCTTTTCATACTTCAAACCACCATAAATATAATATCCCATTTTCTCTTCTTGAACTCAACACAGCCCTTGCAAATTCAAAAAAAAAACTTCCCCCGGCCCAGACAATATCCTCCTGGAAATGATTCAAAATCTCCCCGTCAATATGTTACTTCTCCTCCTGAAATTCTATAACTTTATATGGCAATCTTTTTCCTTTCCCAAAGAATGGCTAAGGTCAATCATCATTCCGATCCACAAGAAAGACAAACCTTGCTCATCCCCAAACAGCTACAGACCTATATCCTTAACTAGTCATCTCCTCAAGATTCTCGAAAGGATGGTTCATTCTAGACTCTCTTGGAAATTGGAAACTGAAAATCTCCTCCCCACCCACCAATATGGTTTTAGAAAATTTAGATCCACTTCTGACTACTTAGCTTCCCTTGATACGGACATTCGTCGTTCTCTTCATCACAACAACCATCTCCTATTGATTTCGCTAGATCTCTCAAACCCCTTTGATCTTACCAATAAAAACTTAATCCTTTCTCAACTAAATAAAATGGGTCTAGAAGGAGAACTCCCAATATTCATCCAAAACCAAGTAAGAGTAAACGGTGTTCTATCAGACGTATATACCTTCACATTAGGTGTCCCTCAGGGCTCAATACTCAGTCCAACCCTGTTTAACATTACTACTACCCCATGATTAAATCAATTCCTCCACACATCAATTACAGGATGTTCGCTGATGACCTAATCCTTTACTCTTCATCTGCATCCTCCCTATCCCTATCATCTATCGTTCAAAAATCCTTATCCACCCTGGTCTCATGGATCACTAACCACGATTTCAAACTCTCTCCCTCTAAATCGTCCTACATTCATTTTTGCAAATCCAGATCCTGTCCCAAACTCAATCCTCTTAACATCTCTGGCTCTCCAATTCCCACAAAGAATTCCTTAAAATCCTAGGATTAACCTTTGATCAGAGATTAAATTGGAAACCTCCCCACAAAGAATCCTTAAAATCCTAGGATTAACCTTGATCAGAGATAAATTGGAAAACCTCACATCTTCTTAAATAGGGACTTAAATCTCATTCGTTCCCTTTCCAACATCACTTGGGGCTCTGACTTTCCTTCCCTTATCCACATCTATAAATCCTTAATTCGATCCAAAATCTCCTACTGTGACTTTATTTATAATTCAGCGAAACCCAGTACAATCGCTAAATTGGACCACATTCAAAATCAAGCCCTCCGCCTGGCCTCGGGAGCTTTCCGAACCTCACCCATTTCAAGCCTCCAATGTATCTCATCCACCCCTCCCCTTAGTTTACTCAGACAAAAATCGCTACTAAATTTCTACGCTTCCTCTCTATTCCACCCACATACGAAATGCTCCTTAAACTTAAGTTTCGTACACCATCAAACATCACATCTCATTCCCAACTCAATCCCACACAATATTAATAAACTCATTTTACTCCATAACCTCACAATTCCTAAACTAGAATATCCACTTTTTAATCAATTCCCACCGTGGTGCTCTCCCCCCCCAAATTGACCTATCCCTTCAAGCATACAATAAATCTTCCTCTCCATCCATATTATTCAACAAAAGCTTCAACGATCTTCTTCATAATAAACACCGAAACTCTTGGATCATCTACAGCGATGGCTCCAAAAAATGCAAATGGTGTGGGAGCTGCCTTCTATGACTCTAAAACCCAAGTTTCTAAATCTTTTAAACTCCCAAACCATTCCACAATCTTTACAGCTAAACTCCTCGCCATTAAGGAAGCTTTCAGATACATCTTGACAATATCATCTTCGCTTCATTTTCTTATAGTATCGGATTCGCTCAGTGCTCTTCATTGCATAAAGTCCAGAAACTTAGAATTCGCGTTCATCTGCCAAATCCTGGACTTATCCTATATCGCCCACCTCAGAAAGAAGTCCTTCTCACTTATGTGGCTTCCCAGTCACATAGGAATCACAGGGAATGACTTAGCTGACAAAAAAGCTAAACAAGCGGCCTTAACGGGTTCCCTTTCTTCTGGCGAAAATCACCAACAGGATTATAAAAGATTCCTAAATACCCTATTCCAAAATCTATTTCAACTCCAATGGGACCTTGAGGAATCTAACAACAAACTATGGAATATAAAGCCATATACCCACCCCCCTCTTCATCTTGCAAATATGAACAGAAAAGCCAATGTCACTCTAAGAAGACTTGAAATAGGCCACTTGTTTCATACACATTCTCACCTATTGAAAAGCGAAAGAGCTCCCACCTGTCCTAACTGCAATAACCCTCTCTCCGTTAAACACCTATTTGAATCTCCCCACTTTCTTCCCATCAGAACAAAGCATAACCTCCCTCATTCTCTCAAATTAACTCTAAAATCATTCAAAGTAAATTATATTAACATTATAAACTTCCTAAAGGAATTAAACATAATTATATAAATTAAAAAATAAATAAATAAATAAATAAATATTAACATTTCAATAACCTAATCCCCGTCTCTACCATACTTTCATGGGCGCCAAATAACCCTGTAGTTGACGCGCCCTCAAATCAGAAATCTATCTATCTATCTATCTACCTGTAGCTACATAGCTACACTTCCTTTAAAAGGACGACCCTATATTTTCTTTTTAAATTCCTATGGCTCATAGATCTTCACTTATCACGAAAATTGTCATAACTGACAGCTGAAAATTGAAATGTTGCGGTTTTGTTTTTCAGATCGGATAACATATTACAGAACCGTGTATTAATACTACGTGTTTCATTGCTATATTGCTAAGTATGGAGGGTTTATTGTTGATATAACTGTATAAACGAATTTAGCCAAATGTAGTGTTTTCAATTCTCTATGTTCAACCATCTTAGCCGAGTCGTTCAAACAGACACGTGGTCGAACGTGAGATTTTCTGTATCTTGTCAATACGATTTTCATTTCTTATATCCATAAAAGGACCATAAACATCATGATATGAATTAAACAAGAATCGATTCTTTCTCTCGCATCGTTGCTCGATTCCGAGCGTCGTGACCTGTATTTCATTGTTACACAGAATTTACAACACCCCTCCAGGCTTCTCTATCTTCGACACTTCTCATCATCTCCGGTAACACCAAGTGCATTGTAGACATGATCTGATCGATATATCTGTTGGGAGATCTACCTCTTTTTCTTCTATCGTTGACCTTCCCCTGGATAAGCAACTTTTCCGTGTCATCCTTCCTTATTATGTGACCAAAGAATGATGCTATTTTTCTCTGAATCGATGGTAACAGCCGGCCACTATTTTGGATATTATGATCGCTGAGAACAGACGCATTTGTCTTATGAGCTGTCCAGGAAATTCTGAGCATCCGCCTGTAGCATGTAGTTTCGAAAGCCTCTATTCTTCTACGGCATGCTGCATTAATAGTCCATGTTTCGGCTCCGTATGTGGCTATAGGGAATACTAGTGAATTGACAAGCCTTTTTTTAGTCATTTTATTTATTCTGTGATCCATACTTTACTTACGCTTGTCATTGTAGTTTTGGCCATCGCTATCATTCTTTTAATTTCCTCTTCGCAGACCCCCTTGTTAGAAATTCTGCCGCCTAAGTATATAATATCTGTCTGTTGATTTTGTTGTTTGTTGATCTACTAGAAGAAGAGAATATTTCTTTCGATTTAGTGAAAGGTCGACATTTGCGCTAATCTTTTCGATTCGATGCAGCAGTGTAACCATTTCTTCCTGGGAGCTAGACATTATTTTAGTATCTTCGGCGTATCTTAAGTTCGAGAACTTTTTGCCTCCTACTGATAATCCTCCATTCCACTCTTCCGTCTCTTTGTGGATAATCCATTCACCATCTGTACTGCAGAGTAGTGGAGACAGGATACAACCCTGCCTCACCCTCTTTCCGACTTGAAATAGCTTAGACAGATTTTCCTCAACTCTAACATATGCGATATTGTTGCTGTATAATTTGTGGATTAAGAAAACTAGGTGGTTTGGTGTCCCCATTTCTTGAAGAATTCTCCGTAACTGATCCCACTGATTGATTACTATACCATAATTTTAACCTTTTTATGCTCATCTTCTTATTTGGAATTCTGGGTCGTGACTCTATCTCATCATCCGTGTGAGTATGCTTAGTCTATAATCATGGTTATTATGTCACCAAAATTACAATGATCAATTCAAAATGGAAGCTGATGTTAGACAAAGATGCATCTTATCTCCGTTACCTTTTAATGCATACTCTGAATACATTATGAGGTGAGTTCTGGAGGATTCGGATGAAGGCATTTCTGTAAGAGGTCGAAGGGTGAACAACCTGAGATATGATGATGAAAGCGAATAATATGGACTACTACTCAAGAAGAATAAAACTAAAGTTAACGTAATGGATCGAACCCCAATAAACATCGAGGAAATAGCGGTTTTTGAAGTAGTTGATGAATTTGTGTACCTCGGACCATTAGTTACAAATAGAGGGGGTTGCGATAAAGAAATAAAACGAAGACTTAACATAGCTCGAAATACAGTAACTAGACTGACCAAGATTTGGAAAGACTCAACAATATTTCAAAATAACAAATTAAAACTTATTAATGCACTAATATTTCCCATAGGTACCTATACCTCGGAAACTTGGACAATTAATGTTGTGGCTCGAAGAGAAATTGACGCCTTTAAAACATGAGTATACAGAAGAATATTGAGGATACCTTGGACACGGCACCGAATTAATATGTCCATTCTAAATCAATTAAATCAATCAATTATCTATCAAAATAAACCAATCGTACTTGCGATACTTTGGGCAAATCTTCAGAAAAAGCAATCTAGAAAACTTATGGTAAAGGGAAAATAAATGGGAAACGTCCATGAGGAAGATTTCCTAATTGATGGGAAGACCAAGTAAAGCCACTTACAGGACATTCAATGCACGAAGCCATTCATGTCGCACAGAACAGTGATTCCTGGAAAAGCAGCAGCAGTAATGGGATTGAGGAGGAGAATTCACAAGATGCGCTTATAAAATATACGCGTTCTTACGGATTCTAGACACTTTTATTTTAATTATAGTATATATTATAATATAATATTAGTTTTGCGAGCGGAAAGCGAGAAAAAAACTGCTTGTAAAAAATACGAATATAAATATATGCAGTACTTTTCGAGTAGTTGGAAACCTCAGAGACTGCTCATTTAACCTAGTGCAACTTTATTAGCTTGTTTATTTTTACCTCTATTGAAAACGTTTAACAGGAAGCATTCACATGCAAAACCACCAGTTTCTTTTGTAATCAATACAGTACACAAAGGGCCAATCTATTGATGGCCGTATAATAGAACACGTCTGTAAAATAACATCTAAACTGATGAGTTCACGCAAAAGCCAATCAAACGAATTACTTTCGATTTTCGATAGCTGATTGGCCAAACGCCGCGACTAATCTACATAATAAATGACTGTTTTAAATGGGGGTGTTTTTAGAGAGTTAAAACAAATTGGCATAACGTTACTTTCCGTTAGGGTGAGATATTATCCTTAATTAGAGGCCTATTTAGTTCAAAACCGCATTTTTTTAACACGCACATTGTTACACATAGCGTTTATTTATTGCATATTATATATATATATATATATATATATATATATATATATATATATATATATATACACATAAATAATATATATATATATATATATATATATATATATATATATATATATATATATATATATATATATATATATATATATATATATATTTATATAAGGGTCTGTTATCGACCCCCGGGCGATGCGTTAGGTAATATATAATGGGTTATCGAAAAAGTATTAAATCTTTTTTTTGTGATATAGCTTTAGCGTGACATGTCTCAGGTTGTTGCTGTTGGAATTTATTTATTCAGACTTAATTTAGAGAAAAAATGAGTGAAGTTTCTGAAAAGTTCGCTATATTTTATAACTTCATTTCGATAAAGGCACAAACGCTACGCAAGCCTATGAAGACGCTTATGCTGTTTATGGTTAAGATGTGTTATTAAACAGTCAAAAAATTGTTCAGTCGCTTTCTTTCTAAAAATTTCGCTGTCAAAGGTGGTTCTCGCACTGTTCGACCAATGACAGAAAATTTTTGATAAGACTTTGGCAAAAGTTGTGCAAGGTCGGTATGTCCATCACTAAACAGTTAAAAACCATTAAGAGAAGGCTGACTACAAAAAAAAAATCTAGATGTTTGGGTGTCGTTAAGAAATTTAGTCGACCGCATTTCTATCTGTGAATCTCTAGAGCAGGGGTGCTCAAACGGTCGATCGCGATCGACAAGTCGATCGCGAGTGCTTTTTGAGTCGATCTCGAGAAAAAAATTCCGATATAGAACTATTCACAGATTTTGTTTTAGGTAACTAAAACAAAATGTAATAAATAAACTACTAAAATTTATTCGATCCACAATTAGGCCAGAATAACCCCCTCATCACTTTCTTTTATCGTAATAACCCCCTGCTAGCGGAAAAAGGCGGCTTTATCAAAGGAACGCGCGGTACTTGTCAAAGAAAAGCCGCGTTTTTGATTTCCGCAGATTTTTCTAGAAACTTCGGGCGGCGTGTTTGACGGGAACATTCGAGACTTCGTTCGCGCCGATATAAATGTTGCGCCTGCAGGAATAGGAGTCAGTCTGAGTTGTAACTTGAAGACGATACATCGATACAAAGTTTATTAATAAATGGTCCAAAATGAGTGCGGCGAAGAAAAGTAAAACTTATCATTTTAATAACGATTGGGAGGAAGAATTTTTCTTTTGTATGGTAAAGGATAAGTGCATTTATCTCATTTGCCGTGCGTTAGTTGCAATACCTAAGCGTGGTAACTTAGAGAGGCATCATAAAACGGTTCATAAAAACTATGAAAAGGATTTTCCGTCACAGAGTGAATTAAGAAAACGAATAGTACGTGATTTGATAACTTGTTTGAAAAAAGAACAAACAATGTTCACAAGACCAGCCGAACAATCAAAAGCTGCAACAATCGCGTCATTTAAAATATCTCATATATTGGCGAAACACAAGAAATCATTTGATGATGGATTGGTTGTGAAGGAAGCATTTATTGAAGCGGGTGAGACTTTATTTGGAGATTTTAAAAATAAAATAGAGATTATGTCTGCTATTAGAGAACTTCAGTTATCTCGTCCGACTGTCACAAGGCGTGTTGAAGTCATGAGTCAGGACATGGCAGATAAACTAAAACATGATATTATGGAATGTACATACTTTTCTTTACAGTTCGACGAATCCACCGATATGACAGACACTGCCCAGCTGTGTATTTTTATTTGAATGGTATTCAATGACATGTCGGCTAAGGAAGAGTTTTTGACAATGATTCCTCTGAAAGGCAAGACCCGTGGCGAAGATATATATGACGTTTTCTTCTATTTTGCAACAAACTACAAGCTACCAATATATAAACTAGTGTGCATTACAACCGATGGAGCACCAGCAATGACTGGAAAACAAAACGGATTTGTGGCATTGTGTCGAGCTAATGATGATTTCCCTTCATTTTTCTCCTTCCATTGCATTATAAATCAACAAGTTTTGTGTTCAAAAGTTCTAAACATGGAAGAGATTATGGGCATTGCAATAAAAATTGTGAATTCTATCCGTGCACGTAGCTTGCAACGACGGCTCTTTAAATTGCAGTTGGAAGATAGTGAGTCACCTGAACACACTGATTTAGTTCCTCACACGGACGTCAGGTGGTTGAGTCGCGGAAAATTCCTAGAAAGGTTTTAAGAATTATTACCCGAAATAACAGCTTTTCTGGACGAAAGAGGTGATGACACTCAAATGCTGAAAAACGGAAAATGGCTGACTGATTTGTCATTTTTGACAGACATCACAATGCATTTAAACACCATTAATTTGGAGCTTCAAGGTAAAGGAAAAACTATTATTGAGATGATTAGCGCAATAAAAGCATTCAAAAGTAAATTGCAATTTATGATAGATCAACTGAAAAGAAAGGATCTGAAAAATTTTCCGTCTTTGAAAGCAAGGATTCCTCAGTTGAATTATGATATTTATGAGGCAGAATTATCAAATATTTTGGGCCAATTCCAAATACGTTTTTATGATTTCAGTAAATTGGCAAATATCGCATCATTTATGAGTTATCCTTTTTCGTGGAAAAACATTGAGGAATTAGCTACTGAAATAGCAAGTCAGTTTAACATGGACTCATGTTCTGTTGAAAATGAGTTAGTGCAGATTACATCAGATATACATCTCAAAGCCAGAGCATCTGATAGAAAATTCTGGTGTTTTATATCTGAAGATAAATATCCGAATCTAAGGCAAATCGCCCTTCAACTGACGGCAATGTTTGGGTCAACTTACTTGTGCGAGTCTGCATTTTCTGAAATGAAGATAATTAAGTCAAAATATCGCAATCGACTAACTGACGAACATATGTCATCATGCTTGCGATTAGCACTCGGTAATTACGTACCATCTTATGAAAAGTATGCTGAGGACATGCAGTGCCACACTAGAACTCGTTTGTTTTGTAAGAACCAATAAACTCGCAATTTTGAATAATTATGAGTTTTTTCATTGACATTTTAGAGCAGACCTACACTTATCTTGACTAAAAAAATGCATATTGAGCGGAAAACTAATATCTATGCCACGATACACCCTACCTAGACGACAATCCTGCATCACACTTACTTGCAGCCTCTCATTGTCGAATGATCGTAGTCTAACAATGTTGAGGTAGATCGCCAGCAGTTCAAGTTAGAGCACCCCTGCTCTAGAGAAATGTAACAAAATCATTTTTCTAGCGGTTATGGCGGACGATGAAGCGTGGATCACGTACAATACTACTGGGTGAAAAAGATCGTGGTTGAAAAACGATAAAGCTCCACAAACGGTGGCAAAGTCCGAATTGACGCCAAAAAAAGCGATGCTGTGTGTTTGGTGGGACTGGAAGGGAATCGTGCATCATGAGCTGCAAACTGACGTCTCGTTGCTATGTGGTGATTAACTGCTGCACAAGAGTTTTTCTCACTAAACAATTACTTTTGTGTTGTGTTAATCTTTGTTTGACTCACTGAGATGTTTGTGAGGGACTTTTTACCGGAAATAATAACAATATGACGAATACAATAGATAGAGTTGTTTGTGATCTTAGTTTTAAAATTTTGTCCTTAGAAATAAAAATAACCTGTGACACTATTTCAAGGATACAGCGACTTATTAACAAAATACAAAACTAATTAATAAATCTTATTCCTGAACACATATACAATTAACTCAAATATAACAAGTTATCAAAAAAAACATTAACTAATCTCGGTTTATTTTTAAATAACCAAAGTTAGTTTAAAAATACCTCCAACACTGCTATCCCAAAAGATATATCTGAATCTCTATCTCTGATCTATCATTGATCAAACACCTAATGAAGAGAGAGACCTATTAAGAGCCAGAACAGCCAATATTGTTACTAACTATTTACCCTGTTCCAAGATTAATAAGCTACCTCAACTTAACTCGCTATTCAATAAAACAAAAAATTCTTAAAAGACCATCCTGAACTCTACGTATTACAAGCAGATAAAGATGGGTGTATGGTGATAATGGATAAAGCTGAATACATTAACAACACTTTTGCTGAATACATCAACCTACATCCAATTAGATCGAGACCCTACTACTACATTTCAGATCAAGTTTAATCTTCTAATAAAAACTCTTAAACATGGCAAAGAATTAACTGGGCAAGATGCCAAAGAACTAACTATTTACAATTCAACGTTTCCAAAGTTATACTGCCTCCCTAAAACACATAAACCGGGAACTCCACTAAGACCAATTGTCAGTTCAGTGAATGCTGCCGCCTACAACATATCTAAATTTTTATCAATTATTTTAAGTAATTCACTGAGCAATAACACAGACTGCAACATTAAAGGTACTTTTTCCTTCATAAACGCAGTTAATGACTTACAACTACCGACAGATTATGTGTTAGTCTCATTGGATGTTATATCGTTATTTAGTTACCAACATACCACTTGAATTAGTGGTTAACATCTTGGACAATGAATGGGATCTAATAAGTATGACATATGACTTTATCAAAAACTAATTTTTTTAAACTAATCACTTTCATCTTTCAACATACTTATTCAGGTTCAATAATGGGTTTTATCCTCAAATATCCGGTACACCGATGGGTTCATCCATCAGCCCAATCCTAGCCACTATCGTTTTAGACCATCTGTTGGGTATTACCTAAGTTACCATTTGTAGTCCTTTTCATTTACAAATATGTTGATGATATCATATGTTTCGTACCTGCCAATTACACTCAAGTAATTTTAGATACATTGAACTCATTTAATAACAGACTACAATTTACCACTGAAGTTGAACATGATTTCAGCGTCCCTTTTCTCGACACCAATGTTATAAAGAAATCTAGATAATAAAATCATTCTAGATTGGTATCAAAAACCTTCGGCGTCCAACAAATTTCTAAACCTTCCTAACCACCCTACCTACCTATCAGAAATTCAACACAGTACTAGCCATGAGAAACAGAATAACCCACATTAGTGATGAAAGATGTTATATTAATAAAGGATATCCTAAATATACTCTTAGGAGGATCATTTGTAACACAAATTTTTATGATGGCCCTCCCCTTAGATGACAATTGTTACGAAACGAAATATATTAAGCTACTATTTATACCTGATTTCACAAACAACAATTTTTAATTTCAATTCTCAAAAAATTTCGTCATATAAAAATTGTCAAATATAATAACAAAAACTTCTCTCTTATATAATAATAATGTAATATACAAGATATCTTGCCTAGACTGTGACAGTGTTTATATTGGACAAACATCTCAGTGTCTTAAACAAAGGTTAACACAACACAAAAGTGATTGTTTAGTGGGGAGAAACTCTTGTGCAGCAGTTAATCACCACATAACAACAGGACATCAGAGTTTGATTTCAATAATGCAGTGTTATTGGAACATGAAGACAATTACAAAAAACGCTTATTCCTTGAGATGTGTCACATAAATAAAGAAATAAATTCTATAAATTATAAGTTGGACACCAATAAATTGAGTAATATATATTGTAATATAAATAAATCATACATTAATCAATAGCAATTACATGTCCTTTTCAAACATTCATTTACCGGTAATGTAAAATAGCATGCATTGGCTATTAGGTTCACATGACTAAACCACTGTGTATACGTCTAAAGAAACCAATACAGTAGGGTAGCATCCGAAGCCAAATTATGTTGTTTGTGTTTAATTGTCGTGTTTTCGTAAATTTTTACTCAATTAATATGTGTTTGGTGATCCCTTTTCTAATGAAGTCTGCTCTAGTTGGTAGGTTTTTTGACTTTTGTATGTATGTAATGGGCTTACTAAAGATACTGCTTTTAATTTTAGTTTTATATTCCTGATGAAGCTGAAAAATATCAGCGAAATATAGAGTTATTATAACAACAAATGAGTATTTTTAGTGTTCCGTACGGAACACTTATAAGATGACTTCGGTGTCTGTGCGTCTGTCTGTCACATCCGATTTTCTCCGAAATTATTTGTCATAGAAAGTTGAAATTTGGTAATAATATAGGAATTGATGGTCTCATCAGAGCCGTGTGGTTTTGAAAGTTAAATTTTGACTTAAGGGGTTAGTTTTGGGGGGTGAAATCGGAAGCAAAAAAAAAAGTCATCGAGTGTGGTGTCAAATGAAAGCGTGTGAAAACACAAATAAAAATATATATATATATATATATATATATATATATATATATATATATATATATATATATATATATATATATAATGTAATACTTGCGCACACTTTTCTTTGTATTATTTTTAAAAAATTGCTGTCCCCCTACTTTATCTCGAAAAGTACTGATCAAAAAGTTTTGAAAAAAATCCAAAATGTTCTTCAGGAGGTGTAGATTGAACGAAAATTGTCACGAGTGCATTAACTTTAATAATTTATCTGGTATACAAAAAGAACAAGAATTTCAAGGGCATCAGTTTTTAGTAAAGATTGGAAACAAACTTTGTTGAAAACTCATTTGAGGTGTGTTTTATGAAGTCACTGATCATTTTATACCACCGTAACAATTTTTTTTATTTTAAAAGCAATCAACATAAGGAACACTAATTGTGCAAGTTCAACTTGAACTTGACCGGTTATTTTTCTTATAGACCGCTATCCTGACATATTCGCATTCTATTATAAATTAATACGATCGATATTCACTTGCTAATATATAATACATTAAAATTCCGGGTTCCAATCCATTCGTCTAACAATGAAATTGCACGACGTTTCGCCCAAATATCATTTGGCATTTTCAAGTGCTGTTTTTTTTGCTGCTGCTACTCGATACTGTGATCTTGCTGCTGCAGCAGGAGTACTTGAAAATACCAAATGAGAATTTGGCGAAACATCGTGCAAATTCATTGTTAGACGAAGGGATTAAAACCCGGAAATTTAATATATTACATTCCACCATCCGTGAAAACCTCTATTGTAACATATATATATATATATATATATATATATATATATATATATATATATATATATATATATATATATATACATATATATATATATATTATATATATATATATATATATATATATATATATATATATATATATGCATAGAAAAATTTAAAATATTAGTTTTGCAGGTTGGGTTGTTCGTAAAATCAGCGATTCATCTAAATTATCGTTAACGCGCTATGCAAAGCAAATCGTTCAAAATAACCCTAATTTAGAATATTTACATCAGTTAGAGGGGTGAATATAGGGGTGGCAGTAGCGCTGAAATGTATTGCAAAACGCTATTTATAAAACAGGCAGTAAATTATGCATTAATTTTGTATTTTGTCCCGTATGTGGCTGGATTAATGGAGGTTTATAGGCAGGTGAATTAGGTTTTTGGGGCCGACATACATTTATACTTTGAATTGATTATAATAATAAAATGCTTATTTTTACGTGGAATTATAACAAATTAGTACAATAAATGGACATTTACTACTATATTTAAAAATTATGAGATATCTCTTAAGCTGGCAGGACCAACGGCAAAATCGATTCGGACCTATTGCATCATTTAGTGTTTTGTACTAATTTGTAACAGCAATACAAATTTTGTACCATGTGCCATTTGAAAAAAAAAATGTGGCGCAGCTAGCTTAACATCAACAATAAAACAATGGTAGAAATGGAAAGTACTGAATTTGTACTAATTTGTACAATTAAAACAAACTTAAATATATTCAAGCAAACTGTTTGAAACAACTGCTAATTGAATTCAAATCTGTTACAGTCAAGGGTAAAATGCCGTTTTGCATGAGCAGAACCAATCATTATTCTTACATAAAAAGCAAAAAAATATAAGTTTCAGATTTTGTACCTTCGCCGTTCTTTCTTAAACTGTCCCAAATTCCTATTAGCCTCAAGAGTAAAGTATCCTTTTGCATGAGCAGAATCAATCGTTGCTCATATATTAAAAACAAACATAATTTGTGCCGTTAAAATAAAAAGTTTCAGATTTTGTACCCTTGCCGTTAACACATATAAATTATTGTTTCTTATTGTATTATGTAGTTCTTTTGCTATTACGCTCTAAATATCATTTATCTTTGAAATAATTTTATTATTGTAAATAACGACATGATTGTATTTTAAGATTGTTTTTTTTTAATGACGTAGCCACACAAAAAAAGTGTATTGATTTGCTGACTAGACCACCAGATCCTTATGTATTTTGACCCGCTGAATCCAAATCCGTTATCAGAATCGTCAGCACGTCACGATTTTTTTAAAAAATTCAAAAATATTCAAAATCGACGAAAATCCCATTTATTCTTCTAATTCAATTAGAGGTTGTTTCAAATAGTTTGGTTTTTTCAATGGTACAAATTCAGTACTTTCCATTTCTACCTTTGTTTTATTATTATTATTTTTTTAATGTGGTCCTGTTAGCTTAATATTAAGTTAGCAGTGCTACGTTTCTTTTTTTAAACGGCACAGGGTGCTAAATTTTTATTAGTGTTACAAATTAGTTACTAAGTACTAAATAATGGAATAGGTCCCAATCGATTCTAAGTATTAAATAATGCAATAGGTCCGAATCGGTTCTGCCTAGTTGGTCTAGTTGGCAGAGCTTCAGAGGGGTAATTATGAGGGCTTTTTGAAAAAAAAAAAAAAAACACGCGTGATTGGTAGAACGGCACAGGAACGACGAGGATGCAACACCCATAGAACATGTTCCAAAATACTTGTAGAATAAACTCAAGTCCCCAACAGCTCTTCGATGTTTCAAGGAATTAAATATCCATCTATCTATTTAATCTAACATAATCTCTGCTATCAAAATTGGTATTCGTGTTTGCCCAGTACTTCTCTTCTCTTTTAAACGGAAAGTTGTGAAATAAACATATCGTATATATTAAAGCATATTCTAGTCCCCTTCATACGCTATTTCTGTTAAAAAATCCGACTTCAAGAACCTTAAAGCTGATCAAGTGCAAGTTGAACTTGCGAAATTAGTGTTCCGTACGCTAATAGCTTTTAAAATAAAGATTTTTGTTACGGAGGCATAAAATGATCAATGACTTCACGCAACACACTTCAAATGAGTTTTTCAACAAAGTTTTTTTTTCCGATCTTTACTAAAAACTGATAACCTTGAAATTTTTATTTTTTTTATATACCAGATAAATTATTAAAGGTAATGCACACGTGATAATTTCCATTCAATCTACATCCTGTGGAGAATTTTCCAAAATTTTTTGATGAGTACTTTCCGAGATAAGGGGGGGGAGCAGTGATTTACCGCGATTTTTTTAAAAATAATACAACGAAAAGTGTATGCGAGTATTATATTATATATATATTTTTGAACTCGAGTTTTTACAGGCTCTCATTTGACACCCAATCGATGACCTAGTAATTTTCACTTCCGATTTCACCCCCCAAAACTAACCCCTTAAGTCAAAATTTAACTTTCAAAACTTCATGGCTTTAATAAGTCCATCAATTCCTATAAGTACCAAATTTCAACTTTTTATGTCAAATAGTTTCGGGAGAAAATCGGGTGTGATAGACAGACAGGCAGACACCGAAGTGATCCTTATAAGTGTTTCGTACAGAACACTAAAAATGACGCATAATTTGATATTTTCTGAAAAACCAAGTTCCATAAGCTCTCTTTGAACGGAATACATGCCTATATTAAAACAAATTAAGTTTAACTGTTCACAATATTGATAAAAAAAACATTTGGGTATGTAGAGCAAAATCTATTGATGTATAAATAAAAAACACGTTTTATTATGATTAGTATTTTGACTATTATTTTTGTTATTTATCACTACGTATTTTTAATTTAAAACTAATTTGGGGAGTGATGTAAATAAGCGCAGACTGTTAAAAAAAAGGCGGGTCAAAAACAGATTAGTTCAACTATGTTGGGAATATGGAATCTTTGGCACAATGACACTACTCAGTATATTTCACCACTACACCAAACATTTTATTTTTGTGCTAGACGCGCGTTTCGCTAACCATGATAGCTTCATCAGAAGCGATGATTGACTAAAGCCAAACTACAAATCTACCCTATTTATACTTAGCCTAACACCTGAATTACTCAAGCGGAACTAATGGAATAGGCGAAGCCGTCAGTACCGGTTAAGTAAGCAGTAGAGGGGACTATAAGTAATAGGCCCTCTGTCTTTATTTAAACTACTTTTACATTTTATAATTTCCATACTGTCAACAATCTCCTATCAGATACATTTTTAATTAATCTTAGATTATCTAATGTTACAGTAGCTATAGTATAGATCACCTTCAAGGGCATGTTCGGCAATCCTAGAGTTTTCTGATCTACTGTATTTAATTTTGTTATAACTAATTTCATAAATTTAATCTTATCTTTGGGATTTCAATTAGTTTAGATTAGTCTATAAGTCATCAGACAATCTGACGAATATCTTAGTCCCCACTACTGGTTGCTTAAACGAAACTGATGGTCTCGCCTATGCCATTAGTTTCGCCTGGGTAATTCAAGTGTTAGGTTAAGTATAAATAGAGTAGATTTATAGCTTTTTGTGTTTTAGTCAATCAACGCTCCTGATTAAGCTAACTTGGTTAGCGAACCGTGCGTCGAGTGCAAAAATAAACTTTTTTGGTGTAGTGGTGATATATATTAAGTAGATTAATTCAAGCTAACTTAGGTATATTTATACTAAACAAAGCCTGAACTGATTTTAATGAAGAAGGTCTTACTATGTTTGTCTTTCCCTGTTCAAGCAAATAAAAATTGACATGACAGATTGACGAACAGTGGCTCGTCACAGTCTTAAAAGTAAAATATAATATAAATCAGTACGCGTTTGTTAAATTATTAACGCAATGTCACGACTCTGACATCTTTCTAAATTCGCCGAGATTTACTCGTAATGTTCAATGCTGTTACCTATTCATCTATCTTATTCTCGTAAGACACCTTAAATCGTTTGAACTGCAGAAACTTTTTCTAATTAGAGGTATATTTTTAAATTTTTAACTTAAGATCAGCCTAGGGAATTTTATGAATTTTTAATTATTCGCTTGGTCGCGACCCCGCGTAGCCTGTATTTTCCTTCTTTAGTTTAAAGTTATTAGAGCAACTTTGAAAACTAGAACTTGAGTAAACGACAGTTTTGCATAAGTAAAGAGTTTTAGTGGTACTTAAACGAAATATATTAGCTACAGTATTTTGTTTTTCACGGCTTAGACTTTTACAGCAGCAGAGCAGGAGATCGTCCTTTTTTGCTGCCGGAGAGATTAAAATTTCTTTAATAACTTTCTTAGTAAATTATTTTACAGTTGTGCAGTTTTTGAAGTTGCTTGAAGTTTTAAGGAAAAAGCGTTGGTAATTTCATCTTTCTTCCGGCAGACGTCCCAAAGGAGTTTTTTGAATTCGTTATTTACATAAGTTAAGCATTATGAATTTATTTAATATTTAAATTTTATACATAAACAAGGAAAATACAATTGTTGTAATTAAGAGTCTTGCTCGCGGATTTCAGCATTGTAATATTCAAGCAATTGTTTACTGCCCCCAGTGAAGAGAAGTATTATATTCATGGAAAAATCATGTCCTGAAATTTTTTGGCATTTTGTAACGTTTTTACGAACAATACAGTCATTCATTTCCGCCGTTCTGTCGGTCTGTCTGTCGATCTTGACACGCTAACTCTTGAACAAAATGAGTTATCCAATTTCAAATTTTGTACCCATAAAATACTTGAAGAGGGAATATAATGTATAAAAAAAACTTTCAACAACCAATCGATGTCGAAGAAAGATGGAATGCCATTATCCAAGCCAATCAAGGCATACTAAACCTCCTCCAGATTATTGCTTCCTCTAACCAAACCTCTCTATCTAGTTTTGAGTTTCCATATAAAATCTAGTGCCAACTGAATAGAGGCCGAAAAGGGACACGGCAAGAGTAATAGTATGCTGCATAGATGAAAGATACTGCCATCCATGAACCACATTGTTAATGATTGCCCTCTGAATGGTTTCCGGGAGGCCTCACGGAACTGAACCGACTCTCTGACTTGGCTTTCCAGTGGCTCTCTGGACATTACAATCTAAGTTAGCTTCCTTTAGTTTTACCTAACACTATATTTGTTATATTGTGTATACATTGTGATTATACCATTTGTTCTTCTTTGATATCCCCACTATTCTCTACTGTATTGTGTTAGCTTCTCATACGAAATATATTAGCTACGAGGCGTATTCGAAAAGTAAGGGCCGCTTGCTTATATTTAAATAATAGCGGGTCTGAACAAAGTTGTACACATGCAGCGCCATCTCTTGATTGTTTCCGAAGTTACTGTATTGATCCAGTAGTCGTTTGCCTGTCGGTGAATACAGACAACAATGTCCGCGAAAATCGTTTGCTCCCGCCAGTTGCGTGCTGTGATTAGATGTTTGTGTGCAAAAGGATCATCAGCTGCTCAAATTTATTGGGGACTGTGTCTAATTTACGGACCTATAGTAATGAGTGAAGGAAAGGTTAAACAACGGTGTGGAAACTTCAAAAATGGCCACACAAATGTGCATGATGAAGAGCGGAGTGGCAGGCCCGGTATCCAGACCGATAAAATCGTCCAACAAGTGGATCAACAACTGCGATCTGATCGACGATTGCACTTCAAACAGTGTCAGTGGCCGTTGTCAACTGGTTCAATTCCCAGGCGGAGAACTTCTATGCAGAATAATTAAAGAAGCTCGTGCAGAGTTATGAAAAGTGCTTAGAAGTGAACGGCGATTATGTGGAAAAGTGAAGTAGGTTTGTAGGAAACTAAAACTGTCAATACAAATTTTTTCTAAAGAATATACAGTCAGTCCAAAAAGTCTCCATACACTACCTACTTTCTATAATACTTTTCTGTTATGTTTAAATAAATAAGAACTATAAGAAAACATGTTTAAATTAATATTTGAAACTAAACCAACGAGGATTAATATTAAAAACAGTTGCGAAAGATTTTATTTAGAAGTTACATCATTGTTCTAAAAATGTAAACAAAATGAATGCCAAAAAGTCTCCATACACTTAATAATTACCAATAATAGTTTGACGGAGTTTAACGGAAAATAACAACTTTGTTTAAATTAATTTTTGTGGCGGCCCGTGGCTCCGTAGGACAGTACCTTGCTTACGGTGCAGAAGGTCGAGGGTTCAATCACGCAGGTCGGTATACTTTACTTATTAAATTATTTAAGTATATTTGGCTTGACCACGTACATAGGTAGTAGTTGTTCGCAGAAATGCAATAACTTCCGAGACAGCACTACCGCGTTGTCTAAAAGGTGCTGTGAAATACAAAAATGTATGTTTCGGTTCTTGGACAACGTTGACCGGTATTACGATACCCTCGCCGATATCCTTAGGATATGAAAAAGAGTAAAATCCCTACTCAGGCGGGGAGATAATCTCCTGTAACCTTTTTGCCACGCTTACGTCCAGCTTTCTAGTAACTTCTGCTGGTATGTTCTCCCATTCGTTCAATATTCTGTTTTTTAATTCTTCTCGAATTGAAATATTATGTTTGCGAACGCGCCATTTAAGTTCCTCCCATAAATGCTCGAGGGGGTTAATATCGGGTGATTGCGGAGGTATATGAAGCTGTCGCACAATATGGATCATCCATTCTCGTACCAGGTTTGCGGTATATTTTAGATCATTGTCCTGTTGAAAAATGTATCTTTTTTCGAGTGCCAATTTTTGGACTTTTTCTCTTAAATTGCCTCTCAAAATGTTCAGATAAACTGCTGATCCATGATACCATTAACAAAACGTAAATTTCCAACCCCTCCAGAGAACATGCATCCCCAAAGCACTGCCACCCCCCTTGTCTCACCGTGGAACAAATGTTTCTAATATCGAATGCGGTATTCTTCTTTCTCCAAACTTTAGTTCTGCCATCAGATCCAAAAGGTTAATTTTAGTTTCACCACTATAAATTACGGATTCCCAAAATTTAGAAGGTTTAGTAACGCGTTCCCTAGCAAAAGCTAACCGCTTTTTGCGATTAGCTTCCGAAATTAACGGCTTCTTCCTGGCTGCCCACCCCTTATAGCCTGCCCTGTGTAAACAATTTCTCACTGTTTATGAACAAACATTTTTCGAAAATAGTTCCCGTACTTCTTCTTTTAATTTTGGTGCACTTTTCTTGGAATCTATAATTATTTGTTTAACAATACTGGCCTCTTCACGTGGAGTCAGTTTCTTGGGACGACCGAAGCGTAATCGAATTTTATAGGAACCCGTTGATTTATAGTATACTCGTTTACAATGTACTGAATTAATTATGATCTTTCGAACTTGAAATGGAATTTCACAATTTCTCTCGCTCATTTTTAATACTACCTTGAAAACCCACTGCAAAATTACTAGCAACAAGTGACAGATTATATAGTATGGCCGAAAATTATTCATTTGTTCTCAGTTTAGCCAGTAACAGATAGCTTCATAAAATGCGGCTGATTATAACGTGTTTTTTTCAATGCAGTTCTTGAGTGTATGGAGACTTTTTTGATATTAATTTTGTTTATATTTATATAACAATGATGCAACTTCTAAATAAAATGTTTCATAGTTGTTTTTAATACTAATCCTCGTTGGTTAAGTTTTAAATATTAATGTAAACATGTTTTCTCATAGTTCCAATTAATTAGTTAAACATAACAGAAAAATAGTATAGGAAGCAGGTAGTGTATGGAGACTTTTCGGACTGACTGTATATTTTTTATGACCAAACGGCCCTTACTTTTCGAATACGCCTTATATATATATATATATATATATATATATATATATATATATATATATATATATATATATATATATATATATATATATATATATATATATATATATAAATATATATACAGTTTTTGGGTGACATTGCTTCATTGGAGGAGGTTGGTAAGCGTTAGTTGAAAGCTGACATTTAACAGTAGTAAACGTGCAAAAAACCATTGAAATTGATTAATTCAGACTGAATTTAGAGGATCTTATATTTTTAATTCAATAAAAGTACAAATGCTGCGCAGGCCTATGAACAAATTTATGTTGTTTATGGTGACGATACATCATCAAAAGCAACAACGAAAAGGTGGTTCAGTTGCTTTCGTTCTGGATATGTCGATATCAAAGATGCTCCTCGCACTCGTAGACCAATGGCAGAAAAACTTGATAGAATTTTGGTAAAAGTTGAGCAAAACCGACATGTAAGTAACCACAGCATCGCCTGGAACCAACCATCACCAAACAGTTTTAAGCCATTTGGAAAAAGATGGCTACAAAAAGAAGCGCTATGTTTGGGGGGGGCCACATGATTTGACGGTATAAAATTTAATGGATCGAATTTCTATCTGCGAATCTCTGTAGAAAACGTAACGAAATCTAACCATTTCTCACGCGACTGATCACGTTCGACAATAATGTTTAAAAGAAATCATGGCCGAAAAAAGATGAAACTCCACAAACGAAAGCCAAGCCCGGATTGACGCCAAAAAAAGGTGATGCTGTTCGTTTGGTGGGATTTAAAGGGAATCGTGCATCCTGAGCTGCTGCAGCCTGGCCAAACGACTGATACTGTACTCCACTGTCAGCAATTGACACGACTGAAGCAAGCGATTGAAAAAAAACGGAGAGAACTAGTCAACAGAAAGGGTGTCGTCTTTTACCGTGCCAACGCTAGACCATACACATCTTTGATGACACGGCAAAAATTAACAGAGCTTGGCTGGGAAGTTTTAACGCATCCACCATATAGCCAGGACCTTGCACCATTAGACAACCATTTGTTTCGTTCTCTGCAGGTTAAGTTACTTTGAAAAGAAGCCTGTGAAAACTACTTGTCATAATTTTTTACCCAGAAACCGTAGAAGTTCTACAGTAACAGGATTATGGAAAAAAATGGTAGAAGGTCATCGATCGAAATGACACATATTTGATTTAATAAATTTTTTCAAATATAAAAAAAAATGTCTCAATTTTGACTTTAAAAGGCTCAATACTTTTTAGATAACCCTTTAAAGGCATCAAATTTTGATTTTTCTTTTTCGCTAATGGCGCATATTGATTCCCATTACAGTTAAAATGTCAAAATCAGATATACCCACTTTTACTAAAACTATTAAGTCCGTTCTCACTTATCTAGAATGGGCAGTCATTTCGACATCTTTCACTGATGGTTTTATATTTTCGGTGTAATTCTCTAAAATGTCAGTTCAGTCATTTCTAAATACACACTACCTTCTTTTTTTAAAACAGTATAATATTGCTCAGATATCATTAACAACATTGAGAATAAAACCTTTTTTCATATTACTTATTATAATTATTTTATCCATAGCGTGATTAACTTCTTACTTGACGTAAAGCTCGGATAATATCATTCTTAAGAGAGGTGTCGACATGATATTCATATTTAAATATACACAAAAACTAGTTGCTTTTCGACATCTAAAAGGCAATTTACGAATCCAAGTATCGCCAAATGCGAGAACATTCGACCACTTAAAATTTGACAACTTCTTTAACTTGCTATGCTATCAATGAAATAATTTTCTTGGCCTTTTTACTTACATTTCGAACTTTTATATAATGCTGGTCGACGTTTAGATTTGTAAATTTTATTCTAAAAAAAAGATTTGATACTTACTAGCATTCAAGGGCACATTAACGTGCGCTTGCGTATGAGCCATGGGCTGAATATGATGGTGGGTCTGTGCCGCGGCCTGAACATGCCGTCCCTGGTACCCCATAAGCCCGCCTCCATGATGGTAGAGCACATGGTGGCCAGCGTGCCCACCATTGTGGTGGCCCCGGTAGCCCGCCACCTTGGTTAGCTTACGTCACTTTCTGGGATGCCGAAACATTGTCTTTGGTTGCGGTTTTTTCGTGGTATTTTAGGCGGTTCAGTGAGTTTTGGACATTTTGAGGGTGATGGTTGAATGTCTGTAGCACTTATAACACTGGATGTAGAAAGTTTTTATTTATGTGGGGGTGTTGCTTTTGTATAGTGGAAGAGGATTAAAAGCTTCCACACTAAATATTTTTTTGTAAAAGGTAATTAGTAAAAGTTTATGCTTTAATATATATATATATATATATATATATATATATATATATATATATATATATATATATATATATATATATATAATATATATACAAATAAGAACAGATGAAAAACGTGCTCGTTGCTTCTGCATTTTACAGCTATCTTTTCTGAAGCGAATGCTGAAAACCTTACTCCGTAATTTAAAAAACTACCCCTCTGCAGGGAGGAATCATCAGTCTGCCTTAAATACTTCTGCTACCTCTAAGGGAGAAGACTAGCATCTCGTCGCAGCAGGTCACGTCACTTGGTGCAGGAAAGTACGACGGCATATAAGGAGGAATCAGATGTAGTGGTAGGAGTGAAATACATTGCTGGTGCTTTTAGTCAGGTAAATTATTCATTATCAAATATATAATATTTTAGTATTAGAATCCCGTTTTTCACCCGTTGTGAGTAGTTTCTCATTTCAGTTTCTATGAATTGGTGTGAGATTTCGCACACCTGTTCCGGATAGTTTAAGACATATAATCAAACTTCATGAATGCCAGTATTTTTAAAAATATAAGTGTCTATACGAGTAAAAAAAACATCAAATTTTACAAATTTCAATTTTACAGTGTAGAACAGGGGTGCTCAAACTTGAACTGCTGACGATCTACCTCAATATTGTTAGATTACGATCGATCGACTCTGAGAGGCTGCAAGTAAGTGTGATGCAGGATGGTCGTCTAGGTAGGGTGTATCGTGGCATAGATATTAGTTTTCCGCACAATATGCATTTTTTTAGTCAAGGTAAGTGTAGGTCTGCTCTAAAATGTCAATGAAAAAACTCATAATTATTCAAAATTGCGAGTTTATTGGTTCTTACAAAACAAACGAGTTCTCGTGTCTAAACTTAACTAAAGAGTGACTTTGGATGTTGAAGCGTGGCACTGCATGTCCTCAGCATACTTTTCATAAGATGGTACGTAATTACCGAGTGCTAATCGCAAACATGATGACATATGTTCGTCAGTTAGTCGATTGCGATATTTTGACTTAATTATCTTCATTTCAGAAAATGCAGACTCGCACAAGTAAGTTGACCCAAACATTGCCGTCAGTTTGAAGGGCAATTTGCCTTAGATTCGGATATTTATCTTTAGATATAAAACACCAGAATTTTGTATCAGATGCTGTGGCTTTGAGATGTATATCTGATATAATCTGCACTAACTCATTTTCAACAGAACATGAGTCCATGTTAAACTGACTTGCTATTTCAGTAGCTAATTCCTCAATGTTTTTACACGAAAAAGGATAACTCATAAATGATGCGATATTTGCCAATTTACTGAAATCATAAAAACGTATTTCGAATTGGCCCAAAATATTTGATAATTCTGCCTCATAAATATCATAATTCAACTGAGGAATCCTTGCTTTCAAAGACGGAAAATTTTTCAGATCCTTTCTTTTCAGCTGATCTATCATAAGTTGCAATTTACTTTTGAATGCGTTTATTGCGCTAATCATGCCAAATCAGTCAGCCATTTTCCGTTTTTCAGCATCTGAGTG
>CM032456.1:109929196-110051696 GCA_019049505.1 Pachyrhynchus sulphureomaculatus | reverse complement strand
CGTCAGGTCAAACACGGTCGAATGCCTTGTACATATCAAGTGCTCGAGATTCTCCAAAATTTGAATTGCGTTGTTTCAAACAAATATTATTCTCCAATTGCTTTAGCTACAAAGATATACCAGTTTTAATATATTAAGGGATTTTAAGAACACCCTATATATATATATATATATATATATATATATATATATATATATATATACATATTATTAGCTTAATCTAGATCGAAATCCCAATATTTTTAAATTTAGTTCTAAATACATATATATATATATATATATATATCCAAAATTTGAATTGCGTTGTTTCAAACAAATATTATTCTCCAATTGCTTTAGCTACAAAGATATACTGGTTCGAATATATTAAGCGATTTTAAGAACACCCTATATATATATATATATATATATATATATATATATATATATATATATATATATATATATATATATGTAGTTTCAATGGATTGCTAATGTAATTTAGACTGAAAATCTTGTTAAAAAAACAGAAAACGAATAATAAACAGCAATTATTCAGAACGTATAATAGCATTTCTTGTGGTACACAACTTCTATAAAAATAAATAAACCAAAAAGAAAATATTGTAAAAATGTTTCCTAATGACAATCATTTATAGGTGTGACTTAAATGTTATAACATTATTTACTTAAATTTACTTCGTGGCCCAGAAATCGAGGATGTGTAAATAAAAAACACGCATTATCAAAAAACCAAACACTGTTACCAATTTTAAAAGCTCACTTATTAAAATAAACAATAAAAATAAGCCAAAATCCGATTTGGGTCTCAATTTTAGAATTTCCGTTTGAGAGAAATTCAATATTTTGTAAACAGGATCTTTTAGAGCAAATATACATTTTGTTTGATATATCTGAAACGGGAATAAGGTAAGGGTATCGTATGAACGACATTTCGAAATAGAAAATAGTTGAACTGCAAATAAACCTTCGAGTTTTCTTTTGAAATATATGACGGAGATGTTAAACGTATTTTGTTTGCCGAAATGGTCAAAGGAAAGATGCTAGCTTTCCGCTTTTTCTTTACTGTAAAGATTCGAAATCTTACTTGAAGTAAATTTTATACAATACTAACATGAGCACTTTGCATCGCTCGCGTTGACTACACGATTTACCTAATTGAAGTAATAAAGGACATAAAAAAGTCTCCAGACACAAAAAAAAGAAGAGATCAGTGATCTATTAGAAACTGCAGTGAGTGCGGTAAGGATAAGTAGAAAACACTGGAGAGACTTTCAACGAGATCGTATGCAAAAAAATTACCGTATTCCGGGTCCGTGTAGCGCCGCTAAAAACCTAAGTGATCGCACGTAGTATGCCCAACTTATTGGCAAAGCATAATGGAGTTGCCACTTATATTTGGTCATTTTTTATAACAGGTGGAAAGTGTGCGATAGATGGAATTTTTTTTATTACTAAATTTAGAAACAAAGTTAATTTATAGGTGGATTCTGCATCACTTGAAACACAAAAAAATATTTTTCGGTACCGGTTGTCATTTATCGGTTGGCGGGAAATTTGAATTTTCTAAAGTTTCTAAAGTCCAAAGTCCAAAAATCACCCTGTTAAAATATCGAAAACGTTAAAAAAAGGTTGGGCAAAAATCGTATTTTTTGTCAGTTTTTGACCAATAAAAACATGATTGCAAGGAAATTCTTATTTTTTGAATTAGAAATACATTGGTAAGACTGATAGAAGAATCTTAAAATGTACACACCAATAATTAAATTTTAAATTCCTCTATTCTACCGGTCAGCACATATGGACTGGAAACGATGTGTCTCACTAAAGCATTTGTTACAAAGCTCGTAATTCCACAGAGAGCTATGGAGAGAAGCATCCTTGGTACCTACTTTCAGGATAGAATTCATAACGAGCAGACAAGAAGACAAACCAAAGTCACTGAAATAACTCTGAAGGCGGCAACGATGAAGTGGCGATGGACGGATCAGTGGCTAGATCATCCGGAGACAGATGCGTGTATCGGATCACGGAATGGCGACCCAGAGAACCAGGAAGAAACGTTGGACGTCCACAGAAACGATGGGTCGATGATATAAGAGTAGTAGGTGGCAAAAGATAGGGAAGCATGGAAAATATTAGAAGTGACCTACGTTCAGGAGTTGAAAAGTAGAAGAAGAAGAAATAAAAAATGATGATTTTTCATAAAACTATCGCAGGGACAATTATCCTATAGCATGCAGTTTCAGGTTTCCATTTTTTCAAGAATACTTTCGCATCACAATTTTATTGCAAAAAAAAAGAAAAGAAAACTAGGAACAAACAATTTAAACAACTGTTTAAGATCACCACATATGTTTATTGTATTAGAGCTCATAATTGTTTCGACACACTAACTCTTTTTCTGGATAAATTGATTGTGGTTCTAGCAAAAATATTGTAAACTAACACCTAAATATAGTATACAAAATAGTAGGGAATTAATATCAAAGACATATTCATTAACTCAACTCAATTAACGCCAAATTTATATCGTTTTTACGTACAGAACCTTTTTCCAAGTACACCACCGTCAGACGCTATAATTCTGGTTCAAAGATTCTTCTTCTTAGTGTGCCTTATTTTCTAAGGACGATCACATTTGCCCATCCGATTTTATCTATTGCCACTCTAAACAGTTCAGTAGATTTCATGTTTGTCCAGTGTCGTAGGTTCTTCAACGGCGCCTTGCTGGTCGTCACCTACCTATTATTTTTCCTTCAATTATAGGTTGCAGGAGCTCATTCTTCTGGCTTCTCATAATATGATACGATTTTTCTTTCGTTAACAGCTGGAATTAACTCTAGCTCTCATCCGATCAAGGGTTTCCACGTTTGTGGTATACGCTGCCCAAGGAACAAGCAGCATTCGGCGATAGCACCACATCTCGAATGATTCCATTCTTTATTGTGTTGTCTCTGTGATTGTTGCAGCTTCTATACCGTACTATATGACCGAGAACACGTGGCATCTTAGCACTCTTGTTCTTGTTTTTAAGTGTTTAGTTGGCAGTTACAGAGTATGCTGCGCATTTTATTAAAGGAGTTTCGTGCTTTTTCAATTCTAGAGCGTATTTTATAGAATAGTCCCAATCTTTACTAATTACGCTTCCTAAGTACGTTATTTTTGTTACCCTTTCAAGTGTTTGTTGATATACTTTAATATTTATGTTTACGAGGCTGGTTTGAAAAGTCCGTGCAAAATCCGAGAGATGGCACCACCGGCGCATATCGAGGTCATGTTTAGTTAGTAGCATCTCTTGAATGAACGCACACCAAGTTTCAGCCATACTGGTCTATTTCTTTGTGTTTGGAATTCGTGTGAATCAAGGAAGTCGAGTGATTTTCAAGAAATGGACGAAAAAGAATTTCGTGTGGTGATTAAACATTACTTTATGCAAGGCAAAACGCCTCAGGAGACTAAAGAGAAGCTTGATAAACATTATGGTGACTCTGCACCTTCGATTAGAACAGTTTACAAGTGGTTTCAAAATTTTCGGACTGGCCATATGGGCACAAGTGACGCTGAACGTTCTGGACGGCCTGTGGAGGTTACGACTCCAGAAATCATTGATCAAATCCATGATATGGTGATGGATGACAGAAGAGTTAAGGTGCGTGAGATTGCTAGTGCTGTGGGCATCTCGACTGAACGGGTACATAATATTTTGCATAAACATTTGGACATGAGAAAGCTATCCGCAAGATGGGTGCCGCGATTGCTCACGCTTGACGAAAAACGGAATCGTGTGAAGTGTTGCAAGGATGGTTTGCAGCTGTTCCAGAAGAATCCGGAGGACTTTAAGCGTCGTTTCGTCACTGTGGATGAAACATGGATACATTACTATACTCCTGAGACCAAACAACAATCTAAACAATGGGTTACCAAGCACCAAAAAAGGCGAAGACCGTTCCTTCGGCCGGAAAGGTTATGGCGACTGTCTTTTGGGATTCGCAAGGGATAATCCTCATCGACTATCTGGAAAAGGGGTAAAACTATTACAGGTGAATATTATTCATCGTTATTGGACCGTTTGAAAACCGAGCTGCAAGAAAAACGCCCGCGATTGGCCCACAAGAAAGTCCTTTTCCATCACGACAACGCACCAGCACACACCTCAGCAGTTGTGGTCGCAAAATTAATGGAAATAGGATTCCAACTCGTTTCACATCCCCCTATTCTCCAGACTTGGCTCCCTCGGACTACTATTTGTTCCCCAATTTGAAGAAATGGCTGGCGGGACAAAGATTTTATTCAAACGAGGAGGTGATTGCAGACACTAATGGATATTTTGCAGACTTGGACAAATCCTATTATTCGGCAGGGATCGACAAACTAGAACATCGTTGGACGAAGTGTATAAGCCTAAAAGGAGACTATGTCGAAAAATAAAAAAGGTTTACCCCAAAATACATAAGTAGTTTTTATTTTTGCACGGACTTTTCAAACCAGCCTCGTATATTAGGATGCTTACTGACCACCATTGTTTTTGTTTTGTTCGTATTCAGTTTCATTCCATATTCCTCAGATGCATCAACAATTCCAGTTATGAGTTTTTGTAGGCCTTCTTCACTGTCTGCTAGAATGACAGTATCATCAGCGTAGCGGAGGTTATTTATACACACCCCATTAATTGTAATTCCATCGTTTTTGTCAGAAAGTGCTTTATTGAAGATTTCCTCCGAATATACATTGAATAACAGGGGGGTGATAAAATACAACCCTAACATACGCCTTTCTTTATTTTTATTTCTTTGGACATGCGATTCTCAACTTTTATTTTGGCAGTCTGGTTCCAGTATAAACTCGATATTTCTTAATAAAAATAATAAAAATAATATCAACCCAATAGCAAAACAAGAAATATTAGACATCTTAACATTGTGTTTAGAGCAAAATTATTTCGAATTCAAAGATAAGATTTATGTAAGTACGAAAGGTTTAATAATGGGAAACCAATTTTATCAGAAATTTCCATGGATAATTTAGAAGAACAAATTAGTAATTCTCAGCTATTTAAAAACTTCTTTTATTGGTACCGGTCTGTAGATGATATATTGACATGCTTTACCGGTAGAGATCGACTATTAAAACTACTTCTAGATTATATTAATCAACTACATAATAAAATTACTTTTACAATAGAAATAAATAAATCGATTCATTTCTTATATTTAAAAATATCAAACAAAATGAATCAACATGATTTTGAAATCTTCCATAAACCAACATATTCAGATATAACTATACACACTTATTCTAACCATATATTCGTTCACACATAAAATTTCGGCTTACAAGAGTTTCATCCAGAGACTAATACACTATTAACGGAAGAAAATTTTCTGAAAGAATTAAATATTATAAAACAAATTAGTATAAACAATGGGTACATGCGGATAATATTTTAATGAAAAAAAAACAATTTAAGAGAGCAACAGGACTGCTGTACCCGTATAAACAACTAAAGAAAGATAAGGTTCATACACTAACTTCTACCGGTAAATTGACCAATAAAATTCAATATTTTTCCCATAAAAATTAAGTAAACATTGCCTTCCGTACCAGTAACACGTAAGCTCGACATATTAGAAATAATAAAAGTAAAACAAAATAACCGGTCAAGTGCAAGTTGAACTTGCACAATTAGTGTTCCGTACGTTAATTGCTTTTAAAAAAAAAAATTTTGTTACGGTGGTATAAAATGATCAGTGACCCACAAAACACACCCTAAATGACTTTTTAACACAGTTTGTTTCCAAACTTTACTGGAAACTGATTTTTGTTTTTTTTTTTATATACCAGATAAATTATTAAAGTTAATGCACTCGTAATAATTTTCGTTCAATCTGCACCCCGTGGAGAATATTTCAGAATTTTTTTCAAAATTTTTTGAACAGTACTTTTCGAGATAAGGTAGAGGGACAGCGATTTTCCGCGCTTTTTTAAAAATAATGCAAAGAAAAGTGTGCGCAAGTATTACATTATATATATATATATATATACATATATATATTATATATATATATATATATATATATATATATATATATATATATATATATATATATATATATATATATATATATATATATATTATATATATATATATATATATATATATATATATATATATATATATATATATATATATTTTACTCGTGTTATCACAAGCTTTCATTTGACACCACACTCGATGACTTAGTAAAAAAAATTTTTTTCACTTCCGATTTCACCCCCCAAAACTAACCCCTTAAATCAAAATTTAACTTCCAAAAACTACACGACTCTGATGAGGCCATCAATTCCTATATTATTACCAAATTTTAACTTTCTACGACAAATAGTTTCAGAGAAAATCGGGGGTTGTGACAGAGAGACAGACGGGCAGACAGACACCGAAGTGATCTTATAAGTGTTCCGTACGGAACACTAAAAAGAAAATAAAACAGAAGTTTATGAATTATGTTGTGGCAGTTGTAATAAAACCAATAAAAGACAAACAAGCAGATCTTTTTATAAAAGAATAAAGGAACACAAACAAAGTTATAAAATGAAAAATAACATATTTCACTACGCTAAACATTTAACAGATGAAAATCATACCTTCGATGAAGATTTCAGAATTTTAAACAATGAAAAGAAAGGAAAATTACAGAATTGTTTAGAGCAGGTAGAGATTAACCGGGAAAAACCCTCACGTCAAGTGGATGGAGGTGGGTCTCCTTTATTGAACTTGTTTTAGTTATTAAGGTGAATATTGTTAATTAATTTAACCCTTATAACTAGGTAACTTATATATTTTGAAACATACTTTGTAGTTATTTTACATCTTGCTCCAGAAGAAGACACAGTGTGTCGAAACAATTTTTCAGCGCTAATACAATAAACATATGTGGTGATCTTAAACAGTTATTTAAATGTTCATTCCTAGTTATTATAGACATCCATCAAGTAACGGCTAGATCAGTGCAGTATAGTAAACAGAACTAGTGAATTAATCGGGTAAAAATATTCGATAATTGTCCGTGCGGTTTTACGAAAATCAGAATTTTTTAATTATTGATTGTAAAAGAAGTAAAACATAACTTGAAATTAAAAAACAAACATTGAAATTCTTGTACCAATCTAACAAACATATTTCAAATTAAAAGAATAAAAATTTCCTTATGATCATATTTTATTGGTCAAAAACTGACAAAATACGATTCTTGTCTAATTTTGCACACTACCAAAAAATGGAGTTCTAAACACTTTTTGCTAATAAATATTTTCGATATTTTCACACAGAGTGACTTTTGGAGGAAAACTGAAATTTCACGCCAAACGACAAATCACAAGCGATACTGCAAAATAACTTTTTGGGTTTCAAGTAATGCAGAATCCACCTATAAATTCACTTTTTTTAAATTAGTAACAAAGAAAAAAATCGCATCTCGCACACTGTCTGCCTGTCACTATATATTACTTATCTATCATATATATAAAATGCAACGTCTCTCTGACTGTCCGTTAGTGCGCTTATCACTGGAGAACCACTTATCCGATTTACGTACTTTTTTTTTTAAACATACAAATGAATGAGCAGTGACGATAATAGTGAATGAAGTCGGAAAAAAGTTTGCCGCTAGCGAGTTCCCTTGCAATACACAGCCTAAACCATTAAATATGGAACAATATTATGAAGCAGAGAATATCTATAATCTGTAATATATATAAAATGAAATGTCTCTTTGTCTGTCCATTAGTGTGTTTATCACGCGAGAACCACTTATCCGATTTACGTGTCCTTTTTTTAAATTCATACATATATTCTTTGGCCAGGTTATATAATAATAATAATAATCTATATCTATAACATATATAAAATGCAACGTCTCCCTGTCTGTCTGTCTGTCTGTCCGTTAGTGCACTTATCCCTCGAGAAACACTTATACGATTTACGTGATTTTTTAAATTCATACATATGTTCTCTGACCAGGTTACAGATATATATTTTATTACATCTATAATATATATAAAATTCAACGTATTTCTGTCTGTCTGACCGTGTGTCTGTCCGTCTGTCTGTCCGTTAGTGCGCTTATCACTGGAGAACCACTTATCCGATTTACGTAGTTTTTTTTTAAAAACATACATATGTTCTCTGGCCAGGTTATAGGAATAGGTAGCATAAGGAATGAGCTGTGACGATAATAGTGAATAAAGTCGGAAAAAAGTTTGCCGCTAACGCGTTCTCTTGCAATACACAGCCTAAACCATTAAATATGGAACAATATCATGTAGTAAAGGATATCTATAATATATATATATATATATATATATATATATATATATATATATATATATATACATATATATATATATATATAATGCAACGTCTCTCTGTCCGTTTGTCCGTTTGTGCGCTTATCACTGGAGAACCACTTATCCAGGATATAGGATATATTTTATTGCGTTAGGTAACATAAAGAATAAGCAGTGACGATAATGGTACATCAAGTCGGCAAAAAGGTTACCGTTAGCGCGTTCTCTTGCAATACACTGCCTAAACCATTAAATATGGAACAATATAATGTTGCAATCTGTCCGTTAGTGCGCTTACCACTTGAGAAACACTTATCTGATTTACGTGTGGTTTTTATAAATTTATACATATGTTCTATATAATTCGATAAAACCATAGCTAATGGGAGATAAGGTGAGGTAACATAAGAAATAAGCAGTGAAGATAGTAGTGAATCAAGTCCACGCGAGCGGAGCCACGGGCACGGCTAGTTAAAGTATAATTTGGAAAATATTCAGCTGTCTATTATAAATATATTGTTAAGTACGTTATTCTTTAATAGTTACAACTATACACGGTAATTTTACTTCATTAGATTAGAGTTTTAATAATATTGGGAAAGCCGGTGTATCGTTGCATATTTTAAATTTTAGAAATCTGACAACAATTACGTTCAACCAAATTGTAACTTATCGTTTTTAGTCGCCCTTCCTTTATATTCGACCGCGATTAGGAGTAAACATGCGGAGCATTGAAAAAGTCCCATTATCTGTTACAAGCCCAAACCATACTCGTTTTGTTCGGAAAGAGGCAGTACGACCCTGTCGCGCTCTGTCAATAACATTCTGAGTTTCCTTGTACTTTGCAGTAATACTGTATGTGAATCTTTAAGAAAATTGACTTGAGTTTCAACTACAAAAATCTCCGTCGCATTTTTGCACACTTTAAAAAACGTTAGAACTGAAACACAGTTTTCGTAAGTTCCCCATTCCCGATTGACAAACGAACAATTGTGCTCGATTGTTTATATTGCCTGCATATTCACAGAGGTGGAAATAAAACATCTACGGCGGGTACCACAAGCTTATATGTAAATTACTCGACTCCAATGCGCGACCGACAACATTTATGATACACTGTGCATACCTTTACAAATGTCTTTTCAAATTTTATGCATAAATCAATCAAAATAGTATTTTTTTTTTTATAGAGTTCAATTCCATTCCGATTTTAATTTATTGAAAATACGTTGTTTTCAGAAACACTTAGCGATTTTATAAAACTATGTAGAAATTCGTGGCTATATAATATTTTTATAAACCATTAGAACATTTTATCCAAAAAACACACAAAGACAACATGATTGTATCAATTTCTAAAATATTCTGTGTAGAAATAAGTTAATATTCAGTATTTTCACACAATTCTAGATGTTTCTTTGAAAAAATTAATTATAATAAAATAATTTTAAAGCAATTTTCAAATATTATTAGTAACTTGAAAGGAAATCTTAGGCTAGAGATGAGTAAACATCAACACAACATCAATAGAACACTTTGATTCTCGCCAGAAATAAAGGAGCTGGCAAAGAAGAAAAAGGAGGCATATATATATATATATATATATATATATATATATATATATTATATATATATATATATATATATATATATATATATATATATACACATTACATACACGACAAAACACAAGTCAACTGGAACGCATATATCGCGGAAAGAATCCTAATGGAAAGAAGAAGAAAACAAATTAAAAAAGAGTATTGGGAGATATTTACTGAAGGAATGGAAACGTGACCTGTATGGCGCTCAAAGAAAAGTTTGGAAAATATTAAGATGGAACAAACTTGATATAAAAGACATGGTACAAACTAATAAAATTATAATTTAAGAATGGCAAACATACTTTGAGAAATTATATAAAGAAGAAGAGAATAGTAAAGTCATACTTAAAGAAGTGGAAGAAGTAAATTTAGAAGTAACTTTAGAACAGACAGAAAGAATTATAAGAATAGAAAAACCTCAGAACCAGACGACATCATAAATGAGATGCAACAACTTGCACAGCTCTTTATAAACATAGTAAAAAATGGACAAATACCTACAGATTGGAAAACTAGCATAATAATCCTAATACTTAAAAAACCGGTCAAGTGCAAGTTGAACTTGCACAATTAGTGTTCCGTACGTTGATTGTTTTTAAAATAAAATTTTTTGTTAGGGTGGTATAAAATGATCAGTGACTTCACGAAACACACCCCAAATGAATTTTCAACAAAGTTTGTTTCCAATCTTTACTGAAAACTGGTGACCTTGAAATTTTGTTTTTTTTTTATATACCAAATAAATTATTAAAGGTAATGAACTCGTGATAATTTTCGTTCAATCTATACCCCGTGGAGAATATTCCAGAATTTTTTCAAAATTTTTTGATCAGTATTTTTCGAGATAAGGTAGGAGACAGCGATTTTTTAAAAGTAATACGAAGAAAAGTGTGCGCAAGTACTACATTATATATATATATATATATATATATATATATATATATATATATATATATATATATATATATATATATATATATTTACTCGTGTTTTCACAAGCTTTCATTTGACACCACCCTCGATGAGCTAGTAAAAAAATTTTTTTTTTACTTCCGATTTCACCCCTCAAAACGAACCTCTTAAGTCAAAATTTAGGTTACGGTGGTATAAAATCAACAGTGACTTCACAAAACACACCACAAATGAGTTTTCAACAAAGTTTGTTTCCAATCTTTACTGAAATCTGATGACCTTGAAATTTTTGTTTTTTTTTATATACCATATAAATTATTAAAGGTAATGCACTCGTGATAATTTTCGTTCAATCTACATCCCGTGGGGAATATTCCAGGATTTTTTCGAAATTTTTTTGATAAGTACTTTTCGAGATAAGGCCCGGGACAGCGATTTTTTCGCGAATTTTTAAAATAATACAAAGAAAAGTGCGCGCAAGTATAATATTATATATATATTTTTTACTCGTGTTTTCACAAGCTTTCATTTGACACCACACTCGATGACCTAGTAAAAAAATGTTTTTTTTTCACTTCCGACTTCACCCCCCAAAACTAACCCCTTAAGTCAAAATTTAATTCTCAAAACTACATGGCTCTGATGAGGCCATCAATTCCTATATTATTACCAAATTTCACCTTTCTATGTCAAATAGTTTCCGAGAAAATCGGGTGTGACAGACAGACAGACAGACAGACAGACAGACAGACAGACACCGAAGTGATCTTATAAGTGTTCCGTACGGAACACTAAAAAGAGCAAAAGACGTCACCCAAAAAAAACTACCTCGGAATAACGCTCCTAAATACTACCTTAAAAGTATTAACAAAAATCATACTGCAAAAAATGAGCAAGGATATTCAAATAAGAGAGGAACAACAGGGATTCCGCAAAAATCGATTGACCACAGATGCCATATTTATAGTGAGGCAGAAAATGAAACAAGCTAAAGAATTTCACAATATATGTGTTTCATCGACATGACTCAAGCCTTCGATAGAGTGTATTTAACAGATATTATAAAAATATTACAATAAAAGCAGACAAACCAGAACCTAATAAAAATCATATATGACATTAACATAAAACGCAAAACAAATATAAAAGTGGGACATCTACTGAGCAAGGCAGTCAAAATAAACGCCGGAATAAGACAAGGCGATTCATTTAGTCCCTTCATCTTCAACCTCGTCATGGACAGAATAACGGAAAATCTTCTAAAGACTAGAGGATACAAAATGGGCAATACACACTTCCTCATCTCCGATTCTGAGTACAACCTTCAGAAAATCTTTCATGCCTTCAATTTAGAAGCGAGAAAACTAAACATAATTACTAACACAACCAAAAAAAAATGTATAGCAGCTTCAAAAGAATTATTAAGAAGCAAATTGGGGATCCAAGGAAGTATTATTGAACAGGTTAATAATTTTAAATACCTGGGGACAATGATAACAAGCTCCGGACAGTTAAACAGAGAAGTAAAACAACAGTCTATGAAGGCATCACTATTAACAGGTTGCTTGACAGATATAGTACGGAAAAATAAATACCTCACAGGCAAAATAAGAATATACAAGACAAGAGTGAGCCGATCTTTACATATGCTGTAGAAACAAGAGCTGAAAACAAGAGCTGAGAGATGTAAAACAGCACAAATGATGAGGACAATAGAAATGAAGGTGATCCACGACAAAATTCACAACAAAGATCTACAAGAACTAAGTAAGATCCAAGAATTATCCAAATGGACCAGAACTAGAAGAACACAATGGAATAAACACGCAAATCGGATGGACGACGACAGATTCGCAAAAAGGGCCAAACTCAATAAGCCTTGTGGTAGCAGAACTAGGGGCAAACCTCCGAAAAGGTGGATGGAATGCTGGATATCCACATCGGAAGAGACCTAATGGGGATAAAACAGGCAGTATGCCTATATGACACACTATATAAGAAAGAAGAAGAACTTGAAAGCTGTATAAACAAATACACATGTAGCTGCATAACTAATAAAATTTACTTAACTAACATTACCTAAATAAATTGTAAAGCACCGTACGAGTGTTTTACACTACTATAGCAACGACCAAAAGAAAAATTTTTATAGATAAACCCTCGAGAATATTGAAACAAAGTAAAAAAAAAAACAAATAAATAAGGTCAGGATTTTAAGCTATACCCTTAAACAAATAAAAAGTTTTCAGAAATGTCTACAAATAAGCGTGAAACTTTATGGAAATGAACGGAAACTTTCGGCATTATTTGAGTTATTATCCCAACTTTATTAATTGGGTTAGTACAAGTTTGTAAAGATCATAAAAAAGTTGTATTAAATTTTCAATCAAAATTCGGCCGGCCTGCCTCTGACGATAGTAAAAAAGTTTTTTGTTAAATTAATCTCTCACGTGATACGCGATCGTATTTATATACACTAAAATATGTCGGATAAGCATGAAAATGAGAAATATTCGTAAAATTATATCTCACATTTATTATTTGATCATACGGTAAAGAAAATCTAAATCTCTGCAATACAGATTGTATCAAATTATGCCCTTCCCTTTTTAGATGTATTGGTAAAAATGAGCTCCGTGCGACAGTCGATTAATCGAACACCAAATCATAGATGTTTCTAAACGTCCCTATTCGTGTAACACGCTGTATGTGGGACAAATGGAAAGTTTAATATCCACTAAAATTATGAGGGCGAATTGATAAGTTTTTAGCATAGCATAGAAAGAAGCAAATTTCAAAATTAAAAATTGTTTATTCAATGTAATCTCATTCAACTTTTTACACAAGAGGGCGATCCGAAATTTTGACTTGTCGGCTAACCGTCTGCCTAGGTGTTCATTCTATCGGGCGAGTCAAATAAAAGCCTTTAACGTTGATTTTGCGGCCCCCGTGCCCTGGAATACCCAGGTAAAGCCCAAAATGCTACATCCAAAAATGGACTGTTGTTTAACCATCTGAATCAAGTACCATAACATTTTTTGACACTAAAAAAAGGCGAACGGTCCTTTTCGGCTGAAAAAGGTGGGTCCAGCTTCATCCTCCTTTATTGGCGAAATCTGCCTTTTGCAGGTTCCCTCTTATTTTATTAAGAACAAACTAAATTTATTGATTTGATATGATTAAATGACTAAAGTCCATTTTTGGATCGACGTTTTTTGGGCCCTAAGGCTGTGTCCGGTCTCGGCAGCGTCTGCCCTTTGAGATGCTCGACTTTTTTTTTTAGTGTCAACAAATGTTATGGCACTTGATTTAAGTGGTTAAACGACAGTCCATTTTTGAATGTAGCATTTTGGGCCTTATCTGGGCATTCCAGGGCACGGGGGGTCACAAAATCAACGTTAAAGGCTTTTATTCGACTCGCCCCATCGAATGAACAACTAGGTAGACGGTTTATCGACAGGTCAAAACTTTAGGTAGCCCTCTTGGTTTATTGGTGCAACGGTTATAGACTAACGTTTTAGTTTGCAAACCAGTCCTGGACAACAAGTGTATAGTCTATCTATCTATCGAATAAACCTTCTTTCATCCAGTGTTGGAGATAGGCCGCCCCTTCCCGTCCTTCTCGATTCTGCATCTTTCTGATCCATCCTAAACCAGCCGTTCTTTTCAGGTCTTCTTTCCATCTTGTTTGGGGCCTTCCTGTGGATCTTTGTCCCAACCATGGCCGCCATTCTTGAATTCTTTTATTCCATCTCTAATCTTGTTGTCTCATTGTGTGACCGGCCCTTCTCCATTTCAACCCTGCTACCTGTTCTCTTACGTCACTTTGGTTTTTGTCTTATACTTTCGTTTCTGATTCTGTCGTATAATCTTATATTCAGCATCTGGCGTTCCATTGCTCTCTGTGTTTTAGTCAGTTGGTCTATCATGAGAACCGATAGAATGCATTGATCGAATACCATCTTTCTTAGTGTCAGAGGAATTCTTTTGTTGATTAGTATTTTCCCTTGTTGGCCAAATGCTGCCCATGCCAGTCTGATTCTTCTCTGTACTTCTGCTGCTTGATTTTCTTTTTCACACTTTATTACTTGCCCTAGGTAGATATATTCATCTACGTATTCAGGTGTTATGCTCTCTATTCTCAAGCTTCGTGGACTGTTTTCGTTTGTCATAGCCTCTGTATTATCTTATTCAGCAGTAGTCCTACCCTCTGTGATTTGTTTTGTAATTCAGTAATCTGTAAATCTGATATTAGCACTACATCATCAGCATAACGCAGATGATTTAACTTTTGTCCATTTATACTGATCCCCTTTTTTTCCCATTCGAGTTCCTTGAAAACTTCTTCTTATGCTGCTATAAATAGTTTTGGGCTCATGGAATCTCCCTGTCTTACGCCGCGTTTAATAAGTATTGGATTTGTTTTATTATCCGTTTCCACTATCATTTGAGCCTTGTTGTAAGTTGTTCTTATGAGGTGCTATAATCTATTCTGCTGTTATTACAAGGCTTTCTCGACGGCCTAGCTCTCGATACTATCACAAGCCTATATATAAATACCAGGTACAACTTTAAGTTATATTCTGTTGCTTTCTTTATTAAAGTTCTGATATTTAAGAGATGATCACAAGTACTAAAACTTTTCCTGAAGCCAGCCTGTTCTTCCCATTGGTTTAATTCCAGCTTGTTTTCCAATCTATTAATTATTATTTTGGTAAACAATTTGTATATTTTTGAAAGTAATGATATTGGACGGTAATTGTCTAACTTAGTCTTATCATCTTTTTTAAAAAACTAAAATTGTTGAAGCTGTGTATTCTATATACCCCTTAAATTTGTTATATTGAGGATAGTAGCGTTACGATGTATGCATCCATAAAAGTATTACCCCACAGAAAGCCAATGAAAAAATGAGCCTAGTAATGGATAGGATGATTAATTGATGTGAGGGAAATAAGCTAAGTTTAAATAAAAAAAAAAACAGCGTATCTGAATTTCAACTTCTAAAAATCCTCCCACATGCCATTAACTTTGAATGGTAGGGCAAAGTTTTTGGGTACTTATATAAATAACAATTTGTTATGGGAAGCTATACTATGACATTCGTCAATCGCAAAGAATGCTTGATACAAATGCTTTACTGAATACTGCTATGCATAGCAAAGTATCATGCTTTGGGGGAAGTGTATTGAAGCTTGTATAAAATTTTATACTGCAAAAAAGGATTCTACGGCTGATTTTTAAACTGTGCGCATGCGTCATGTAAAAGTGTTTTCGTCAATTTTAAAATTTTAACTGTACCATCTATTTACACTAGTAAACATTAAAGTATCTAGTATACATTAAATCAAACATTACCAAATATAACACTGTAACCGCAAATCATAATTATAAAACCCGAAATGGGAAGGTTTTAATGATTCCGAGACACAAAACTACTATTTTCGAAAACTCATTAGACTATAATGCCATAATATTATAAAATAAGATACCGATAGGCATTAAAAGCTTAAGTGGAAACCAATTTACCACCAAAATAAAATACCTTTTAGTAGAAAATGCATACTATTTCCATTAAAGAATTCATAAAATAACTAAAAATACTGACACGAATATATCAGGAATAGGTTAACAGACAGAAATCTGAAGTAAATGTGGTTCACCCTTGATCTTTACTTTGTACTGTGCAGTTTTTAAGGATAGTTTTTCTTTTATCTTTTCTGTTTATTTACAATATTCTTTGTTTTTGTTTGTCTCTTTAAATTTTTTAATTATAAACTTTTAGGAGAATTAATTGACAAGAGTTACAAACAACTCTTTGTATAACTCGTTTTTATTTTAATTTTTATTATATTTTATGTATTTATTTATTGTGGTTATTTGTTACCCGCGAGTGCTATTCGGCAGAATATTTTCCGTATAAAAAAAAATTCGTATTATTTTCGGTCACGCGGTCTCACAATATTTCCAGTATTTTCCTACATAACTATTCTGTTGACATATTAAATAATTGCCGGTTAGTGCTGTTCCTGGCGGGGTTGCATTTTATGGAAAACAACACCGGAAAAATATAATATATTATCAATTAACACGGAAAATAAAAACAAAATGTTATGGTAAAGATATGCTTATTTTATTTCTGACCTGGATATTGTTTAATATATTTTCTTTTTATACTTATAATAATAATAATAATATTACGTCTTTTATATTCAACACTAGAATGTGCCTGGACGTAAAAAAAAATTACGTATTAATACGAGTGTAAAATGGAAAAAAAAAAACAACTAAACACATGTGTCTAAAACTTCACAGTATGCCATCTAATAGATAACACGTAACCAATATCATAATAATTTCGTCATCCTGGTGCTATATCTGTGTCAGGCTGATATCTTTTAGAACGACCCTCGTACATGCAAGCATACATACACACGTACATAGACAGATGTAACATGTAACATGTTTTTGGGCTATTTCTCGGTAACAATGAAATTGGTTTAGCTGTTAAGCTATTTCACGCACTACCTGTTACTGCTTAAAAAAAATTAAACAAAAATAAAATATTAAAAACAGAAAAGAAATTGCTTCTTTTTTTAGTTCATTAAAGCAACAATGAAAGATGACCTTAGCAGGACAATTAAATCATTACAGAAACCTTAATTTTGTTCCATAAAATTTCCTTGCCTAATTAAGAAAGCCTTAGTAATTGGTCGGGCATTTTACAAGAAGACAAAATATAAATTTTCTGTCCCAATTATGTCCTTATAGATGGGAAATCGGTTATAATTTTATACAATTTAATAAATAATACAGCACAAAATTAATGACGATCAATTATAACGATTAATAAAATTAGAATAATAAATGTAATAATACTAAAATTTGATTTAAAGTAGTTGTAAAGCAAATAGGTAGCTAAAATTATATGTAAATGAAGTAAAATAAAACTACTAAGGTGTGTTTAGTTATGTGTTGACTGTAAACGAAAAATCGAAGGACTGTCCCAATTATGTCCTTATAGATGGGAAAAAAAAAAAAAACAACTTTCTACTAAATTACGATCTAGATATAGCGTTTTTAGAGCGTATCAAAAAAAATAGATCTTGTAACTTAGAGAATCCACAGATCTCGGTAATGGGTTGAGTTGCACGAGCCTTTGTCGTCCCTGCAGTTATCGTGCAACAGCAAACCTTTGATTCTCTATCAGGCACGTTTTTTAATGTCTTACTTCAGGTTTTGGATCGTCCTTCCATAAACTTTGATTTTGAACCAATTTTTTCCATAAACAGTTTGATAAAAAAAAACACGCGGAATTTTCGTTTTTCTCAAAAATTAACTATTTATTCGTGTGTATTAATTGTATCCCCTTCAAATTAGCCCCCTTCAGATACAATACACTTGTTCCAGAGCTTTTTCCAATTTTCGGAGACCATTTGGAACTTAATTTTCAGTGTGGCGTTCAGCGATTCTGTCAAACTTTTCAAAGTTGGCAAAACGTCGTCCCTTCATGGTTTTTCTTATCTTCTGGAATAGGAAGGCGTCGCAGGGGACATAACCGATGAATATGGATGCTGAGACATCATAACGGTGTTGTTTTTGACCAAAAAACTACGAACAAGCAGTGAAGTGTGGGCAGATACATTATCCTGGTTCACTTGGCATGTGTTGTTTCACCACAAATCCGGAGGTTTTTTTTTTTGGATTGATTCAAGCAAGGGGCGTAGAACTTCCAGGTAGTAATCCCTATTGAGCGGACGACTTGGTGACAAGAACTCATGGTACAATAGTTGGAGAACCTTCATTGTCGAGTAAAGATAGTTTTATTTTACTTCGTTTGATTAAAATTATTTACATTTTCCACCAAGTATGGGCTGATTTAGTAAAATAAATAGCTCTTTTTATTTATTAAATTTAAAATTTGTAATTTTAATTTCTATCTGGCTGTACGAAAAATAATAACTTTAATTTATTTTATAGATTTTCAATATTAAAAAGTGCAATAAATTTGTTCAATTTTTATTTAAATGGGTATACTGAAACCACTTTAATATACAAATTGATGTTATAGGTCAGTATATAAAGTTTATTTAATGCGAAAATTTGAACTTTATATTGAATTTTCGGTTTAATGAATATCGATCTTTAAGAGCCTTGAATGCTATCAATCTACTGCCGCGATAATCCGAAACGAAATAAGACATCGAGTTCAAACTTGGGAGACATATAACATTTGAAGCAGGAAAGGAACCAACAACTTCTGAGCCTTATTGCTGCAGAAACAAGTGTAGGCCTTATTAATCAAGTTAGAAATTCAGTGGTGTTTTAAGAATTTTTACTAGTGTTACATGTTATATGCCTTTTAAGGGTCCTCAACTTGATTTTACGATTTTCTTGCTTCGGGAAAACGAGCAAGCAAATGACCAAGTTTCTCACTAAAAAAGAGAAAATGGACCAACAACTTTTTATCTTATTTTCAAGTCAAACACTTTGATGGGGTTGAAACTCTACTCATTAGGACCCCAGATCATAAAGATCGGATGAGGGAAGAAGTGCGGAAATCATCAGGCTTCTTGAGGATTTGCTGATGTCGGATCGAGGAATGTGGATCCCAGTGCCCGCTAAAAAAGGTGGAGTATCCGAAACTACAGTTCTAAAAAACTAATCTAGCAGTTATATGTGCGGCTTGCATTAAACAAATTGATTTACATAATAGTAAGTTTTACATACAAAAGAACGGCCTTCCTATGGGATCTCTTATTTATCTTTTGTTGGAAGAAATCTTTATGGCAAATTTTGAATCCGCATTGTTTAACAATCCAAGCCAATTAAAAAAATCACGTTGTTTGTTGGATTTATTATGTTGACGATGTTTTTTGTATTTGAAACAGCACAGAAATAAATCTAAATAAATTTGTATTATATTTACATTCAATAGACAAAAACAATGGGTATACAAGTATGAAATGCGGATTTCAGACACCAGATGGTGCACTAATGCAGTTTGTGCTATTAAGATTTCACACTGCGCCATTTTGTTGTGTCATCAACAAGTGTCAGACGCGCACGAGTGATAAATTGGAAAAGTGTGTGCATAGTGTTGTGTTGTTGTGTTCAATATGTCGAAATTTATACCGAACAAAGAGCATTCGCGGACAGAATTAATTTTTTGTTTTCACTTGAAGAAAATTGCTGTTGAATCATACCGATTACTTCGAGGAGATTATGATGAACATGCTCTATCGCAAGATACGTGTGAACGATGGTTTCGGCGTTTCAAAAGTGGTGACTTCGATGTTGCAGACAAGAAACGTGGAAAACCGCCAAAAAAATACGAAGATGTGGAATTGCAAACATTGTTGGACGAAGATGATTCGCAAACACAAAAACAACTCGCCGAGCAATTGGGCGTTAGTCAACAAGCTTCAGAAGACCGGTAGATGGGTACCACATGAGTTGAACGACAGGCAAATGGATAGGCGCAAAAAACACGTGTGACATGTTGCTCGCTCGGTACAAATGGAAGTCGTTTTTGCATCGTATAGTTACAGGGGATGAAATGTGGATTTATTTTGAGAATCCCAAGCGCAAAAAATCATGGGTAGACCCAGGCGCACCATCCACATCGACCGCAAGACCGAATCGCTTTGGCAGAAAGACGATGTTCTGTGTTTGGTGAGACCAGAGGGGCGTGGTCTATTATGAGCTGTTAAAACCTAGGGAAACGGTTAATACTAAACATTACCCACAACAATTGATCGATTTGAACCGTTCGCTGCTTGAAAAAAGGCCAGAATACCGAAAGAGGCAACACAAAGTCATTTTTCTTCATGACAATGCTCCATCACATACGGCAAAACCAGTTCGCTACACGTTGAAAGCACTCGGCTGGGAAGTTCTAGCCCATGCGGCTTACTCACCAGACTTGGCTCCTTCCGATTACTACTTGTTTGCATCGATGGGTCACGCACTTGCTGAGCAGCGCTTTGGTTCTTACGAAAATGTGAAAAAATGGCTCGATGAATGGTTCGCAGCAAAAGGGAGGATTTTTTTTCTGACGAGGTATTTACAAATGGCCCGAAAGATGGGAAAAAAATGTATAACAAGCGATGGAGTATACCTTGAATAAAGCACTTTTTATCATTCTTCCGAATTTAACGTTTTTTTTTTAGAAAAAAAATCCGCATTTCATACTTGTACACCTAGTAGCTAGTTTACAAATAGAAGTAGAAGAAAACATGGAAATAAACTTTTAGACATCGAAACAAAAAGATCTAACAACCACATTAAATTTAATAACTATCGAAAACCCACAACCACTAATACTGTCATACGTAAAAATTCTAACTAATTTTAAAAAGTGAAAATATCATCGTTCCATAGTTTAATTAACAGGCTTTTAATCATTTCACCAAGTGATGACGGTTATCATGTAGAACTAAAAAACAATAAAACAAACAGCTAAAAATAATGCTTACAGGGAGTCCACATATAGACAACTTAATAAAAAGCAAAAAATGCAAAATAACACCGGAAAGAATTTTATAGCGTTCCAGATTTAAAAAAAACCTCTGAATTACATAACTAATATAACAAATAAAATTGCCCAAAAATTCAAATATCAGGGCATCAGTTTGCAACAAATTTAATTTAGAGTCTGTCAAGTAAGAACATGACAGCTCGTATTCTTGAAAAAATTTTTTTTTTTTTGCCATCAATGTAGTCTCGGGTGTGCTACATTGATGGCAACGGGCGCAATTACCTTAGTAAGTTGTCCAATCGCCTCTTGCATCAATAATCGCCTGGCATCTTCGACGCATGCTGTCGTCGAGATTCTCTGTATACTCCGCAAATTTTTCTCTCCTCTGAGCTTTCTCTTTACAAGGGATCAAACGTTTTCAAAAGGGTTGGTGATTGTGAGGGCCTTTCTAGTATTTCATCGTGGGCCTAAGCGAGCCCTTTGGCGACGTGATTTTCACCCAGCAAAGGTTTCTTCAACGTACTTCGGAATTTGACATCATGAACACGAGGATGTTGTCGAATGGTCTCATGGGGCATATTCAAACCCGGTTTTCTTAATTTTGTCGTTTCTTGACGCAGTGTCAATTTCGGGTCCCGTGAAAACAAAGATACGATTCATTTTTCGACTTTCGGAGTGACTTTGCCTACAGAGTCACGTTTTGGCAAGTCGTTGACATTTTTCGTCTCGTTAAAATGATTTACCCACTTCTTTATAAACGATACCGACTTTTTAATATATTTGGCGGCCCGCGGAATGTGTCATTTTAGGCCCCTTTGGATGGGAACAAAGAAAGACTGCCTCGAATCGGCGCACAAACAAGTGACTTATTTTTGATTTTACGTGATTTCGACGAAGGTTTGGAATCGACTGATACTTTTTACTAAGATACATCGTAGACCGAATTTTTGTTGAATTGCTAGAATCACATCTACCAAAAATTAATTATCACGGACACGTTACTTGACAGACTGTAGCTAATAAATATGTTAATAAATAACAAGTACAAATAATCCAATTTACAAAAATCAGGTTTATACAGAATTGTCAGGATTGTGAAGCTGTTTATATTGAACAAACGGTAGAAATTTATAGACACAGGTAACGACACATTATTATACAGCTCTTAAGATTGTACGTGAAGATTTCGGGATGAAAAATGGTTCCTGCACTATAAATCATAGAACTCCTTACACCAAAATGGAAAGTGGCGAGGAAAGAAATTTCTGAAGAAGATATGAACGTTTGAAAGAACGATGAGAGTTATTTTTCCCGAATTGTCTCTGTTTTATTGGAATCCTCCCACGACGCAGAAGCTGATGCAATGGGTTCATAAAGACTCTCCATCTCCAAAGAAGGTGAAAACTTATCCACCTTATAGCCTCAATTTAATGCCCCGAGACTTCTTTTTAATCAAATATAGGAAGAAATACCTCAGATATAGAAAATTTTTCTCAGATGATGAGTTGAACACCTCTATAGCATCGTTTTTTGAGGTCCAAGGAAATAATTCATCAACTTTAGTTATGTCATAGAGCTTTCAATAATTTCACTTCTAGTCCGGTCGTAAATTATATCGAATGATAGGATCTTTTAACACATTTACCTAGATTATCATTTACATAAATAAACAGACCTGCTTTCTTATGTTTTCCTCAGATCCATATAAGTTAGTATTACGGAAGTCTAGAAGGTTATTAAAAGAACTATACTTTAAAAAGGCATATTAATTCTGAGTTATCTATAATACATATAACATATTTTTAACTCTATGAGCTGCTTAATCACAAAGGGCACCACATATTACTGGCATCTTCCTCTTTTAGTTTTATTCTTTACTTACAAAAGACGACCCCTAATTAACAAGTAAAAACCTATTTTCCGACTTCCAATCACTGCCCGTCAGCGATTTAGTATTTCCAGTTAAACAGAAAATTAACACTTCTGGATATAGCATAAAAAAAAATAAAACAAAAACGTTTTATGTCGCTTCGCATCGTTCTGTGGGGTTTTAAATTGTCATTTTTTAGTTGTCAATAACTCTACCATTGTTCAATTCATTTTGTAATTAATAAACCACCGTAAAGTTTCTGTATTTCAAATATTTAGTAGTCATGCTTCAAACTTACTCAATAATATAGTCCTGTTAAGCTGATTTGTAATAACGTGTAACTGTTTACTCTTACGCATAAAAAATAAAACTAAACTGCCCATAAAGCATAAAATTGACTGATTCAGTAAATAAATTACTTTGAAACACTAAAGGGGCATTTTTCAGTCAATAAACAATTAGATCTAATGATGGAATAGAATTTGTTAATCTAATAATTTTTTTCTTCAAAAAATTAATTTCTTTTTCTAAAATTTTTAATGAAAATATGAACATTACTTTTCCACAACATAATATATATATATTTATAATATATTTTTTAAATATACGATTTATACTTTCTTATATATATTTTTTTTAATGGACACAATTATTTCGTTCCGTTATATATTATTCTTGTGGATGTTGTCATATTATTATTTATAATTACACAAGAAGTAGTTAAGACAATATATATATATATATATATATATATATATATATATATATATATATATATATATATATATATATATATATATATATATATTTATATATATATATATATATATATTTATGCTTGGGCTTATGGGTTCTTAAATAGTTAGAGACATATTTATTGCAGTTTTATTGTAGTTACATTTTGGCCATATAAGGTCTTAATTAAAATAATTAAAAAAATATATTCAACTTACTGAAAAGACAGTAACAGTTCAAAGGTTTTTCGCAAGAAAATCACAATACAACAAAGAAACACCATAAAAAATATAAAATTTTTGACACATAATTTAAAAAATCGTGTATGTATGGCAGAATTTATTCAACTACTATCGACGTTTACCAGACTATTGTATGACATACCAAACAATACCAACAGTCTAATAAAGGTCGGTATACTCAAACAATTTCTGTCATATTCGTACGTACGTCTTTTGAAAAAAAAATATGACAAAAAATTTAAATTTTTAATTGTTGTCATGCTGCGATGTTCTTACGAAACACCATTTAATTGTTACTGTACCTTTGATGAGTTGATTGCCAACAGTAGACATATATTTTTAATTATTTAAAAAATATATTTTTTCAGTACTTTATCTTAAAAAAAAATTCAGCTAGTTTGACAAAGGCTGCCGATGGTGGAAACCGAACTACAATAAGGCTACAATAAATATCTATCTAACTACTTTCGAACTTCATCTAAGTTCAAACCATAACCCTAAGAACAAAAACATATAAATTGGATAATCCCACACGGTCTCAAGAACTTTCAAGGTTAAATATTATATATATATATATATATATATATATATATATATATATATATATATATATATATTTATTCAGTCCTTCAGATTTTACACCAGCAGCTCCTTGAATTAATTCCAACATCCAATTTTTTAGGGTGGAGAGCATTACTTACGTATTAAGTGTATGTGTATTTTTTACTGCCTCTTTTAACCTGATATACTATCTCATAAGTATTTTATGTAAACTATCCATAGCTGATTTATTTCACGTTATTATTAACTAACAGAATTAGCTATCCAGAGCCGTTAACTATTAGTAGGGGAAATGCTAAACTCTCAAAAGTAAGGAAAAGTGTCTTGTATTTTCTTTATCGAAAAATATATCAGGAAGTTTATAGTGATATGAACATATACTTTAAATATTTTTTTGTATATTTTGCACTCATAACATTTTACTAAATACCTTTTAAATTTTTTTCAGTTAAATTGCAAAAATTAAATATCTATTTTTCAGAACAATTTATGAATTAATTCTGAATCAATATTTGCATATACCGAATTAATTCGTGAAAAGAAAAAACCGAAACAACAATTTTGCGTGTTTCTACACGGCACACGTGGATTTTCGATCGTTCCGTACTCGACCGGCTATGGACGCGGAAATTCGACGACTGGCGTCTGGGAAGAGACGCTCGACGTCGGGACGCGTGCCTCTAAAAAGCGCTCGTGATGCGCGCGCGCTCTTTTTGGATTCGGAGGATAAACTAAAACTTTGGATTGGGACGGCGCGACGCCTGGGACGCCGAAAATTTTCGAAGGCATCAATGAATGGAAGCGACAAGTCAAGGAAAAGAAAGAAAAAGAGGTTTTAACGAGGTAGTAAAGTAAAAGATAACATAATTTTAGGAAAGGTATTTGTATTATATCCTAGTTCAAAAATAATATTTTGTTTTTGTAGTTCTGTAAAAATAAAGTTTTATGGGGCAGTTATTTTATCTATTTTTCTTTCAGCTACATATAGTATAATTCCCACTAAAGATAGCCATATAGACTAATTACCATATCGAACATTGCCTTTAATAACCAAATATTTTAAGAATCTACGTTGAATAGATTCTAGGCTCGATTTGAGTGAGATAAGAGCATTTGAGTTAAAAACCTGAGGAAAAATTTTTCCATCAAATTCGATTTGAAATATTTAGTTAGAAACACTGAAGAATTTCAATCGGTAAAAGAAATTCCAAAGTATCTTGAGAGAGAGGAATTCTGCTTGTTTTTAATGCCGGATGTAAATATAAAAGTATTAGGTATATACGCAGTAAAAGCTCTCTACGAAAACAACACAGTGAACATAAAAAATTGGACATAAAATAGGGAAGAGACTCCAAACATCAAAAGGCCTATTACAAGAATGCTCTACATCCCCAACACTATTCAAAATATACCTCGAACAAACATTAAAAAAATGAAGGCAAAAATGTGGTGGAATGAGAATCCCAATACGAGAAGATTACTTATATACTCTAAGTTTCGCAGACGACCAAGTAATCAAAGCGCAAGATGAGGAAGACCTCAGTTATATGGAAAGAAAACTGAAAGAAGAATACACTAAAGCAGAATTAGTAATAAATTTTCATAAAACGGAATATCTAGCAACAAAGGAGAGAAACGTGGAGAATCTAGAAGTCGATAACGAAACAATAATCGAAGGAACCGATAGATTTAAATATTTAGGAACCATCATTTCAAAAAACGCAACATCAGAAGAAGAGATTAAATCTAGTTTGAGACAAACGCGGACATGCATAAGACAATTAAATTCGATGCTGTGGGACAAGCACATTTCAAAGAGAAACAAAACATGCATATACAAATCAATAATACAAAGCATAATGACATACGGGTCAGAAACATGGACGATCAACAAAAGAAATAAATCTAAAATTAACGCGGTAGAGATGGAGTATTGGAGAAGATGTTGTAGAGTGACACGTCTGGAGAGAATAACAAATGAAGAAATAAGAAGCAGAATGATCATTAAAGAGAACGAAATAAACACCATTGAAGAAAAACGATTAAAATGGTATGGACACATCAGACGGAGCGAAGATAATAGGTGGATAAAGAAAATAACGGAGTGGAGCCCTATAGGGAGAAGAAAAAAGAGGAAGACCCAGACGATCGTGGAGAGACGATGTGGACGAGGCTATGGAGGACAGGGGTCTAACAGATGGAGACTGGGAAGATAGAAACGGATGGAATCAAAGGCTGAGAGAAGAAAGACGGCGTTAGCTGTAAAAAATCCTTTATATATATATATATATATATATATATATATATATATATATATATATATATATATATATATATATATACTAGCCGGGCCCGCGGCTCCGCTCGCGTGGACTTGATTCACCACTATCGTAACTGCTTATTCCTTAATTTACCTAACGTAATAAAATATCTCCCATTATTTCCCCTTATCTCTCAATATTTCTCCTTATCTCCCATTATCTCTTCATAATTTCGATTATCTAGGCTTAACTCTGCTCATCTCCCATTATTTCTCCTTATCTCCCATTATTTCTCCTTATCTCCCATTATTTCTCCTTATCTCCCATTATCTCACCTTATCTTCTATTATCTAGGCTTATCTCGACTTATCTCTCAATATTTCTCCTTATCTCCCATTGTTTCTCCTTATCTCCCATTATTTATATTTATCTCCCATTATCTAGGCTTATCTTTGCTTATCTCCCATTATTTCTCCTTATCTCCCATTATTTATATTTATCTCCCATTATCTCACTTTATCTCCCATTATCGAGACTTATCTCGACTTATCTCCCATTATTTCTCCTTATCTCCCATTATCTAGGCTTATATCGAATTATATAGAACATATGTTTAAATTTATAAAAACACGTAAATCAGATAAGCGGTTCTCAAGTGATAAGCGCACTAACGGACAGACAGACAGACAGAGAGACGTTGCATTTTATATACATTCTAGATAGAAGATTATAGATAACCTGGCCAGAGAACAAATGTGTGAATTAAAAAAAAAAACACGTAAATCGGATAAGGGGTTCTCGAGTGATAAGCGCACTAACGGACAGACACACAGACAGAGAGACGTTGCATTTTATATACATTATATTCTTTGCTACATGATATTGTTCCATATTTAATGTTTTAGGCAGTGTATTGCAAGAGAACGCGCTAGCGGCAAACTTTTCTCCGACTTGATTCACTATTATCGTCACCGCTTATTCCTTATGTCACCTAACGTAACGTAACAAAATATATCCTATAACCTGGCCAGAGACCATATGTATGTTTAACAAAAAAGCACGTAAATCGGATAAGTGGTTCTCCAGTGATAAGCGCACAAACGGACAAACAGACAGATATACGTTACATTTTATATATATTATAGATGTAATAAAATATATATCTATAACCTGGTCAGAAAACATATGTATGAATTTAAAAAATCACGTAAATCGGATAAGTGGATCTTGAGGTATAAGCGCACTAATGGACAGACAGACAGACAGAGAGACGTTGTATTTTATATATATTATAGATATAGATTATTGTTATTATTATGTAACCTGGCCAAAGAATATATGTATGAATTTCAAAAAAAGACACATAAATCGGATAAATGGTTTTCGCGTGATAAACGCACTAATGGACAGACAGAGAGACATTGCATTTTATATATATTATAGATTATAGATATTCTCTGCTACATAATATTGTTCCATATTTAATGGTTTAGGCGGTGTATTGCAAGGCAACGCGCTAGCGGCAAACTTTTTTCCGACATCATTCACTATTTTACGTCACTACTCATTCCTTATGCTACCTATCGTATTAAAATATAGCCTATAATCTGGTCAGAGAACATATGTATGGTTTAAAAAAAAAAGTACGTAAATCGGATAAGTAGTTCTCCAGTGATAAGCGCACTAACGGACAGACAGACTGACAGAGAGACGTTGCATTTTTTTTATATATATATATATATATATATATATATATATATATATATATATATATATATATATATGTATGAGGTGAGTAATAATCTACTTATTACATCCATGTTGCACGATGCCTAACAGTTTTATTTTAGTGCATGTATCTATGGCATGATTGAATTTCGGTTCGGGATAACATTCAGTCTAAACTTTCTGCAGCAACAAGTAACTGTGGACAGCTTTTTACAGGTACTTTGAATTATCTTGTACTGTATGGGAGATAAGTTGGCCTCCATAAACATGGCGATCACTTTGATGGGGTTTGATTTTCCTGGAAATTTGGTTAACTCTTTCAGAAATATCGCTTTTACCGACAGACATTAGATTCATCTGGCAAGTAAATTTCATTTCTGAATCAGACGACCATTTCCTTAATTACTGAGTTCTCGCCGCTTAGTCTGATCACTACTTCCTTTAAAAATTTCTTGTCGGTTGTCCCTTCCAAAAACACTCAGCCATCAACTCCCTCGTTTATAGAACTGTATTACTCTCTCAGCCACAATCTCTCAAATCCGAACTAAAATACCTTACTTTTGTACTTCAATCGAACAATTTCCAGTACCGAGATATACATCGCTTCATTCAATAAAACACATCTCCCCAGATGTTTTTTATTATGGGAGTAGCACACGTGTTACAGACAAATTTCTAAAATGCTACAGGAGCGGCGCGTATGCGGAAAAAGCGATTTACATTGGCCTTTAATCGTTGTAAATTGTACTCGGTAGTAAACACCGTTCTGGATAAATCGTTCCAGAAGGATGAGGTTGTCCATATAAAAGACTACTTGAAAAGATTTGTACGGGTCGTGACAAGCTGAACTCCATACGAATGTCAAGATTACCGCGACCTGTATTCCTAGCATGCACCGCTCTGGGAGGAATAAAGAGGACTACATCTTTCGCACACTCTTCATGAAAATACTTGTAAAATAGACTCAAGTCGCCAACCGTTCTTCGATGTTCCAAGGAATTAAGGTTACCGATGAGTTTTGGGTCTCCAATCAGGCGAACGACCCTCTTCTGAATAGAATCCAACAAATGCAATTTCTGTTTGAGAGCAGAGCCCCAACATGGGGGAAGTATTCCATCGTTGGTTGAATTTGGGTTTTATACAGAATTAACAATTGTGAGGTGTAAAGCTTTTTAGTTTGAAATAATATTCCCAACTTTTGAGAAGGTAACTTTGCCATGCTTGCAACATGGTCATGCCAAGACATATTTGCTTCCGAATTAAGAGCAACTACTCGTCGTAAAAGAACACGCTTTGAGGAAACAGGAGAGCCTATATTGGTGAAACGAGCAGAAAAATATGTGCTAGAATTAAAGAACATCAAAAGTAGTACGTCTTCATAACATTTCCACGTCAATACTTGCAGATCACCAGGTTGAAACAGAACACCAGATTCTCTATGACCAATAAAAAATCCTTGCTACAAATTTATTTTTCTCTGTTAAAAATACCGGAAATCCATCGAAATATTTAAACATTCCAATAACTTCAATCGTCACGCTGGTCTTTAACCCTCGTCAATCTGGGAACAGATCACCATGAACCTCCGTCCCCTCGCCCCGGTCCGTTAACATAAAAAGCGTGTGCAAGCGCCATTACATAAGTTTCGGGCTAGATTCCGAAGAAGTCAACACATGCTCTGAAGAAGACATGAGGATGCTCTGTGAAACGTCGGCATCGCTTTCAATACAGGATAAATCTAGAATTAACACGTAGGCTGAAAAGTTTTTGGGCTAACACATAGATGTCGCCTTTTTCAAAAAATCCATATGATTTTTAGGAAGAACTAACCTTCAAACGATACTTCAAGATATTTCAATGATTAGTTTATAAATTAAAGTGGTTTAAGTGACGCTACTTTTGATATTTTCATAAACAATGGAAAAAAAAAATCGAATTTCGTGTGTTGATTAAACACGGTTTTATGATGGGAAAAAATACCGTTCAAGCAAAGCAAAGGCTTGATAAGAGTTACGGGGACTCTGCCCCTGGAAAATCACTTATCATTTACCGGTATGCTGAATTTAAACGCGGCCATAGAGACACAAATGATGCTGAACGCTCTAGACGCCCAAATGAGGTGGTTACACCGGAAAACATAAACAAAATCCACAAAATTGTTTTGGATGACCATAAAGTGAAATTGCGTGAGATAGCTGACACCCTGAAGATATTAAAAGAACGTATTGGTCATATTTTGCATAAACATTTGGGCATGAGAAAGCTCTGTTCGAAATGGGTACCGCGTTTGCTCACAGTGGACCAAAAACAACAACGTGTTGATGATTCCGAGCGCTGTTTGGACCTGTTTAAGCGCAATAAAAAGGATTTTTTCATGCGATATGTGACAATGGGTGAAACATGGATCCACCACTACACACCGGTATCAAATCGGCAGTCAGCTGAGTGGACAGCGGCCGGTGAAAGACGCCCGAAGCGACCAAAGACACATCAGTCGCCTGGGAAAGTTTTGGTCTCTGTATTTTGAGATGCGCATGGAATAATTTGCATTAACTATGCTGAGAAGGGAAAAACCATCAATAGCGCATATTATGTAATGGTGCGTTTGAAGCCAGAAATCGCAAAGAAACGGCCCCAAATGAACAAAAAAAAGTGCTCTTTTATCAAGACAATCCACCATGTCACAAGTCAATGGTTACGATGGCCAAATTGCATGAATTGAAGTTCGAATATCTTCCGCATCTACCGTATTCCCCAGATTTGGTCCCTAGCGACTATTATCTATTCGTAGACCTCAAAAAAAATGCTCGCGGGAAAGAGATTTGGCTCCAGTGAAGAAGTTATCGCCGAAACTGAGGCCAACTTTGCACAATAATACCGTAAAAATACGTATTTTTAATTTCTAAAATTAGGGGTTCTATAAAACAACAAAATAATGTTTTTTAAAAAAAAGTATTTGTGTTATATGCGTGTGTAATCATATTACGAGGGCTGCCTTTTAAGTTTTTACAAATAACCACGAGATGGCGCTATTGAGACGTGACATTACCATCCTTGTAAAATTTAACATTTGTTATTGTTAAAACAGTGGCAGCTCAGAAATTGGCCGAGTAGTAGTTTGTTTACAGTACGTTTGAAAAAAAAACCAGTTTTGTGAATAAATGGAAATTTCCCGTGAAGGTTTTCATTGGATGATTTTTTAGGGTTTTAGTAAAGGCCTAACTTAACAACAATACCTCGAATCGCTTGGTTGAACTTTTGGTAATGAAACACCATCAGAAAAGACAGTTTACAATTGGTTTGTGGAATATCGTCATGGTCGTGCTTCCGTAAGGAATAAATTTTATGAAGGTCGAGCAAAATCGGTTGTTGTTCCAAAAAACATCGATGCTGGGCGCAACATGATTAAAGAGGATCGGCATGTGACTTACCGTGAGACAGAAGCACCCTTATGCATATCGAAGTCTGCAGTACATTCGATTTTGCAGGACAAATGTCCTGTGAAAAAGATCTGCCCCTGATGGATTCCGCATAATTTGACCGAAACTCAAAAACAGGCTCGTGTCAATTGGTGTAAGGAAATGCTCAAAAAATTCGATCGAGGACATGCAACATCCGTATACAACATTGTAACAGGAGACGAAACTTGAATATATTCGTACGAGCCGGAAACTAAACCACAATTAAATGTTTGGGTATTCCGAGATGAACCGAATCCAACAAAAGTTGTTCGTTCGCGAAGCACATCCAAGAAAATGATCGCTTGTTTCTTTGGTTATACTGGACATGTTGCAACCATTACTTTAGAGGATCGAAGGACGGTTAATGCTGAATGGTATACAATAATTTGTTTGCCAGAAGTCATCGATGAAATCAGAAAAAACAACCGAAAACATCGCATCATTCTTCACTATGACAATGCAAGCTCTCGCACAGCACGTCAAACAATTGATGATTTGACACAGACAAACATCGAATTAATGTCTCACTGCCCGTATTCACCTGATTTATCACTTCACAAGTTCTTTTTGTTTCCGAATGTCAAAAAAAAATGTGTGGTTATCGAGTTTCATCACCTCAAGAAGCTGTTGAATCCTTCCAAAACTATGTTTTTGAGGTACTAATTTCAGCGTGAATAAAATGTTTCGAACACATGCAAAAGCGTATAAATTTTAAAGATGAATATTTTGAGAAACAATGAAAGGATTATACTAACTTTTTTTTCGTTCATTGTTTTTGTAAAACCTTAAAAGGTAGTCTACATATAACCAATTAATCTGTACAGGGTGGTCCAAATTGGACATTTTTAAAGGTAAACCCCTTTGTCTAAAGGAGATAGACGAAAACTGATGTCGGTGTCCGAGGTTCAATTTTTATGATAAACTCAATGGTGAAAACCGCATATCGATATCTAGTACCGTTTCAGATATATAGGGGTGTTTTTCAAAAACTGCATTTTGGAAAAATATTTGTAATTCTTTTCCTATTGAAAATTTTTGATTTCTGTAAAAACATGCTCAAATCACTTTTTTACGTGGATTTTAACAGTGTAAGTTACATTTTTTTATAACTAATATTTTAATAGTTATTAACGCAAAAATATATTTTTTAAATGGGATGCCCTATATATCTATCTATCCGAATAGAGCTTTAAATTACCATTCTAAAAATATAGCACACTTTATATTTTACTTAAATCTACTTCAAAATATAAAGGTTTTCAGTTTTTACGCGAGTTTTAAATGCATATTTTGTGAAGTAGGCTTTGGACGGAGCGGCCATATGGTTTAATTCAATTATATACTCGTAGTTGTCAAATTTTACTTCAGGATTAGTTATTGAATTGTCAAATAAATCGCAATGAAGTTTTGAAAATTACGAAAAATAGGATATGATAGCGTGTTTCACACAAACCAAAGAAAATTCGAAAGCGGCAAGTAATTTGTACCACGAACGGTATCCAGAGAGGCGTCAACCCTTCAAGGATATATTTGCTCAATTGCGACATAACCTAGTTAATAGTGGCCGGTTTGAAAAGAAACGACCCAAAAAATTATGCATCAAACAGGGATAAGGAGTTAGAAGAAATAGTAGTTTTAGGAACTATCGGAAATAATCCCAACACTTCAACCTGACAGTTAAAAGAATCCACTGAACTACCAAGAACTAACATAAGTCGTACTAAATTCAGGCCATATAGGACAAGAAAAGTTCATCGCCTTAGAGACGGAGATTTTCAACGGCGTATGGATTTTTGCCAATGGTTTCTGGAGAATTGCAACCATGTTCCGAATTTTTAATTAAATTGCATTTGGACAGACGAAGCTTATGTAAGCAATGCAGGTATTTTTAACCGTTACAATTCTTATACGTGGGCACAAGAAAATCCTCATTTAGTTGTGGAGCATAGAAATCAAGGTAGATTTGGATTTAATGCGTGGGCAGGAATTTTTAGAGGCAGGGTTATAGGTCCATTTATTTACAAAGGAACACTCACCTCTCAGAGATATTTAGAAATTTTAAGGCAGCAAATAGAACCTCTTGTTGATGAACTGCCGTTAATGGACCTTAGAAATATATTTTTTCAACACGACGGGGTACCCCCTCATAACGCTGCAGTTATCAGTAATTTTTTATCGGCCAATTTCGACAATAACTGGATAGCCAACCAAGGTACTAACCCTTGGCCGGTAAGGTCACTGGATTTAACACCCATGGACTTCTATCTCGGGGGAAGATTGAAAGACCTAATTTTTAAATTGCCGACAAACACCAGGCAAGAGTTAGAAGTCGCAGTGATACAAAGTTTTGCAGCTCTCACTCCTCTTGAACTAATCAACTCAGTGAGAAGTGTCCAGAAAAAGGTGCCGCCTATGTGTAAATGAAACTGGTCGATATTTCGAACATCTCTTATAGAAAATTGTTTTGTTTTAGTTTGGTCTACTCGGAATAAATTGTTTTTATTGTTGTTTTGTTTTATTTTCTACATAGTTTAAAGTACTATAGCATTTAGTAAATTTCATTGTAGTTATGATTTCTAGAGTTACTTCTGGGAATTTTTTTTACGATTTTACTGCTATCGGTAAACAATTGATATTGCCGCTCAGTCCAAGCCTACTTCACAAAATGTGCATTTAAAACTCGCGTAAAAACTGAGAACCTTTATATTTTGAAGTAGCTTTAAACAAAATATAGTGTGCTATATTTTTAGAATGGTAATTTAAAGCTCTATTCGGATAAGGAAAAAATATATAGGGTTTCCCATTTAAAAAATATATTTTTCCAAAATGCAGATTTTTGAAAAACACCCGATATATCTGAAACGGTACTAGATATCGATATGCGGTTTTCACCATTGAGTTTATCATAAAAATTGAGACTCAGACCCCGACATCAGTTTTCGACTATCTCCTTTAGATAATGGACCTTTAAAAGTGTCCAATTTGAACCACCCTGTACATCTACAAAAATCTCAAGATCTAAACAAGTGTATTATTGCTCCTTTATAAAACTCTCGGTTTAAATTTAATGGCAAAATAACACAGTATCCATAAATTAAAAACCATCTATAATTTTAAACTAGTAATTAGAAAACTGCAACTAGTTACTTACCATTTACACTTATAATCTGATAAGACCTTATGAAAAACTAACATACCTGAAAAAGAAAAAGAACACATTACTTTATTGTATATTTCAAAGTAATTATTAAGATTAGTGTTACAGTAGTAGCTGCATTTCTATCGAGAAATCTTTATGGCGGTTACACAATACTGATAAAAATATTACTGCAATGGTTTTTGGTTTACACGAATAAATTGCGTACGAAACCATAATGCACCATTAATTACGTACATATATACACAATTAATTATAGTCAAGATAACAACATATTCATTTTATTATTTTTTAATACAAGGCCATCTAAAAAATGTAAGGGGACAGCAATCCCGTAGAACGTAATAACCTAGTAATTCGAGTGACTACGTTTCAGGCCCTAATATATCACATTCCTAAGGGGGTTCAGCTTGTCACATCCCTTACCATCCTCTTAACGAACTGTCTTATATAGAGAACGTCATCCCTTTGAAATAAGTTGCCCAGTACTGTCTTTCCCACCCTGTGGAACCAGCGGGGATTCAAAACCAGAGTAAATTGCTATTTCCGCGCACACGCTCCTCTTGTGGCAATTTAAGTAATTTCCTATAGCGCATGTACTGTGCCAAAAAAACACCCTGTATATAAGGGATTGTCGAAAAAGTATTGAACGTTTCAAAGTCAAATTTCAGAAAATTATTTTTTACATTGACCTTTTTCTGGCAACACCATAATCCCGACATTGTAGAACTTCTATGGTTTCTGGGCAAAAAAATTGGAACAAGTGGTTTTCACAGGCCTCTTTTTAAGGTATTTCTTACGAGTAACTGTTAAAAGTAGTTTTGCTTGAAATTTTGAGAAATAGTAGATTTTAGCATCATGCAATTACTGCTTCAATATAAAGATGGTTTACCACGCCGTCTTGCCATAATTAATTGTAAAAGTTTCAAATGTTTAACACGTATAAGATAGGAATCCACACTTTTTCTTCGATCAAAAGCATGCGTTTTTTACAGTCTTTCTGTTGTCGTATGTGCATTGAAAAGTAAAAAGTCACAAAAAATTATATATACATAAAAAAATTACTCTGTTATCGCTTGTTAAAATATGAAGGTAGTTTACCATCTAGTTGTTGCAAAAATATTAGATAAATATTACTTTTTATAGAATTTTATGGAGTGAATTTTCGCCGTGGCAACGTAGCTTGAAAAAGACAGCTCGTACGGATGCGGGCGTTCTTTCAAATTTTAAATCATATATAATCCGGCGGCTCATTATCAAGATTTTGGACTTATCGAAGAGCGGCAGATAAATATATCACTTATTAAATAGGACAAACTGAAGCAAAAAATACAACTTATAGAGCCAAATTCCGGTTCCTGCCGTGGTTATGGAGGGAGAAAGTTGCAAAATATTTAGGGTAAGTGAACCTATCGCAGAGTGGCAGTTTTATATGTTATGAGGTTACTATAGCTTTAATATTTGTCACGGAGACCGGTTCTTGCGGGAGTAAACTTTTTTTTTCTTGAAAAAAATGGGCTCAGAAAATGAACTCATCGCTAAGTGGCAGATATTCGGGATAGAGTTAGTTTGGGACTCAAAAATAAGTGAAAAAATATTATTTGCTATAGATCCTGGTTCTCTGAATTTCTATGAATTTTTGAACCTGTAGAGTTTTTGGACCCACCTCAACTCATTCGAGAGCGGCAGATAAATGAACCAGTGTTTGAATACTATAATACGAGGTAAAATCCTGAATATGTGCCATGAAGTCCAGTCAGTGCTTTTATCAGCAGAATTTTTAATGCAAAGCTTAAGTTATAAACAAATTGATTTGCTCTATTCGCATTATTATTTGGCTGTGACGCATGAGTTTATATGTTTTTTGACACGTTAAAGTCGAATTTCTAATCGGTTTTTGCAAAAAATTTATTAATTTTTCTTACAAATAAATAATTTTTTTCTATAATAACTTAATATAATATTACTTAACTCGCTAAATTTAAATTCTCTATTCATTTTTTTCAAAAACTCACAAAATTATTTTATTATTACTGACAATTTATTAGAATTAAATTAATTAATTTTTTGGAAATTCAACACAAATATATATTTAATTGCATATAAATAAACTTATTGACTCCTAATTTTTAATTAATTAAATTGGAAAAACGGATTAAAAATTTAGACAGCACGACAAAATTCAGCTAAAAAACTTGGGCACAGCTCGTAAAAAGCTTAGATTTTGCTGTTATGGAAATAAATTCTATGAAATTCTGTTTATTAGCATAACTGTTTATAATAGATTATTTATAACAATAAAAAGGTTAAGTTTTTGCAAAAATAGATTCAGTGGTTAGAAATACGTCTAAAAAAATTTGGGTGGAGCGCTTATTAAACTTAGATTTCGTTATTATAAAAATAAATTATATCAAATTACTTTTTTTAGATAATTACTTAAAAAATTGTTAATAACAACTAATAGGTCATTTATTCAAAAAACTAATTACACATCGGATTTTGCGACCCAAAAACACATAACGTACACTAGAGTGGAGCCACAACACTCAAAGTTTAAAAAGAACACAGTGAAACCCCGGGTGTCTGATGAAGTATTCAGTCATTGCTGTACTGGCATTAATTATTGTACGTTTTAATTGTTTAAAATTTTAGTTCTTGAGGTTTTTTGGATCAGCCTTATTATCTGTCATGTTAAAAATCAAAAATTTCATATGTACTATCCAATATAGCTACCAATTTTTTTTTTTTTTAATTTTCGTAATTAGATATTAAAAGGGGTTGTAGAGCTTTTGAATATAAATTTTAAATGATAAATATAAACAAAATTTAAAGGTTAAATATAAAAAAATAGAGCTACATTGCACAGCAAATTAAATAAATATATTAATCTGCTTGTAACTATTTCAATGATGATTTGAGCGTCTCTCGAGACATTGGCGCAACTGTACAGTATTTGAGAGGAAAACACAGTCATATTTCACAGAAATGAAGCTATACCCAAAATATCTGCCACTCACCATTTGGTTCGTCCAACAACTTTTTCTTGCAGCTTTAAAGCGTATTTTTCCAGGAACAGGAACCAGAGTTGAGGCTTTAAACTACTTGGAGAGACTAAGGGAGGCATAATTAACAAAGTGATACTATTTTCCGCCACTCTTCGATGAGGCATTTTGGTACTGAGCTACGTTGCCACACTCATTATATTATAAAAAACAAATTATTTCGCGTCTTTCTCGAACATAATGCTCTCTCTGTCTTCTCGTAAGAAATACCTTAAACTAACTTAACACCATTCAGGGAGTTCTGTAAAGACCGAAACAAATGGTAGGCTGACGGACGGTGCACAGACCGGACTATACGGTGGATGCCTGAAAACTTCCTAGCCAAGCTCTTTCAATTTTTGCCAAGTCATCGCACCCTTTCTGTTGACTAGTTTCGGCCGATTTTTTTAAGAGCTTGCTTCAATCTTGTCATTTGCTGACAGTGGAGTACAAAATCAATCCTTTGGTCAGGCTGCCGCAGCTCATGATGCATGATTCTTTTCTAATTTCACCAAACACACTGCATCATCTTTTTTGGCATCAATCCGGGATTTGCCATCGTTTGTGGTGCTTCATTTTTATTCGACCACAATGCTTTTTGTACACTATTGTCATACGAGATCCAGTTTTTTATCGCTCGTGGTCAACTGCTCCAGAAATGGCTTGATATCTTTACGTTTCTGTAGGGATTTGTAGATGGAAATTTGACGAAGAAATGTTTTGGCATTAAATCATGTGACATCCAAACATCGAGCTCCTTTTTTGTAGCCAGCTTTCTTCAAATAGTTTGGGGAGGAGGGTAAAAAGATAAGCATTTTTAATATAAATTCATAAAGACAAATACACGTTTTTAACATGGAAAAGTTTCTCCCGGAAATATAGAGGGCCGGAATCCCTGTATACACCCTTAATGAACTATATGTTTTACGGTTAATGTAGATTCATACTTAAATGCTTTTTAAATAGCACAACTACGCTTAAAGAGGGAGACGATATCGAAATAAAAGCATTTTATTAAATTTTTAATTACAGAAGGGAAGGCAGGACTACGAAACTTCTCCTTCTCAGAATAGATCTTACGAGACGAAAGAGGCAGTTTGGTACTGGCTGATTAGTTCTTACTTAACTTCTGCCAAAATTTATCAATTTTTCCTATCATTGGTCGACCAGTGCAAGGAGAAATTTTGACATCGAAATTTTCAGAATATAACTTTTAGGCGGCTGTTGCTTGATCATAAATATTTGTTTATAAGCTTGCGCAGCAATAGTGCTCAGGGATAAAACGATACGAGTAAATACAAGTACTTCCTCGATACATTCCTTCAGATATCAAGTACTTTTTGTATCGATACTTTAAAACTAAGTATCAAGTAGGTATCGGTCAAAAGTACTCGTATCGGTATACCAATATCACGATTTCATTTTAACACGTTAATTGATGCATAATACGCTCATCGACGCTGTAAAGAAATATTTTTTTGGGTATTATTTATTGAATTTTTTCAACACATCCTTTTCCTAGTTTTGTGTAGTTGGCAAGCTTGTTTGTCTATGCCCGAGAGAAAAAAAAAACTCTATGCCGTCCCCTCAGTCGCCATATTGTGTCGTGGTCGTCATTGTTTTGTTTTCGTTCCGCATTCATAATCCTAACCTCGGACTGTTGTCGTTGTGGTGTTTAAAGCATTAGGTATAATTTGCTGATCAAAAATGGGACCTCTAAAGTCTAGTGTGTGGCAATATTTCACGAAAAATGATGACAAAAACGCAAGTTGCAAAAAAATGCTTTAAAGCCGTGCGGTTTTGTGGCAATACTTCTAATTTGCATTTAAAAAGCCAAACTGATTATATGGCACCTGTTAATAGTAACGACAAGATTTCAATGTAAGTACGACATTTATTTTTAATCTAGAAATGAATTATTTGATATGTTTTGATGTCGATTTTGAGTAGTGTTGTGTGATACGTTAATCGATATTGTTTGATATAATTATGTTGTAAGAATTGACTGGTATCGATTAAGTAAAAAACATTTAACTTAACTAATTAATATTTTATCTGCCTTGAGGTAACGAAATGGTTAAGTAAATAGATAGAACGTTTATTTTCAAGGTACAAAACGCGTACTGACTTTATTGAAGATAAAGTGTATTTCATTTATTTTTAGGATAATGAAAAAAGAAGCTGACAATATCGCAGACGTCAGAAGTCGAAATAAAGAAATAATTCCCGATTCCCCTGAACCCTCGACATCGACATCCACAAAGTCTATGTTCAATAATACACAGTCAGACTCTAATCTAAATCCAACCAGTGATGGTAACACATTAAAAACTATGTTCGAAAATATTGCTTCACAAAAAAGTAAGTAGTCACAATTTATATTGTACACAGTTACAGTTGTTACAGTTAGTATTTTAATTTAAACGAATATTAGTTTAAATAACATTTTAATTTAAAGTAAATATAGTGTAATGCATAATCTGGAAGGTTAATATTTCAATACATTTACGAATCTTGCTTTGTTTCAGGGGGTGGCGTGAAATATAATAATATAAATATGTGCATTTTGTATTTTATATGCAAGGATATGCGACCATTCAATGTTGTTGAAGGGGAAGGTTTTTTGAAATTAATGAAGGAATTGGCCCCTCATTACAAAGTACCTTCGTCGACACACTTTAAAAAGTTACTTTGTGACAAATATGACATTGTGAACATGGAGTATGTTTCAAGAATATCTAATGCAACTGAATTATGTGTGACGCTCGACATATGGACGGAAACCATGAACGAAAAGAGTTTTTTGAGTGTCACAGTACATTTTTTAGAGGGAACAGTCCTTATCAGTTCAAATATTGCTACCAGGGAACTCCAATCAAACCATACAGCAGAGTACATATCTAATATATTTGGCGATATTCTAAAAGATTGGCATATACCACTATCTAAAGTTACTTGCGCTGTTACAGACCATGGCGCTAATATGGTTGCCGCGATCAAAAAAACTCTTGGTGAATCGAAACATTTACCGTGCTTTGCACATACTATTAATTTGATAATACGAGGTTGGTTTGAAAAGTCCGTGCAAAGTCCGAGAGATGGCACCACCGGCGCGTATCGAGGTCATGTTTAGTTAGTAGCCTCTCTTGAATGAACGCACCCCAAGTTTCAGCCACATTGGTCTATTGCTTTGTGTTTGGCATTCGTGTGAATCAAGGAAGTCGAGTGATTTTCAAGAAATGGACGAAAAAGAATTTCGTGTGGTGATTAAACATTACTTTATGAAAGGCAAAACGCCTCAGGAGACTAAAGAGAAGCTTGATAAACATTATGGTGACTCTGCACCTTCGATTAGAACAGTTTATAAGTGGTTTCAAAATTTTCGGACTGGCCATATGGGCACAAGTGACGCTGAACGTTCTGGACGGCCTGTGGAGGTTACGACTCCAGAAATCATTGATCAAATCCATGATATGGTGATGGATGACAGAAGAGTTAAGGTGCGTGAGATTGCTAGTGCTGTGGGCATCTCGACTGAACGGGTACATAATATTTTGCATAAACATTTGGACATGAGAAAGCTATCCGAAAGATGGGTGCCGCGATTGCTCACGGAATCGTGTGAAGTGTTGCAAGGATGGTTTGCAGCTGTTCCAGAAGAATCCGGAGGACTTTAAGCGTCATTTCGTCACTGTGGATGAAACATGGATACATTACTATACTCCTGAGACCAAACAACAATCTAAACAATGGGTTACCAAGGGGGAATCTGCACCAAAAAAGGCGAAGACCGTTCCTTCGGCCGGAAAGGTTATGGCGACTGTCTTTTGGGATTCGCAAGGGATAATCCTCATCGACTATCTGGAAAAGGGTAAAACTATTACAGGTGAATATTATTCATCGTTATTGGACCGTTTGAAAACCGAGCTGCAAGAAAAACGCCCGCGATTGGCCCACAAGAAAGTCCTTTCCCATCACGACAACGCACCAGCACACACCTCAGCAGTTGTGGTCGCAAAATTAATGGAAATAGGATTCCAACTCGTTTCACATCCCCCCTATTCTCCAGACTTGGCTCCCTCGGACTACTATTTGTTCCCCAATTTGAAGAAATGGCTGGCGGGACAAAGATTTTATTCAAACGAGGAGGTGATTGCAGACACTAATGGATATTTTGCAGACTTGGACAAATCCTATTATTCGGAAGGGATCAACAAACTAGAACATCGTTGGACGAAGTGTATAAGCCTAAAAGGAGACTATGTCGAAAAATAAAAAAGGTTTACCCCAAACACATAAGTAGTTTTTATTTTTGCACGGACTTTTCAAACCAGCCTCGTAGATTCCTCTTTAAAAAATAGTTCACCTGCAGTCAGTAGTATTATCAATAAAGTTAGAGAAATTGTTAAATGGGTCAAAAACAGTGCTATACAATCAGACAAACTAAGAAAAATCCAGATCGATAGTGGAGTTCTTGAGGGATGTACTAAAAATATATTCTTGACGTTAAGACACGTTGGAATTCACTATATTATATGATTGATAGAGTTTTAGATATGTCGAAAATTGCTACGCAACTTTTACTCGATGCTATAGATAGTCCTGAATTGGTGACTGGACAAGAAATTGAAATATTGAAACATTCGAATTTGTCACAAGAGAGTCTTCAGGCCAGAATTATGTTACCTTATCCAAAATCATACCCATGATTAATTGTCTCACTTCGCAGCTAACAAAATTTATGTGTGTAGAATGTGTCACTCAGTTGCAAACAAAACTACTGGCTGAATGTAAAAAAAGATTTGGTCTCATTGAATTTAACACCCTTGCAGCTTTGGGAACAATTTTAGACCCACGTTTCAAAAACCTCCATTTTCAAGATGCAAATGCCTGTGGAAGGGCGATACAGAAATTAAAAAATATTATTAAAGAAGATATGATAATGTCAACCATTGAATCTGAAGAAGAAGCAGCCAACGAAGATTTCGATTTTTGGTTTCACCACAAGCAACTTGCAGTTGGCCAAAAGCGGCGGCGTCTAAGTCAAAAGCCGATGAAGTTTCAATTTATTTGGGTAATCCAGTCTGCGCTTTAAAAGCCAACCCATTAGAGGAATGGGAGGATTTAAAACCCGTATTCCCAACATTATACAAACAAGCGCGAATTTATTTAAACATTGTCGGTACCTCTGTGCCCTGCGAAAGGCTGTTTTCCAAAGCTGGCGCAACATGCACTACATCCAGAAATCGTCTAACAGGCAAACACTTAGAAAAACTAATATTTTTGGGGAGCACTACAAAAACTGACTTTTTTTCATAAAATTATTTTTATGTATATTTTTATATCAATCAAGAATATCAATACTTATTACTGTTTTTATTTAATTTTATTCCAAATTTTACTATGAAAAATCAATCGATAAGAGTAAGTATCGATACTTTTCAATCGATACCGAATAAGTATCGATACTTTACGACCTATACTGTATCGAGTAAAAGTATCGATACCTCAGTGGTATCGTTTTATCCCCAATAGTGCTTTTATTGAAATAAAATTGTAAAATGTAGCGAACCTCTGCAAACATTTCACTCATCTTTAAGGAGCCCTAAATTAAACGACCAACAGTTTTCATACGTCTACTACTGTCAAATGTCAAATTTCAACTGACGCTAAGTATGGCCCGATACGACTTGTATTACCTAAGATAGGTGACGCTAAAGTTATCTAACAAGAAAAAGGTTCAAAATTTTTTCGACAATCGAATATTTCAATATAGATGCGACCTTAAAATATGAATAAAATTTCTTACACCACAATTTCCAAATAAAAATTCTGCCTCCGATTTAATTTGAAAAAACCAGGTCATCACTTTCAACAAGTGCTTCTACAGTTTGTTTAATTTATAAGATAATAATTTGTGGAAAAAGAATTACCTATTCATAAGAAATGTCTTTCAGAATTCCGATGGTGTTATCTTTTAATCTATCTGACGGTTCGCTATAATGGTTGTCCTTTGTTAAAAACTTCATTAAATTTGAAATAAGTTTTTAGAAAATTATTTCGGAAGTTATAATTGACCCATCTGAATATGAAATTGGGGAAGGAACACAATTTATTTTTTATTTATATCTTCATTTATATGCATATTAATTTTATTGTAAACAGAAGGGGGGCATGAGTGGGCCTGTTAAGTATAGATTTTGTCGTAACACTGCATTATTGACTTAATTATTATAAATTGTTGTTAATTAGTTTTAAGTTTTAATTAAATACACTTTCCTAGACTTTTAGTTGGTTTAACACCATGTGGATGAATTTACGTCACTGTAACAATACTCATTACTTGCTTGATGCCTTCCGCGAAACGGCGGGAGGCATCAAGGGTAACTGCAGTGTACCTGTCTGTTTTAATTGATGTGTGTCCTAGGGATGGTTACGGGTTTAGAAGAAAATGGGAAAGCATGGACTATTCACCTGCTGTAAAGTACTAAGTTCGTTTAAGTGCCTATGTATTGCAGGGGGTCGTTGGTAGGCAGGGCATTGTGCTGACCAGGTATTGGTTCGTTTAAAGGGCGATTTTAAATCCGGTGTGGGGTACAAAAATTTATAAAGCGGTGTTCAAATCCGGCGTTATATTTAAGTTTTGTAGCCGAATTAACCCTTTGGATGGTTAGTGTGTATTCTTTTGATTGAATTAGATTCAGGGAAAATTGGGGAAACATGGAGAACATGCTGCGAAATGTGGCCAATTTTTGTAGAGTTAATATGAACAATATTTATTTAATGATTTATCAGAGGTTACGAGAAGGCAATTTATACAATTTTTACAACGGCATTTCCAGGGTTATAGAAAATTTTCGGAGATGTTTTTCTGCTAGAGAGAATTCCCTGTACCCTCTGGAGGATTAGACAGTAGAGTATGAACGTATTTTCCTACCTGTTTAAGGATTGTCAATGAGACCTGGGTTAGCAGTGCGTCTTTCATGGCGTATAAAGACTACGTGTTCTTGAAAGATCCACAAGTTTTGATGAATGATACAGCATTTCGGTAAGTTTTTATAATTTGGATGGTTAGTGTGTGTTCTTTTGATTGAACTAGATTCAGGGAAAATTGGGGAAACATGAAGATCATGTCGCGAAATGTGGCCAATTTATGTAGAGCTAATATGAATAATATTTATTTAATGATTTATCAATTTTTACGACAGTATTCCCAGGGTCATATGGAATTTTTAGAGATATTTTCCTGCTAGAGAGAATTCCCTGTACTCTCTAGAGCAGGGGTGCTCAAACTTGAACTGCTGGCGATCTACCTCAATATTGTTAGACTACGATCGATCGACTCTGAGAGGCTGCAAGTAAGTGTGATGCAGGATTGTCGTCTAGGTAGGGTGTATCGTGGCATAGATATTAGTTTTTCCGCACAATATGCATTGTTTTAGTCAAGGTAAGTGTAGGTCTGCTCTAAAATGTCAATGAAAAAACTCATAATTATTCAAAATTGCGAGTTTATTGGTTCTTACAAAACAAACGAGTTCTAGTGTCTAAACTTAACTAAAGAGTGACTTTGGATGTTGAAGCGTGGCACTGCATGTCCTCAGCATACTTTTCATAAGATGGTACGTAATTACCGAGTGCTAATCGCAAGCATGATGACATATGTTCGTCAGTTAGTCGATTGCGATATTTTGACTTAATTATCTTCATTTCAGAAAATGCAGACTCGCACAAGTAAGTTGATCCAAAAATTGCCGTCAGTTGAAGGGCGATTTGCCTTAGATTCGGATATTTATCTTTAGATATAAAACACCAGAATTTTGTATCAGATGCTGTGGCTTTGAGATGTATATCTGATATAATCTGCACTAACTCATTTTCAACAGAACATGAGTCCATGTTAAACTGACTTGCTATTTCAGTAGCTAATTCCTCAATATTTTTACACGAAAAAGGATAACTCATAAATGCGATATTTGCCAATTTACTGAAATCATAAAAATTTCGAATTGGCCCAAAATATTTGATAATTCTGCCTCATAAATGTCATAATTCAACTGAGGAATCCTTGCTTTCAAAGACGGAAAATTTTTCAGATCCTTTCTTTTCAGTTGATCTATCATAAGTTGCAATTTACTTTTGAATGCGTTTATTGCGCTAATCATCTCAATCATAGTTTTTCCTTTACCTTGAAGCTCCAAATTAATGGTGTTTAAATGCATTGTGATGTCTGTCAAAAATGCCAAATCAGTCAGCCATTTTCCGTTTTTCAGCATCTGAGTGTCATCACCTCTTTCGTCCAGAAAAGCTGTTATTTCGGGCAAAAATTCTTGAAACCTTTCTAGGAATTTTCCGCGACTCAACCACCTGACGTCCGTGTGAAGAACTAAATCAGTGTGTTCAGCTGACTCACTATCTTCCAACTGCAATTTAAAGAGCCGTCGTTGCAAGCTACGTGCACGGATAGAATTCACAATTTTTATTGCAATGCCCATAATCTCCTCCATGTTTAGAACTTTTGAACACAAAACTTGTTGATGTATAATGCAATGGAAGGAGAAAAATGAAGGGAAATCATCATTAGCTCGACACAATGCCACAAAACGGTTTTCGTTTCCAGTCATTGCTGGTGCTACATCGGTTGTAATGCACACTAGTTTATATATTGGTAGCTTGTAGTTTGTTACAAAATTGAAGAAAACGTCATATATATCTTCGCCACGGATCTTTCCTTTCAGAGGAATCATTGTCAAAAACTCTTCCTTAGCCGACATGTCATTGAATACTATTCGAATAAAAATACACAGCTGGGCAGTGTCTGTCATATCGGTGGATTCGTCGAACTGCAAAGAAAAGTATGTACATTCCATGATATCATGTTTTAGTTTATCTGCCATGTCCTGACTCATGACTTCAACACGCCTTGTGACAGTCGGACGAGATAACTGAAGTTCTCTAATAGCAGACATAATCTCTGTTTTATTTTTAAAATCTCCAAATAAAGTCTCACCCGCTTCAATAAATGCTTCCTTCACAACCAATCCATCATCAAATGGTTTCTTGTGTTTCGCCAATATATGAGATATTTTAAATGACGCGATCGTTGCAGCTTTTGATTGTTTGGCTGATCTTGTGAACATGGTTTGTTCTTTTTTCAAACAAGTTATCAAATCACGTACTTTTCGTTTTCTTAATTCACTCTGTGACGGAAAATCCTTTTCATAGTTTTTATGAACCGTTTTATGATGCCTCTCTAAGTTTCCACGCTTAGGTATTGCAACTGACGCACGGCAAATGAGACAAATGCACTTATCCTTTACCATACAAAAGAAAAATTCTTCCTCCCAATCGTTATTAAAATGATAAGTTTTTACTTTTCTTCGCCGCACTCATTTTGGACTATTTATTAATAAACTTTGGATCGATGTATCGCCTTCAAGTTACAACTCGGACTGACTCCTATTTTTGCAGGCGCAACATTTATATCGGCGCGAACGAAGTCGCGAATGTTCCCGTCAAACACGCCGCCCGAAGTTTCTAGAAAAATCGGCGGGAATCAAAAACGCGGCTTTTCTTTGACAAGTACCGTGCGTTCCTTTGATAAAGCTGCCTTTTGCCGCTAGCAGGGGGTTATTACGATAAAAGAAAGTGATGAGGGGGTTATTCTGGCCTAATTATGGATCGAATAAATTTTAGTAGTTTATTCATTACATTTTGTTTTAGTTACCTAAAATAAAATCTGTGAATAGTTCTATATCGGAATTTTTTTCTCGAGATCGACTCAAAAAGCACTCACGATCGACTTGTCGATCGCGATCGACCGTTTGAGCACCCCTGCTCTAGAGGATTAGACAGTGGAGTATGCTACAGTCTCAGTAATGAACGTATTTTCCTACCTGTTTGAGGAATGTCACTAAGACCTGGGTTAGCAGTACGTCTTTCATTGCATATAAGGACTACGTGTTCTTGAAAGATCCACAGGTTTGGGTGAATGAGACAGCATTCCGGTAAGTTTTTAAAATTATGCTATTTATATTGTTGCTTTTCATTGTGTAATGCTACAATTTATCACTTTTTTTTTAAAGATATCTGCATCTGCATCTCAGTGAATAGTGTAAAATAGAGTAGAGAAAAGGGACACGACTTGTGTATAGGATTTCTTTCTACACGAATCCCATTTTCACTTGACTAGTTTTATTTAATCACCAACAACTTCTCTATAAAGTGTAAGGATATAATTCGTTATCTAATGCCAACACACCATTTTACTATATTGTCTCTTATAAATTCTAGAGGGTACTTTCTCAGGTATTATGACAGGTAAAACCATCCATTTTAGTAGTGACGTTAGAGCCAGGGAGGGTGTTTTATGGAGGAGTATCGAATTCATATGATTTGTAATAACCATAAAACCACTTAGTCTGTTTTAAACACATCAAGAATTAACAGCTTGTGCTTTATACGCATCTATATAACCGCTCAAATAGATTCTTCTGATATAATAAGTAGTTACTTAATATTAGGTGTATAAATTAATTCTCGGCACCTACTTTTCATCGACTACAGGCCCTATTCAAACTGGGTCTTGTTTCTCGCCTCATCGTAATTTTAAAGTGCCATCTTTTAGCCTTAAAATGAACTATAATACTTGATGCTACTAACCTGAAAAATCAGCTGTAGATGTATTGCCGTTGGAAAAGCAACAATTCAAAAAAAAACGCGGCTAGGAAAAAGAAATAGTTCGATCGGCTTCGGCAGAAAAGTCTGTGTTATATATATATATATATATATATATATATATATATATATATATATATATATATATATATATATATATATATATATAGGGTGTTATTGAATTAACAGAATTAATATTGAAATGGGATCATGTAGAAACACAATTGCTCTGTACCGTCTTGTTGACAAGAAGTTTAGCCAGCTATGCGATAAGGCAACTTATTATCGTCCGTAAAAACAAATTGTGCTTAAATAGCGACTTGAACAGACGTACAATATGATTTAACCTTTCTTGAAAATAAGAGTTTCAGGTCATTGTCTGTTCAAAAATAGTTAGGGGTTTACAACAGTCAGTCGCATTCATTTGTCGATCGTTCGTTAAGAGGTACTACCACTCTTACGACTATAACTAAGCATCATAAAAGGCTATAACACATATCATAAAAGGGTCGATACAATATAAATGATGGCTTCAACTTTCCTATTTTAATAAAAAAAAAAAACGGCCAAGTGAAAGTCGGACCTGAGCAATTAGTGTTCCGCAAGGATATATTTTTTTTTGGAAATAAAATAAAATCCTTATTTTTAGTTAATTAGGGCTCTGACAAGTATATATGTCTTAAGATCCAATATTTATTTATACGTTTTTCTGTCAATAATGTGTAATAGTTATAGCAACTTAGCTACCTAACAGCCAATAAATAAATCTAGCTAAATCCAGAATCTAGTAGTAAAAATTTAAAACAAATATTTACTACCTAAATATTTGTTTAATATATAAACAAATAAAATAAAATTATTTTGTCTCGGTACTAGGTACCTATCCTTTAGTCATAATGGAAATCTATTTTATCTATGATTGGTCAAATGCAGTAATGTACTGAAAAGTATATGAGTGTATTACTTCTACTAATACCTGTTGATATTTCGTAACTGACCGGGTAAATTCATATTTTTCCACGAAAAAAAAACCTTCTCCATATTGTCAAGAGACATAACTTTTTTTATACTGAATAAATTATTAGACCTAATGCCGTCGTGATAATTTTCATAAAATCTACACTTAATGGAAAATATTCCATAATTTTTTCAAAATTTTTTAATAAGTACTTTTCGAGAAAGAGGAGGGGGAGCGATTTTTTAAAATGTAATATGAAGAAAAGTTTGTGCGAGTCATCATCATCATATATATTTTTGAATTTGACACCCCACTTAATGGCCTTAGATTTTTTTTCACTTCCCTCTACAAGCTAATCCCTTAAGTAAAAAATTTAACTTTCAAAACTACACGGGTCTGATTGGGCCATCAATTCCTATATTAGTACCAAATTTCAACTTGCTATGTCAAATAGCAGCAAACCGCAGTTGAAGCAGCTTTAAGCAAAAAGAAACTATTTAAATCTCGAGATCCTGACGGGATTACCTCAGAAGTAATACAAGCCACGGAAGAGCTGAGCATCGAAGTGATCTATAAATTATGCCACAAAATCTGGCATTCTCAACAATGGACAGCAAACTGGACCAGACGTTCTATAAAAATTCGTCATAAAAAAAGGATCTATTACAAATTGTGATAACTATCGCACATTAATTTTGCCAGTCCTTCTGCAAATTATTAATGATCGTTTAGGTTCGTACATTCAACCACAAATCCCACCAGAGCAAGCCGGCTTTTCAAGAGGTCGGGGAACCAGAGATCAACTATTAAACATTCGCCAAATAATTGAAAAAGCGAGTGAATTTAACAACTCTTTCTATTTATGCTTTTTAGACTATCGAAAAGCGTTTGATAAGATAAAGGGCAAAGCTCTGGTCGGTACTTAATGAAATGGGAGTTCCTATCCATCTTGCAAGTTCAATTAAAAGTCTGTACACCAATACCAAGTGCCATGTTATTGTTAATGATACAAAATCTGAGAAATTTCAACCTCACTGTGGTGTAAGACAAGGTTGCATACTATCTCCCAAACTTTTCAATATACATGGTGAATATATCATGCGAAGAGCTTTGGATGATTGGCAAGGAGCGATATCAATTAATAGTAAAATGATTAGTAATTTGAGATTTGCAGATGACACTGTTCTTTTAGCTGGGAGCGAAACGGAATTACTACAAATACTTAAGAGGGTAGAAAAGAAAGCATAGAACTCGGACTTGAACTGAATATAAATAAAACCAAAATTATGACTGTCGATAGGTAAAATAATAACAAACCATATGTCAGACAAATTGACTGCCTAGAAGTTGTTAGTGAGTATATGTCCTTGGGATCTCTAATTAGTACTGCCGGTACAGTAGAGAGGGAGATCCGTCGAAGACGTGCTCTTACAAAAGTTGCTGTGCAAAAGCTCAAGAGAATCTGGCAAAATAACCACACATCCAAACAAGTGAAAATCAGACTGGTAAATTGTCTTATCTTTCCTGTTCTCATAAATAGCTGTGAGTCCTGGACAATGAGAAAGTTTGAAATAAAAAAACTAGATGCCACATAAATGTACTGCTGGCGACGAATGCTTAGCATCTCGTGGACCATACGACAAACCAACGACTCAATTATATCAGAGCTTAATGTCCAGCAACGTATTTCAAGTCTTAACATCACAAAAATCATTAAACTTTTCAGCAATATCATGAGAAAAGATCTGGAATGTTGAGAAAAACTCATCATTCAAGAGAGAGTTCCAGATATTAGACCTCGATGACATTCTCCGTCCCGTTGGGTGGACCAAGTTGTCCATCTTGCAAATAAACCACTTCACATGAAGCCAGGATAGAGAAATATGGAGAAGAACTACCCACAACGCAACAAAATCACTACTACATTCCCCACAGGGAATTGAGACTGAAGAGAGAGATGTCAAATAGTTTGAGAGAAAATCGGGTGAGACCCAGAAGGACACCGAAGTGATCCCATAAGTGTTCCGTATGGAACACCAAAAATGTTCAGATAGAGGGTGTAGATTGTATTTTAAAAATAGTTAAAGATAATGTCTTAACTTAGTTGGGAATGTGGAATCTTTGGCATAATGATACTACTCAGTATATATCACCACTACACCAAACACTTTATTTTTGCACTAGACGCGCGTTTCGCTAACCATGTTAGCTTCAACAGGAGCGATGATTGACTAAAGCTAAAACTACAAATCTACCCTATTTATACTTAGCCTAACCCTTGAATTACTCAAGCGGAACTAATGACATAGGCACGGCCCTCAGTTCTGGTCAAGTATCCAGTAGAGGGGACTATGAGTGTGCTAAATGTTCTTTAAATCGTGTTTTAATTGACCTTTTAGTTTGCCCAACATACTTTTTCTCACAATCATTACAACTAATTTCATAAATTCCACTTTTCTCACAATTAGGAATCTTATCTTTGGGATTTCCTAAGATATTCCTCAGATTGTCTGATGACTTATAGACTAAGGTGAGGCCTACCTTATTAAATACTTTATTGAGCCCTTTGCTATATTTCGGATTATATGGTATGGAGACATATTTGGTGTTATTTTCTTCGCGTGTAAAAAAGGTGGAATTCGGAATATTAAACCTAAATTTATGTCTATTTATTAGCTTATTTACTAAGTCATCGTCGTAACCATTAACTCTAGTTATATTTCTAATACGATTCCTTTCTTTATTGAAGTTTACTCTGTTCAGAGGGAAAGGGACCAAACGATGAACTAAAAAATGTAATGAGGCTAATTTATGTTGTTTGCAATGAAATGAATCATTAGGAATATATCTATCTGTTACTGTATCCTTCCTATAGATATCAAATTCTAATCTATTATTATTTTTAATAAATAAAATATCTAGAAAAGGCAATTGTTCTTTGTTCTCAACTTCCATTCCATTAAATTCACTTACGAAGTTGAGAACAAAGGACAATTGCCTTTTCTAGATATTTTAATTATTAAAAATAATAATAGATTAGAATTTGATATCTATAGGAAGGATACAGTAACAGATAGATATATTCCTAATGATTCATTTCATTGCAAACAACATAAATTAGCCTCATTACATTTTTTAGTTCATCGTATCATATAATCTGAAATATATAGCAAGGGGCTCAATAAGGTATTTAATAAGGTAGGCCTCACCTTAGTCTATAAGTCATCAGACAATCTGAGGAATATCTTAGGAAATCCCAAAGATAAGATTCCTAATTGTGAGAAAAGTGGAATTTATGAAATTAGTTGTAATGATTGTGACAAAAAGTATGTTCGGCAAACTAAAAGGTCAATTAAAACACGATTTAAAGAACATTTAGCACACTTAAGATACAATAAAACAGAAAAGTCTAGCATTGCCGAACAATCTCGTGAAGCTCATCATACTGTAACATTAGATAATCTAAGATTAATAAAAAATGTATCTGATAGGAGATTGTTGAACGCATACGAAAGTATGGAAATCATAAAATGTAAAAGTAGTTTAAATAAAGACAGAGGGCCTATTCCTTATAGTCCCCTCTACTGGGTACTTGACCGGAACTGAGGGCCGTGCCTATGTCATTAGTTCCGCTTGAGTAATTCAAGGGTTAGGCTAAGTATAAATAGGGTAGATTTGTAGTTTTAGCTTTAGTCAATCATCGCTCCTGATGAAGCTAACATGGTTAGCGAAAGGCGCGTCGAGTGCAAAAATAAAGTGTTTGGTGTAGTGGTGATATATACTGAGTAGGATAATGTCTTAGTTTCTTTGCAATAAACACCATCCATAAATCCACTGGAAAATATACTTAACCATATTTTACGTAGTTCCCCGAAGGAGAGATTAACGATTGCCGCGATGTAAAACTAGAAGATTTCTTATGAATAATTAATTTTTATGTGCAAATTATTCACCTTATTAACATCTCAGTGTACGTAAAAACTTTCATTTACTTTAAAATATATTTAACAGGGCAATTTGAGAGAAAAATACGGCATTAATTTAAAAATTAATCGACTGTTTAACATGAGACCGCAACAATTATAAATTAAGTGTGGGTTTCTGAATTGTTATGTTCTCTGTATGGTTTTAACTGACTCCATATATTTCTCGATTTAATTCACTTGCCAGAAAATTTAATTTGGTAAAATGGAGACTTAACAGACGCTTAGTTATATTATATAATAAAAAACAACAGACATATAATAAAGATATAAAGAATTATATGTAATTAAAAAGCGGGCAATAATGGCCTCATTCTAATTAAAGAATTAAAATAGGGTACAAGCATGTTTTTAAAAGTTATTTACATAACCATAAAAAAGTTGTTTGATTGTCAAATTACTGTCGATGATCACACTAGTTTCCAAAAAAATACTGATTTTTGTTCATCGAGCGAAACAAATATATATTAAATAAGCTAAGTAGGCTAGTTAATAAAGTATTTTTGTTTTCCGCGAGCACGTCTAATTCTCACATAAAACCGTTTCTGTTTCTCATCTACCCGCAGTAGTTGTAATGATTTCTTTCTTTGATTCTGTAAACAACGAAGTGAAATAAATACGAAAGATGGTTCTAAAATGTCGTCTAGAGTGTGTAAAATTAATCAAAACCGTTTTTGCTACGTTTGTCGCAAAATTGTTCAGTTAGATCAGGACTATCCTACAACAAACTCACTGCAAAACGCGTTTTTACATTATTTTGGTTTTCCGGTGTCACAACAAGATGAATACTGGGTTCCTCGTGTGGTTTGCACAAACTGTAGACTAGTCCTCAACTAATGGTATTCAGGTAAAAACAGTTCTTTGAACTTTGGTAAACCAATGATCTGGAGAGAGCCAACTAACTACGCAATCGACTGTTACTTTTGCTTAACTAAAACTTTTGGTTTCAACTCGAAAAACAAAAATAAAATAAAATATACAGATGTCCCATCAATGTCTAAGCCTGTGCCTCATTCAAAGGATTTGCCGGTTCCTACACTACCCGGCAGAAGTTACCAAACCCAAAATGTCACAGCTACATCGAGCCGTATTCCACTGCACCAAAGTGGTGACAGTGAGCAGTTCAGCTAGCATAACTTTGTCGGCTATGAGGACAGTCCACATTCGATAACTCAGTCTGCAGTTGTCTACGTTTAAAAGTGAATTACTTGCTTCAAGGTTGCAGCAGTGGAAGTTGCTTGATCCTGACACAAGAGTTAGTATTTATTTCTCCAGAAGTAAGACCTATGCCAGTTCTTTTACAAAAGAAAATGAATTCTGTTATTGTCATGATGTTAATGGTCTGTTCGAAGAAATGAAACAACCATACAACCCAGAAGAATGGCGCCTTTTTATCGATTCCTCGAAGACAAGCCTCAAAGCTGTTGTTTTGCACAACAGAAATAAGAAGCTTTCTGTCCCAATAGGTCATGCAGTGAATTGTAAAGAAGCCTATGAAACAATGTCCATATTAATCGCATTCATCAAATATGAATGTGACAATTGGTATATCTATGGTGACCCAAAAGTCATCGGTATGCTTTTGGGTTTGCAAGGCGGCTACACAAAGTAAGGTTGCTTCTTGTGCTTATAGAACTTGAGGGCAAAGAAGGATTACTATAAAAAGAAATTTTGGCCTATTAGAACCGAATATGTTCCAGGTAAAATGAACATGAAAAATATATGTTTGGTTAACCCAAAAAAAAATTATATTACCGCCGCTTCACATTAAGTTAGGCTTAATGAAAAATGTTGTCAAAGCTTTGAATAAGACAGTACCAGCCAGGTACTTATGCAGTGTATTCACGAATCCTTCTGAGGCTAAACTAAAAGAAGGAATATTTATAGGTCCTCAAACTAGGAAAATTTTAGATGATAAAACATTTGAGAGCCATTTGACGGACGTTGAAAAGGCTGCCTGGAATTCCTTCAAACTTGTCGTTCGAGATTTTTTATGTGATAGAAAAAAATGACAATTATCAAGAGATCGTTGCAAATTTATTGCAGAATTACGAACGGATGGGTGTGAACAAGTCCCTAAAAATTGATTTTTTGCATTCCCATCTGGATCTTTTTCCGGAAAACCTTGGAACCATGAGTATGGCGAACGGTTTCATCACGACCTAAAATTATTTGAGAAAAATTATCAAGGTTCTTGGGACCAGAACATGCTAGGAGACTACAGTTGATCTGTTGTAAGAGATACAGATACAAGTATTTACAAAAAAAGAGCTAAAACTTATCATTTTTAATTGTTTATTCGTACTTTAAATGTTTTTTTTTTGTAACATATGTTTTATTAAATATCTTAAAAGTTTGACGACCTGAGCATTTTTAAATATTTCTTCTAAGTTGAGGACACTTAAAATCAACAAACCATATGTATATGTTTTACTTCATGAACAAAAACCTTGTAAACTAGTGTTATTTATCTAAGTATTCATTGTTATTTCACTTAATACAATAGACAAAATGCAACGTATTATGGGATCGTCAAAATAAAAAGGTGTATCAAACAAACATCACCAAGTATACTCTGTCAAGAACATGTCAGGGAACCTTTATCTACGGTGCATTTTTAGTAAAAGTATCAGTCGATTCCGAACATGCGTCGAAATCATGTGAAATCCAAAATGAGTCACTTGTTTGCGTGTCGGCTCGAGGCAGTCTTTGTTTGTTCCCATCCAAATGAGCCTAACATGACACATTCCTCCAGTCGCCAAGCCTACTGAAAACGTTTGGTCCCTTGTAAAGAGAAAGCTCAGAGAAAAGACTCTGAGACTCGGTTGTCTCGCGAGATTCGAAAAATTTGCAGAGACAGCATTCCTCGAAGATGCCAAGCCATTATTGATGCAGGGGGCGATGGACAACTTACTAAGGTAATTGCGCCGTTGTTAGCACACCAAAGAATACACTGATGGCAAAAAATTTAGTGACATTTTGTCAAAAATACGAGTGGTCACATTCTTAGTTCATAGACTGTATATACTCATTATAATATACGAAGTGTATAAATCTTCACAGTCCATATAAAAATAAACATCATAAAAGTAACAATAAACAAACTCTATATTTATAAGATAAGGTTTTGGTTTGGAAGATCCCTTTCATTAAGGAATTCCTCAAGGGTGTAGTAACATATATTAAAAAAAGTGATTCATTTTTTTTAAATCCTGTATTTAGGATTCCCACAATATAAGCCGGGGTAATTACTATTAATTTATTTAAATATTTTGGTTTCAGATATTTAGGGTTTTTCTAACCCACAGAAGTTCTAGAAAAAGGCAACCCAAAAGCATTTCAATATCTGGAAATCGTGAATATCCAGTCTTCGAGCGAGATTTTCTTTGTTCTTTATAGTAAACATAATCAGAGAATATACAGTGAAATCGCTATCCTTATCTTATAGGATTCAAAATACCCCTTACATGAAGTCGTTAAGGATACTTTGGGAATCATTCGAAGAATCTTTTTTTGAGCAACAAGACCCTGTTGCACCTCACTAGCTTGAACACAATACAATATGCCGTACGAAGTAGTGGATTGAACTAGACCAAAGTAAACCATTCTGATTACATTTGAGGATATGGTGTCACGAATATTTCTAAATAGCAATAGGAACTAAGCTTAGGAATCAAGCTCTCGACATGAGCAGTCCAAGTTAGTTTCTGAATTATATGGACACTACATTTGCTGCATTCTATTCAGAAGAGAGTTGTTCGCCTGATTAAAGACCTAGAAATCACCAGCAACCTTAATTCATTGAAACATCGAAGAATAGTTGAGTCTATTCAACAAGCATGTTCATGGAAACTGGTTGAACGATGTAGCCAGCTTAATTCCTCGCAGAGCGGTGCACGCTAGGAAAACAGTCCACGCTAATATTTTACATTCGTGTGAAGTTCAGCTTGTCAGTCCTCGTCCAAACCTTTTCAAGCAGTCTTTTATATGGAAAACCTCATCCCTTTGAAATTATTCGCTCAAGACTGTGTTTCAATGTGAATCGCTTTTTCCGCACCCAAGTCGCTCCTGTACCACTTTAGAGATTTCTCTGCAGCAGGTGCTATATGCTCATAAAATAATTATTTTTAGTACTTCGAAGAATGGGTCTAGCCGGATAAGGTATTAAAATCGGCCCTTAAAAACAAATGCAATGTAAGTATATACATCTTGTAAGTATTGTTGAGAAAAGTCTATTCTGAAATTTTCACACCTCCGACTCACTCCTGTCAGCCATAACTTCAAAATTAGTGTTTTTTTTTTTATTTGTCTCGTACTCCTACAGCTTCTGGCCGTTTGACTCGAAATTTGAGGAGATAGTAGGTAATAGTTAGTACTCTAACCTAATTTTATATTTTTTTTTGGCGCGAAATTCAAAAAAAAAATTAAAAATTTTGATGGAAATATCAACATATATCGTATTATAATTTTGGTTCTTCTTTCTCACATTTGGCCAATGTGGTTCCATGTTTGGCTGACGGGCCCAAGCCAAGTCAGCACAAACGTTATTACCATTGTGTATTAAGGAATGACCGGACAATGTTACATATTTTCAAAATCACTGACTTCTGAATGTTTTTGTGTATGTTTGTGTGGTGTTGTTGGTGTAAGGCCTGTGACTGATATGATGAGGGGGACAATGATAACTTTTTCTTGTTTCCATAGCCTTTTTATTTCTGTTGCAAGGTCTGTGTATTTGGAGATTGTTACTGTGTATTTCGTTTGGATGTTTGTGTCGTTGGGGACAGCTATGTCAATTAAATAAGAGACTTTTTCTTTTTTGCACTGAAAAGTAATATCGGGTCTATTGGCGGAGACTGATTTATCTGTATGGAAACTGATGTCCCAGTACAGCTAGTAATCTTTATTTTCAAGTATGGATGTTGGTGTGTATTTGTAGTAGGGATCCCTGTTTTCTATGAGTTTGTATGTTGTGGCTAGTGCTTGGTGAACTACTTTTGCCGCTGAGTCATGTATGGCTGTGTATTCCGTTCCGGCTAATATTTTACATCCGTTTGTTATGTGCTCGATCGTTTCTTTCTGCAGGTGGCATTTCCTGCATCTGTCTTCTGTAATAGTTGGGTCTTTGATGATATGCTTTTGGTAGTTTCTGATTAATATGACTTTATCGTGGATGGCAAGTAAGAAGCCTTCTGTTTCAGGGAATAGCTGCCCATGCTGTAACTAGCTGTATGATTGTTTTGTATTTACGTGGTCTTGTCCTATGTGGTATCTGTGTTTTCCGTGGAGTGTTTTTTCTCTCCACGTTTTCGTACCTACACGGTATATAGATCTCGATAAATATGGATTTTACCATCAAAATTTTTAATGTTTCCATCAAAATTTTTATTTTTTTTTTTGAATTTAGCGCAAAAAAAAATCAGGTTAGAGTACTAAGTATTTCCTACTACCCCCTCAAATTTCGAGTTAAACGGCCAAAAGCTACAGCAGTACGAGACAAATTAAAAAAACACTAATTTTGTTGTTATGGCTGACAGGAGTGAGTTGAAGGTCGGACAATTTCAGGATAGGCGTTTCTCAAAAATACCTACAAGATGATGTATATACTTACATTGCATTTGTTTTAAAGGCTGATTTTAGTACCTTATCCGGCTAGACCCTTTGTACGAGTTCGTTGTTTTGCAGTTTTTACGATTTTTTTTCCGGGAAAATGAGTAAAAAAGTAATTTGTGACAAAATTTCTTATTAAAAAGGTAAATGGACCAAAGATGATTCATGACAGATCATTGAAGGTTTATGGTAATGACAGCCCATCTTATTTTCAAGTAAAATGTTAGTGTAAACAGTTTCGATACGGCCAAGACGTAATTTACGATGACCCTTGATCAGAAAAATCAGTTGAGGCAAAAACTGCTTTTTTGCTTCCGTCAGAACAACGAAAGAAGATATCCTGCAGAAATTCGAGAATCGGAAATTACACTTTTCAAGATTGTGCACCGAAACTTTATGAAAAAAGTGTCTACACTATGGATCCTCAAACTTCTTACATCAGAGCAGAAACTGATGAGGAAGAAGATTCTCAAGAACATTTGGTTGCCTTTGAGAACGATTAGGGTTATTTTTGCGAATTGTCACAGATGCCAAGACTTGGGCGTCCTATTGAGACGAAGACGAAGCTGGAGTTGGTGAAATGTGTTTAAAAGAGCTCTTTACCTCCAAAGAAGACGAAAGCTCACTCGTCTTCTGGAAAGTTGATGGTGCATGTCTTTTGGAACTGCAAAGGAATTGTTCTCATCAAATATATGAAAAAAGGTCCATAATTAGTGGAAAGGACGATCGAAAACCTGAAGCTGGCAATTGTACGATAGTTTCAGGATCCACAAAGCTTATACAGTTCAAGCTGTGGATTCACAGGGTTACAACATTTAGCCAATAGCCCTGATTTGACGCCAGTAACTTTTGTTGTCTAAACATCAAAAAAAGGACCTCAGGAACCCAAATAAGGCAACAGTATTCCATCGTTGGTGAAATTTGAACTTCATATAGCAAGCACACTGCAATTTTCTAGGATCAAATAATATCTCAAGCTTTTGAGACACTTCCTTTCATATCTTTACCATATAATTATGGTTGTCCCGACATAACCATGTCGAATTTTTTTAAAAGAAAACCGCTACGTAGGTTGCCAAAAAACAATTTCTTTCAGGTCTATGTTAAGTTTTACAAATTTCTGCTCCCTGATGACTTTTGGATGCCTAAACATTCACGATAAATGAAGATAGAATTGTGCTGTCATCAGCAAAGTTATAGATTTGATTTGTAGTCTTAGCGAGCAGATGGGTAATGTAAAGAAAAAAGGGGAATGAGTCAGTATAGAGCCCTGTAGTACATCGGCGTTGATAGTGAATGTGACCAAACGAAATTTATTAACTGGCACGTGCACAAAATGATCTTTGAGGAGACATATGTAAGGGCGCAGCTGAGCCAATAATTCGCTAAAATCGGTGGAATGCCTTAGAGTTTTATTAATAAGTTCTATAAATTATACTTGTTTCAAACATGTAAACTTTGCACGATAAGAACCAGAATAAAAAGCAGCAATTACGGGAAATAATCCCAATTTTTAGAAAAAAAATATACATTTTCCCCGCTTTCATTTCTCTTTACCTCCAATTAAAAGCGTTTTCAATTTTTCAGAAATTAGTCGCGTTCTATAAATCGAAAATAACATTTTCCGAAAGCGAACAGCTTTTTGTTTCAACTTTTGAAGTATTCATTTCCTGTTTGTTTTTTACCGGCCCCGCATTTCAAAATAATTGATACATTTATTACCCCGGTACTCACTAAACTGTGAAATTAACTTCAATTCTGGCTTTTTATATTTACCGCAATTTAATTAGCTACTAGTGTTTTAAAATGGAAAATAAATAGGGGGTAAAGTGGATAATCGTATTGGAATTATAAATTAACTGTTATTCCAAATAGTACAGTCTTTACATCGCTTTTGTTTAACAATATGCACAATGCGCATTAGGTTATTTGGTTTTTTAATAAACATTATTAATATACCGGTGATCGAAGCAAGTAAACAACTGTACAATGATGCGGAATCACAGGTAAAAATCAATGATGTAACATCGGAAAAATTTACCGTAACAAGAAGCCTAAGGTGGGGTTGCTGTCTTGCTTCAATGCTTGTCGGGATCTATCTAGGCGAAGTTTTGAAGGGGTCGAGACGTAAATGGACATCCAACTGACAGCTGATATAACCCTATATACGCTACATTTTGCCGACGATCAGGTGGTAATCGTACAAGACAAAGACGATTTAGAGTACATGTCTAGAAAGTTAATAAAACAATACAAGAAGTGGAGTCTGACAGTAAACATGACCATGACCTGTGTGTTGCGGGTAAAAAAGAAGATCTTAGTTTGATCAACGGAGAAAAAAAATAAATGCATGCGGGGAGAAGAGAACAAGAAATAGAACATCGAATAACAAAAGAGAAACAAGTTATAACATCATTAAATTCAATACTTTGGTCAAAGAACATATCAAATCAACGGAAAAGAGAAACATTTATGACAGTATTTTTAAGAATATTGTTTTATATGGCAGTGAAACTTTGCAAATATAGATAAAATAACTAACACCCGTATCAGAGAAGTAATGAAGATCAAGAAAACTCTAATCGAAGAGATACAGCAAAAAAACTGTGCTAATGTGGGCATGAACAGAGGATAGAAGACCAAAAAATACCAAAACAACCACTGTCATGCATGTGTCTAGAACGCAAAAAAAAAACGGATTTGATCGAAAATTACATGGTCATCATGCATTGAAAAAGCCATGTCATAACGAAATCTAAGATCTGGAATTTGGAAGGATCGACATAAGTGGCGGTTAGGAACCAGATGGCGTAGGACACTATAAAACCGGATATATATATATATATATATATATATATATATATATATATATATATATATATATATATATATATATATATATATGTATATATATATACAGTGTGTCCCAAAAGTTTTATACAAATACATATTACAAAAAATTATTCTCGATAAAAAGTTCTGCATCACATAGAAATCCCTAATAAAGCAAAGTTTAAAATATTTGATGGTATACAGGGAAGATAAAAAATAATGATTTATACTGAAGAGCAAAGTGTGTTTAAATTTAAATACAAAGCAAAATATTAATTGAAAATGTTAATAGGAACTAAAAAATTATTCTCACGTTTAGATTTGTGGCTTTTCTAGTTGAAAACTCAAAAAAACTCCAATAAAGACGTTCGTAATTGTCGGAATATTTATTGAATAAAGGAAAACGAAATTAATTAAAAACTAGTGCACTGATTTTTGATTGTATCATATTTCTGTTAAAAATTTGATAACCTTTGTATCTGCTGGGTAACAATAAAATCCATAATAAATTTGTGCTAATATCATTTTATTTTGAAATTGCAACATTACTTAATTACTACGTACATAACATAACAACTAAACATATGGATTAATTCTAACATTATTGCACAAGTGCTTCAATGTATCCACCATCCCTTTCTAAACAAGTGATTGTTCTTTGAGAAAAATCTTTTATTATATCTCGTCAGGAGTTATAGCGTCACATGTTTCCCTAATGACTCTCTCAAGTTCAACATCTTGAAATGGCCTTTTAAAATAAACCTTTTTCTCGTAAGCAGCCCGATTAAAAAAAGTCTAGAGGGGTGATGTCTGGAGACCTTGGGGCCAAGTAAATTGCACATACTTCCCCATTACTCTACCGTTAAAAATGTAGAGGAGATAATCTTGAACATTTCTCGTACTGTGACATGATGCACCATCATGTTGGTACCGTATACGTTGTCTTTCAATTACTGGTAGGCGATTAAGAACCTCAGGGGAACTCTTTATTTAAAAATTCTAGGTAACGTTCAGCATTCATATTATTTCAAAAAAAGAATGGTTCAACTATTCTATCTTTAAAAATTCTACACTATACATTGGTTTTAAACGAGTATTGATCTCGAGTTTGGATATTGAAGTTAGGATTAACATCGCTCCACCAACAATAGTTTTGAGAACTTACTGTCCCATTAGACGTAAATCTCGCATCGTCAGAGAAAACTATTTGTCTGTTATCTTCCAACTCTCCTTGAAACCAAGCACAAAATTCAACTCTTCATTCAGAATCTCCTGCTTTTAAAGTATAGATAAATTGGGGTATGAATGGTTTAAATTTATTTGATCTTAAAATTCTCGCAACTGTAGCTTTACTCACATTCAATCAAGCTGATATTTTCCGAAGTGATCTTTTGGCTTTTCTAGTACCGACATCACTACTTGATTTTGATGATCTTCATTTGAAACCCATACCCGATGTTTCCTTTTAAATTTAATTTCAACACTTCCATAAACCTTGAATTTATTTGTTAGATATTCTACAGCTGTTGCTGCTTTTCTAAAAGTTTTATAATTATCTCCAACTATGAGAACAATTCCGATTTTATCTTCAACACTCAATTTTACTGGCATTTCTGTTTATTGCAAATACAGACTGACGTTAACATTGAAGTTTATTGACAGTTATCTATTTCCAAAGATATGGTCATTTGTTTTCAGCTTAAAACTTGTGTGCAGTGATTTCGTTTTCTTTTATTCATTAAATAATCCGACAATTACTGGCGTGTTTACTGGAGTTTTTTGAATTTTTAACTAGGAAGGCCACAAATCTAAACGTGAGCATAATTTTTTAGTTCCTATTCACATTTCTAATTAATATTTTGTTCTGTATTTAAATACACTTTAATCTTCATTACAAATCATTATTTTTTATTGTCCCTGTGTACCATCAAATATTTAAAATTTTTGATGCTTGATTATGGATTTCCATGTGATGCATATATATGCTATGCTATATATATATATATATATATATATATATATATATATATATATATATATATATATATATATATATATATATATGTATATATATATATATATATATATATATATATATATATATATATATATATATATATATATATAGAAGAACTAACTGTAACTGGGCCCGAAGAGCAAAAAGCCCTAAGATTTGTGGAACACTTAAAAAAAATATTCCTATCAAATGAACTATGCGATGAGAAAGAAATAGTTGTGGAAGAAAATTAACAAAAACTTGAACGGGAAATTGAAGAAATTAAGTTAACCACACCACAAGAAGTCAAAGACGAGTTAAATAATATTAATATAATAATATTATACATTTTTATTATATTTTAAAATATGCTAAGATGGTGAAGGTTAATTATTGAAAGAAAAAAAGTGTTATTCTAAACTACCAATTTGGTTTTAGGAGTAAGCACTTGACAGTAGATGAAATACTTAGGATAAACAATGTCACTGAAAAACACTGGGACAAAAAAGTTCCTGTATCATCCTAGATGTGGCATAGGTTCTTGATGAAGTCTCTTATAAAGGGCATAATGCTAAATTGAAACTTATGTTTCCCAAAAAATATTCTGAAATATTGAAATCTTATCTAACAGATAAATTTTTTTTTAGGATTAAGCAAGAAACTTAGGGCAGAGTTCCTCAAGAAAGTGCTATAAGTCTAGTTCTTTCCTTATTGTAAACAAGTGACATATCTTAATTAGAAAGAAGCACTATAGCAATCTTGGCTGATGATACTGCGATATAGGCAGTAGGTAGCTCTAATAATACAAAGATGTATTAAGAGAATTCAATCTTGGACTAAACTGACTAGATTATAATAGCATGAGCATTTTCACAGGTGTTATAAATAAAAAAAATTTCTCAAGGGTCCTACTCATTATTTTTTCAAGAAAGAAATAAGATGGAATATTTGAGAGACAGATTTCTCCAATGAATACTTTTGATATTAGAAGTATCTTATTAAAATTGTCTTTAAAAAAATATACTCCCAGTTTTGTTGCTTTTGATATATAATATACATAAAATATTTCACCACGCTCTGTGCCATTAAAATTTTGCTGCTCCAAGACAAAGCTATTTAATACTGTTTATTATATATATATACATATATATATATATATATATATATATATATATATATATATATATATATATATATATAAAATATATATATATATATATATATATATATATATATATATATATATATATATATATATATATATGGGTAAGTAATTAATACATTATTTCTAAATTCTCCAGGCAGTGAAGGCGTTGGTTTCAAATCAGGAGTTTGTGACTTCTTTGAGTTAGTTCAGGTTAGCTGCACTTTTGCTACAGAGATATGCCAGTGTCAATATATTAAGTGATTGGGTTGGAAAAATTCAATACCCTAGTATAATTTTATAGTTTTATCTTTTACGGGTTGCTAAAATTTTAATAGCAAAATTGGGTCTTTAAATAAATAAATTGATAAGGAAGTCATAGTGCTACTTGAAGCTTTCCTAAAAAACTATTTGTAATGCTAATTTTACTGCTTACACAAGCTTAGCACCGCTGAATCTAATTTTCACGATTTCTATGCAAAAAATATTCGAAATGTTAGATATTTTTTTCGCATCCGCAACAATGCTAGAACTAATAAATAAATAATAAATTAGTTCACTGCAATAAATAAAATCAGACCATGAAATAATTACAAAACAGAAATAAAAATAATAAAATGCGTTCAAAAACACACAAAAAATATAATAAAGTACACTAAAGCCTTTTTAAGTAATATAGTGCAGTAAAAAAAAGTCAAAATAATGATGAGATAGGCACAGTTTTAGATACAGCAATATTATTACCTAATATTTATCACCACTACACCAAATACTTTATTTTTGCACTCGACGCGCGTTTCGCTAACCATGTTAGCTTCATCAGGAGCGATGATTGACTACAACATGGTTAGCGAAACGCGCGTCGAGTGCAAAAATAAAGTGTTTGGTGTAGTGGTGATATATACTAAGTAGTGTCATTGTGCCAAAGATTCTACATTCCCAACTTAACAGCAATATTATGATTTTATCCTCTCTGGGGTATCACTAGGAGTATTGTGCTGAGTTTTGGACCTCGAAAAACTTATGTTCTTTTGTTTATAAACAATTCAAATTTTCAAAACGCGTTTTTTTAACTTAAAATGTAAAGAACTCGGATCAAGAAAAAAAAACAAACTCTTCGTAATGAAATTTCCAACAAATCCTCGTTGATTTTAAGTGTGTACATAACCTACAAAATTGAAAAAAAAAAGGCAAAAAACTATTTTTTTTTTTTAAATTTTATTGTACAGGTTGACTAAGTGAACTGATCGGCCTGAAACTTTCAGAAAATATGCCTTTTATTAGAGCAAAAATACTCTGAAATTTTAGTACAAAAATATTGAACCCCGTGGGCACAATTGAATTTGTTATTTAAAGTTTGAACTGGGTTATTGAATTAAAAATAATTATCTATTTTTTTACTTTATCATAAATAATATTGATAATCAATGCGAAAAACTTTTTAAAAATTGTTTACAATTGATAATAATTAAATTAAAATTTATAAAATTTGAAAAAAAAAAATCAGGTGACGTCATTTTGTTAAAGTGTTTTCACGTAAGTACTGCTAACAGCTTCTACCTGTGTATATACTGTCAAAATGATTGAAGTTTAGTGCAAAAAAAAAATATTTCGATAATATACCGGCTGTGGATATTTTTATGGTCACAAATTTTCTCAAAAATAACATTTGGTTCAATTCAGCTGAATTATATTATTACATAAATTATTTTTATATTTTGTTATGAATGATTATTAAATACATTACTATATTAAAATACTTACATCGAAGTGATCTTCACAACAGAAAAAATTTTATGTTATTTTAGGATTAATACGTCGTGCTGCTTGAAACCATTGATTTCGACGTTTAACATATTGTGGCACATATAAAGACATTTTTTCGGGAGTTGTTTTTTTAGTCTCAAACACAATCTCAAAGGCTCATGTCAACCGTCCATTTGTGAACATAGGCCTCCCTCATTCTATCCCATTGGGCTCTATTTTGCGCTTCTCTGATCCAGTTCAGCCCGGCAGTCAACTTTAGATCATTTGTTCAGCGTGTTGGTGGACGTCCCCTTTTTCTCTTTCCGGTATACGGTCTCCAATGAAGGATGATGTTGTTCCATCATGAGCCGGTGCATCTCGCGATATGTCCTGCATAATTCCACTTTAAAGTAGTGATTGTTTCAACAGCACCTGTCATTCCTGTTGTTCGTCTAATCCATTCATTGGTCCTCCTGTCTTTCAAAGATATGCCAATCATTTGCCTCTCCATAGCTCTTTGTGTAACTGCTATTCTTTTTAGGGTTTGCTCTGTTCAAGTCTGACATCTGTTTTTGTAGTATTCGTACAAAATGCTACGAAACAAGCACGATAACATTTTCAATAAATTTATCAATACATTCATGATAATAACAAGAATAAATTGATTTAAAACTAAAACACTCGTATCAGTTGTCTATGATGTTGAGGAGAAATAAATATTGTGACGTCACACGCGCTCGGGTTTTTTTCGATAACTGCCGGGGCGTCATGGGTACTAAATTTAAAAATTTATTTTCATTTTGATATCATCTTTTAATTGTAACGAAAACAAATATATAAATAGTTTTGTTACAAAACTTATATATGATCTTTCCATTTATGACAATTTTTTTTTCAAAACTCCAACTGCCCGCCATGTTATGCCATTTGGTCCAAAATTGATCTTTTTTTTAAAAAATTTAGTTCTGGATGCCAGCTTTCTGATGCCATTAAAAAAAAATTGTTTGTAAAATTTTAACCGTTTTTTTACATTTGTTTATTAAACAAATAATAACAAATGCGCTTTTTAAGACATTTTCACCTTAACGAAAATGATTTTTTTTTAAATAAAGGTCTCGCGATTCTCTACCAGATGTGATAAAAATGTTTCAATTTTTTTTTCACAATGACCAAAAAACGCATTTATTGTTATTTGATTAATAAACAAATGTTAAAAACGGTTAAAATGATTCCAAAAAAAAAAAAAATTAATGGCATCGAAAAGCTGGGGTCGAGATTTTGAAAAGAAAGGATCCCTTTGGACCAAATTCAACTGTGCCCACTGGGTTAAATATTTATGTATCAAAATTTTAGGGTTTTTTTGCTATAACAAAAGGCATATTTTCTGAAAGCTTCAAGCCGATCGATCACTTAGTCGACCTGTACAATAAAATGAAAAAGAAAAAACAGTTTTTTGCCTGCTTTTTTAATTTTGTAGGTTATGTACCCACTTGAGCGACTCAAAACCAACGAGGATTTGTTAGAAATTCCATTACGAAGAGGTTTTTTTTGTCTCGATCCGACTTATATAACCGAAGTTAAATTGTTTATAGACAAAAGAGTACAAGTTTTTCGAGGTCCAAAACTCAGGACAATGCTCCTGGTGATACCCCAGAGAAAATAAAATCATAATAATGCTATATCTAGACTGTGCAATTTAAAAGCTGCACTGCACTAATCATACAAACTAGCACTTTATGTCTACTTTAAACTACATTCTACAGCTTACTCTCCTCCAAAATACAATGGAAATGACGCGCGTACACAAATATATTCATACCGACAACTGTAACGTCATCTAGTTTCGTGGAATTCCATTCAGCCATTTCCTTATTTTCCAGTACCGAGACGAAAAACTTTTAATTGACAATTTGCATTTTTAAGATATTCATTCGGAATGTTATTTAAGGTGTCTAAACTTCCAACCATAGCCAAGCCAAATTCTAATTTCATCTGCACCAGACTCTGCACCTGACTACATAAAACAGAAATTAAAGAACTTATTTAAATTCTTTGTTTTACTATTTTTTTTTCTTTTTTAAAATTACTAATGAATAAGAATAAGTATTTAATGTTTTGTTTCTCTATTTGTATCAACAGAAACAAATAAGCAACCAGGATTTTTCTTCTTATGAGCTACAAAGAAATCTCTAAAGCGCCACATGTGCGGAAAAAGTAATTCACGTTGGTCTTGAATCGCTGTAAATTGTACTCGGTGGGAAACACAGTCCTGGGCAAATCATTCCGAAGGGATGATGTTTTCCATACAAAAGACTGATGGAAAAGGTTTGTACGAGAAGTAACAAGCTGAACTTCATACGGATGTGATGTATTAGTGCGACGAGTATTTCCAGCATGCACCGCTCTGGGAAGAATTAAGCGGGCTACATTGATCGAACATTTTCCTTAAAAAGGACTCAAGGTTGCTGGTGACTTTTGGATCTCCAATAAGGCGAACAGCTCTCTTCTGAATAGAATCCAGAGTGTGTGTTTGAGAGTAAATCCCCAAACATAGTAACAGTATTCTATGGTTGGAATGGAATTTGATTTTTGTACAGAATTAACTGTGGTGGAGTATCAAGATTTCTACTAAGTTGGGTATGTGGAATCTTTGGCACAATGATACTACTCAGTATATATCACCACCACTAAAGCTAAACTACAAATCTACCCTATTTATACTTAGCCTAACCCTTGAATTACTCAGGCGGAACTAATGGCATAGGCAAGGCCATCAGTTCCGGTTAAGTAACCAGTAGAGGGGACTATAAGGAATAGGCCCTCTGTCTTTATTTAAACTACTTTTACCTTTTATAATTTCCATACTTTCGTATGCGTTCAACAATCTCCTATCAGATATATTTTTATTAATCTTAGATTATCTAATGTTACAATATGATCAGCTTCAAAGGTATGTTCGGCAATGCTCGACTTTTCTGTTCTATTGTATTTTAAGTGTGCTAAATGTTCTTTAAATCGTGTTTTAATTGACCTTTTAGTTTGCCCAACATACTTTTTGTCACAATCATTACAACTAATTTCATAAATTCCACTTTTCTCACAATTAGGAATCTTATCTTTGGGATTTCCTAAGATATTCCTCAGATTGTCTGACGCCTTATAGACTAAGGTGAGGCCTACCTTATTAAATACCTTATTGAGTCCCTTGCTATATTTCGGATTATGTGGTATGGAGACATACTTGGTGTTATTTTCTTCTCGTGTAAAAAAGGTGGAATTCTGAATATTAAACCTAAACTTATGTCTATTTATTAGCTTATTTACTAAGTCATCATCATAACCATTAACTCTAGTTATATTTCTAATACGATTCCTTTCTTTATTAAAGTGTACTAAGTAAACTTTTACTTTACTAAGTCGCTCCTGATGAATCGCTCCTGATGAAGCTAACATGGTTAGCGAAACGCGCATCGAGTGCAAAAATAAAATGTTTGGTGTAGTGGTGATATATACTGAGTAGTATCAAGATTTCTAGTTCGAAATAATACGCACAGCATTTGACAAGATCTCTTTTCTATGCATGTTCATGCCAAGACATATTTGCTCCCAAATTAATGATCAGCAAATTGAGTGACGATGTTAGAGAAATGGAGTATACTGATATAACCATTGTGGGTTCAGAAACGTAAACTTTTTTAGAAAAAACTGCCGCCTGAGTTCTTGTAACGTTAAATTGTATTTGGTTACTGTTACCCACACCACAGATCCAATTTCTTCCTTCCAAAACGACTTCCTGCGGTATACGGATATTTACATGAGTGGCCGATGTTCGAGCGCTCAAATTAATTAAAATTAAGAAATAAGTATAGTATCATCGACAAAGCTGTAGACTGGGTTCCTGGACCTTTTCAGCAGATCGTCAATATAAAAAAGAAAGAGAGTACGGCACAGTATGGAGCCCTGGGACACACCGGCGTTGATAGTGAAATTATGAGAAAAAAATCAGTCGACTCACACTCATAAAGAACGCTCTCTGAGGAAGCTCGAGACATAAATAAAACTTTTTAGACATACCTTAAAAGTGTAGCTAAGCCAAGAATCCGTCATGGCAAACACGGTCGAATGTATTAGATATATCAAGTGTAACCGCTCGAGATTCTCCAAAGAGTTTAATTGCGTTATTTCAAACATGTATTACATAAGTTAGAAGATCTTCTGTTGATCCTTGCTTACGTAACTTCTATAGATAGTCTTTTAGATATTTAAAAAAATGCTGACTGAAGCAGGAATTACCGATAGTTCCGATGAAAATCTTGTACCAGAAGGTATATGTTTGGGTTGAAGCTGTTTATCCTTCTTGGCTGCTTAAATCAACAAATTCGAACCTCGATTATTTTACCTTACTTCAAATCCTGATATCACCCCAAGTAGGAATTTAAATATAATAAAAGCTTGAGTATTTTCTCATATAATTTGGCCTACAGGCTTCGTGTTTGTTAGTATCCATGCTTTCATAATCATGTTATAATAATAATAATAGCTTTATTCCCAACAGTAAGAACCATTTACAGGGAAAACAAGAAATAATATGAATGAAATTTTCTCTTAGAACTAAGTTACTAAAGTAACAACAAAAATAGACAAAAACAGCAAAAAAAAAGAAAGAAATAAAAATGGACAAAGAAATTAAATGAATCAGCGCAGTACAAATAAGAATAAAAGAGAAATAAAACAAATATCAGTTACATACATCCAACAAGCAAAACAAACTTCTAAAAGAATTTTTATAAATGTCCTATCAAGTGAAATGATCCAAACATACGAGTATTGACCGAATCTTATTTTTGATGTCTGCAAAAATGTTACATTCATTACTAATTAAGTTAAATTTATTACACATAACAATGATTGGTTCAATTAACCTGAGATTAGTGAACAAACAAAAATAGCAGTATTTCGTGAATTAATTCTAGGCACCAATATAGCCACCTCCGATAGCAACTGAGGACAGTCGATGACTCCGTTCAACAATCTATACAAGAAAACTACAGACGAACACTCTCTGCGAGCCTCAAGTGATTGAAGATTAAATCTCTCCACTAACAAAGAGTACTCTATTCCTCTCACTGGATAGACACCATCTACCTTATATGATAAATATTTTAGAAATCTTCTTTGAACTCGTTCTAGCATTAGTTTGTAGCATAAATAATATGGGCCCCAAATAAGAGAGGCATACTCCAGTTTGGATCTCACATAAGACTATATAGCAGTATTAAAGATCGTTCACTATTAAAGCTTCTGCAGTTGCGCACTATAAAGACATATAGATAATTGGCTTCCAGCGTTACGTTATCAATGTGATTAGAAAAATTCATTTTGTTATCGAATACTACTCCCAAGTCCCTTACACTGTTGGTGCGCCCGAGAGTTGACGTTCCTAGTAAATATCATATGATATGATGTTTCCTCGTCACCGACATAATTTTACATTTAGAAATATTCAAGTCTAATTTATTGTGCTTACACCAATCCTCAAGCACGGAAAGCTCAGTTTGAAGCAGTTTACAGTCCTGAATACATGATACGGGCGCATGCAGCTTGAGATCATCGGCGAAAAGCAGCCTGTCACAATTCAGAGTATCACAGAGGTCATTAATATATAGCAAAAATAGTACGGGACCAAGATTGGATCCCTGTGGCACGCCCGAGGTTGCGGAATAGGAATCGGAAACATATCCATTATAGTGTACTGACTGAGAGCGGCCTCCCAAATATGAAGAAAACAAACTGCACGCATCCACACCAAAACCCATACGCCAAAGCTTCTGCAGCAAAACGAAATGAGATATTCTATCAAAGGCTTTGGAAAAGTCCGTATATATTACGTCAACCTGCCCTCCTGCGTCTAATATGTTCTCTGTAAAGTTTGTATAAACTTCCAAGTTTGTTACAGTGGATCTACCATCAATAAATCCATGTTGATGGGTTGACAGAATGCCTCTAACCTGAGTATAAATGCGATTATACAGAATTACTTCAAACAGCTTCGAAATTGTTCAGAATAGAAATAGGTCGATAATTGTTTACCTCACTACGTTCGCCGGATTTGAAAATGGGGATACCCTCGTTTCCTTCCAGCTCCTCGGAAATGTTAACGTGCTTAACGCCAAATTAAATATATATTTTCGGCACCCTAAGTGCACCCATACAATCTTTAACCATAAAAGATGGAATACCATCAGGTCCTGCGGTCAGCTTATTCTTTAGTTTTTTAGCAGTATGTTGAATCTCACTCTCTGTTACAGAAGCTAATGAAATGTCAACACTACCGAAAAGCTGACAAGCACTCTCCGGAACAAAATTGATTTCATTCTCGTTAGGTAAGAATACACTTTTAAAATAACAGGCGAATGCATTTACTATTGCTCCGGGAATCCTTGATTCTCGATTCTTCTGATTAATAAAGGACGAAAATTTTCCTGAATCACTGTTAATTGCTTCCTGGACACCAAGTATGTACCTATCAAAAGTTGACTTGCACTTAATCTTAATTAATCTTCTAATATTTGTAAATTCGATATTATACCATTGATCACCGGTTTTTTTATATTTTGATCTCATTAGGGATTTATATTTCATATTCGTAATTATTTCTGATGTATACCAATCAGGAAATTTTCGCTTGAAATTCTTGCGAAGTGGAACATAAGTATCTAGTTGCTCATAGAGTCTGTTATAAAATTCAGTAACTGTGATATTAACGTCAGTACACCCACCCAGATCGGTTCAATCGGTAGACAGCAGAGAGTCATACAAAGACAAGAAATCGGCCCGTTTAAAATTGTATGCTCCTATTAAACCATTAGGAACACTCAGGGGTATACTACTGCCTAGATTAAAAAGATTAACAATTAGTGCTGGATGATAGGCATCTTGACGCTACTATGAATTACTTCGTAATCGACACGAAAAGATTGGAGAAAAATGAGTTATTGATCCTAAAAAAATCTGACAATGTTACTTTTAAGTTTTGGTTGGACACTCTGTAAACAGAAACTTGTACACTTCATGTCCTGTATGAACTTCCGAAGAATACTCCGTATTTGTTGAAGACCTAGTAGAAACAGTTAAAATTTTATTTTTTTTTCTAAATAGATATATTTAATTTTAATGTGAATGTTGAAGTTTCTTCTGATTTGCAATCAGCAGGTGGGCAACTAGAACAAAGAACAACGCCGCGATGCAAACTCTCCCGTCGGATAGACTAAAATTACATGTCGCCCCAATATCGTAAAATAATGGCCCCGTAACCAGACTGGAATGAAGTCACGCGTATCCCAATAACGTCGTTCTAGTTATGGATCATTGAGTTTCGAGAGTTTCATAAACAAATTGGGATAAACTGGGATTTAGGTTAATGTATTCGTAATTTCAAAAATATTCTATGCTAAAAAAGCAGTCTAATAGGAGAACCTATTCTATACTTATATTTTGAACAATAGCAAAAAGTTAAAATGGCAGTATGGAACAAATTTAGAAATTAACCTTCAAACCAGGTAGTTAAAAACATAATTTTAAATTTCGTGTGAACGCATTTAAAGTAAGACAGACATGAAAAAGAAAATAGTTTCGGCCATAATACAGATAGATAGGTACCTAGGGTCAGCAAATGGTTGAGATGCCTATATGGCCTTTTAAGGGCCCGATTTGCACCAGCTTCATTTTAGGGTTGTAAAAGCCCAATAATTTTGTTTCTTATAATGGTCGTAATTGGCCAAACAATCTTACGCTAAACTTTTCCAAAATTATATTATTTACAATTTATCCCAGAAATTTATCACTTCATATTACAGTAAATTTATTCGATTTTCGGATTCATAGCAGAAACAGATTAAATCAATTTTTGGGGATAAATTTCGATCCCAAATATTTATGCTTCAGAGCATACATAGAGCGAATCAATTTTTTGATTGTACTATTTAATCCAAAATTACCACGGGGCCACATATAACTGAACTTTGTAATAGACTTAACTCATTACCATATTTGACTAGGCAACAGTAAATAACAGTACATCTAGCAATTTATACTATGTTTAAGCATATTCTAGACTACCTAACGGAGTCAAAAGAGAACTATTATACAGTAGAGTTCCAAGAAACACCTTTTGTAGGAATCTATTGACTAAATATCATATTTTGACCTCCAGTAGAACTTATGTTTTCTTCAGGACAAATATGTTTAAGCATATACTGATATACTATCTGCCTATAGCAATATTTGTTTTCAAAATGTTCGACAAGCAAATGAGCTTTGCAAACTTTAAAGTGGATTGTCAGCTAATATTAATAATCACTGTTAAAAAAACCCATTTATATATATATATATATATATATATATATATATATATATATATATATATATATATATATATACATATATATATATATACATATATATATATATATATATATATATATATATATATATATATATATATATATACACACATATAGTCAGTCCAAAAGCCTCCATACACCACCTGCTTTCTATACTATTTTTATATTGTGTTTAACTAATTAATTGGAACTATAAGAAAACATGTTTAAATTAATATTTGAAATTTAACCAACGAGGATTAGTATTACAAACAACTAAGGAACATTTTATTTAGAACTTACATCATTGTTATAAAAATGTAAACAAAATTAATGTCAAAAAAGTCTCCATACACTCAAAAACTGCATTGAAAAAAACACGTTATAATCAGCCGCATTTTATCAAGCTATTTATTGCCCGCTAAACTGAAAACAAATGAATAATTTTCGGCCATACTTTATAATCTGTCATTTGTTGCTAGTAATTTTGCAGTGGGTTTTCAAAGTAGTATTAAAAATGAGCGAGGGAAATTGTGAAATTCCAGTTTAAGTTCGAAAGATCAATGAAAAGATGGAAAATCATACAGAAATATAGGAAGAATTGTTAAAAAGTCGCATGCTACTGTTCAGTACATTGTAAACCAGTATAAATGAAGGGGTTTCTATGAAATTCGACTACGCTCCGGTCGTCTCAAGAAACTGACTCCACGTGAAGAGGCGAAAAATCTTTGTTCACAAACAGTGAGAAATTGTTTTCACAGGACAGGTTATAAGGGGTATGCACCCAGGAAGAAGTCGTTAATTTCGGAAGCTAACTCCAAAAAGCGGTTAGCTTTTGCTAGGGAATACGTTACTAAACCTCCTGAATTTTGGGAATCCGTAATCTTTAGTGATGAAACTAAAATTAACCTTTTTGAATCTGATGACAGAACTAAAGTTTGGAGAACGAAGAATACCCCATTCGATATTAAAAACATTTGTTCCACGGTGAGACCAGGGGATGGCAGTGTTGCGCTTTAGGGGTTGGAAATTTACATTTTATTAAAGGTACCATGAATTAGAATGTTTATTTGAATATTTTGAGAGACAATTTAAGAGAAAGTGTCCAAAAATGAGTACTCGAAAAAAGACACATTTTCCAACAGGACAATGATCCGAAACATATCGCAAACTTGGTGTGAGAATGGATGATCCATAATGTGCGACAGCAGCTTTATACACCTCAGCAATCACCTGATCGAGCATTTATGAGAGGAACTTAAACGGCGCGTTCGCAAACATAATGTTTCAAATAGAGAAGAATTACGCCAACGGCGGTTCCGCTAAATATTAGTTTAAACGAAGTTGTTATTTTCCGTTAAACTCCGTCAAACTATTATTGGTAATTGTTAAGTGCAAGGTAATTTTTTGAAATTAATTTTGTTTAGATTTTTATAAAAATGATGTAACTTCTACATAAAATGTTCCGTAGTTGTTTGTAATACTAATCCTCGTTGGTTAAGATTCAAATTTCACGTAGTCTTTTATATGGAGAACATCATCCCTTTAAAATAATTTGCCCAGGACTGTGTTTCCCACCGAGTACAATTTACAGCGATTCAAGAACAACGCGAATCACTTTTTGCAGCACGTATCGCTCCTGTAGCGCTTTAGGGACTTCCCTGTAGCACGTGTGCTAGACCAATAAAAAAAATAATTTAAACATGTTTTCTCAATTAATTAGTTAAACATAACAGAAAAATAGTATAGAAAGCAGGTGGTCTAAGGAGACTTCTTGGACTGACTGTATATATATGTATATATATATATATATATATATATATATATATATATATATATATATATATATATATATATATATTTATAATACAATAAAATTCCGGGTTTCAATCCGTTCGTCTAACGATGAATTTGCCAAATGTGTCGCCGAAATCTCGTTTGGCATTTTCAAATGCTCTTGCTGCTGCTGCTACTCGATACTGTGATCTTGCCGCTGCTGCCGCTCGAAGCTAACTCGTTAACTTCGAGCGGCAAGATCACAGTATCCAGTAGCAGCAGCAGCAAGAGCACGCAAAAATGAGATTTTGGTGAACCGTCGTGCAAATTCATCGTTAGACCAACGGATTGAAACCCGGCATTTTAATGTATTACATCCCACCATCCGTGAAAATCTGTATTGTAACATATATATATATATATATATATATATATATATATATATATATATATATATATATATATATATATATATACACATACATATATATATATATATATATATATATATATATATATATATATATATATATATATATATATATATATATATACATATAAATTCAAAACTGAATTAAAGCCATGTTTGTGACCTAAAGCACACTATTTATTGAATGACATTCAAACTTGTTAGTATATGTGATGTAGTCTCTTTATATTTATTTGTAGTATAGATAGACATCAGTCCTAAGGAAAATAAACATTTTATTTGTTGAAGGTTTTTGTAACTTCTAGAATGTGTAATTTTGTAAAAACATGTAAACATGCATTTTTATCTTTGGGGTTCTTGAGATACTCTCTCGCGAAGAACTTTACTGTATGCAGACAGGAGTAAAATAAACGGAATCTCAGAAGCATTAAAAGGAACAGTGAAATAAGTGAAAATGAGTTACCAACGTACAGAAAACAGATCAAATTAATCTATATGGTATATCGTAAGTTAAAGAATTGTGAAATTTTGCATAAACGGTGTATCATAAATTGTATAATTAAATGTGATAAAAGAAAAATAAGGAAGAATACAGAAAACCGTGTCAAGCATAAAATTGGCAGAAATGGGCTGAGAATGTCTTGACTCTACATACACTTTTCAATGTATCCCATCGAACTTTATATTAAATATTTTAATAATGTACGAAATTCGTCAACATAATTAAACATATAAGTACATAATTTTAAAGCAATAGTTTATAAAAAGTTTATGTAAAAAATATTCAGACAGAAAAGGGTAAAGATAAAAACAAATACGACAAATTTAGGGACAAACAGACACACCAACATATTTATTTAGGAATAAGCATAACAAAACTTTTTTATTATCTAAACTATAAAAAAATTTCAATAAATATGTCCAAATCGTTTTCTAAAAATAGTAACACTTTATGAACTCTTGGGATTTTGTGATGGGTCTGTTTGGATAGTTTGAACTAACTTTTGAGGAAAATAGTTACCAATATATAACTCACTAGTTGGTATACACAGATTCTCCCTGTAGCCAATCAAATGATCGTAAATGCCACCGTAATGCAGAAACAGTTTATTTAAGTATGTGTCAACGATCGTTGCTCACGAAAACCATACTGATAGTCACAAATAATAAATTCTCCCCGATATTTTACAAGATGCTGAGCCATTTTCATAATCTTCAATATCACGGACAGCTATGCGTCTAATCGGAAATGGTTTATCAGAGTCCTTTTGCTTTTTTAGGTATCGGTTCAGCTTGACTTTATATACAAGAAAATTAGGTTTGTTCGCAAGTAGATTTTCTGACAACGTATTTCACTGGTATAAGTAGAATATGAATCATGCAGTTCTCGTAAAAATGATATATCATAAGATAATGTATAAAATTACGCATCACTGTATAAATATTGTATAGAATGTTATAGAATTTTTTAGTCTTTTCTAATTTAAGGCTTACAAGATCCATGACATAATACCAACTTTATGGACAATTAAAGTAACATTAAACAGAATTATGTTTTCTTTCCCAGAGTGACATATTACGGAATAAATAGGTCGTAAAAAGATGACACGTTTTTATTGTAGACAGACAAAACTAAAATAAATGAGAAAACTCGGAGGCATTAAAAGGAACAGTTGCGTGCCTAAAATTGGCGGAAATGAGTCGGGAATGTGGCGAAAAAAGGACCAAAACGAAGCGACGTCCCGTACCAGGCAAACTGGGGCAAAAAATCAACGCTACGTTTAAATATATAAACCATTTTCACGGTAGAGATGATGTCGTGAAACTTACGATAACGAACTGAATAAACTTTAATTGGGCGCTCTTTTATATATAATTTAACTGTTTTGAGCTGCAACCGTGTAATTAGAGGAGTTTTGAAAATTTATGGAAGGTCGTTTTAGTGTAACAGTAAACAAAAGCCTTAAAATACGGAGCGATTCACTAAGGTGATAAAATTCGATATCTCCTTTATTATAGGTTAATTGTTTATTTTATAAACTAACTTGGTGATAGATATTTTAGGTTGGATAGCTGCAAAAGATACTATTTTTTAAAAAACAAAAGAAAAATCTTTATAAGAAAAGCACTTTTTTAGATAGTATAAATTAAATGGACGTATGTAAACCAATCAAAGAGAGTCAGAGTTGTAAAATAAAAAAGACTCAATAAAGCTTATGATAACCTTCATGTTGGAGTTCCGAAAAGTCGGCGAACGAACTGGTGATTAAATTATTATAATATTAACTTAAATATTCAAATACTACCGATGAACAAGGTCGTGAAGCCGAATCATTTTCAATCAGTTGTGGCTTAACTCAGCTTATTGACGAACCAACACGGATCCCTGATCGAGACGGGGAGTTCGCCAGTCTTCTTGATCTGTTTTTAACCACCAATCCGGAGGTTTACACGGTCAGCGTAAATCCGCCATTAGGTTCTTCTGACTATAAACTATTATCGACATCGAGTATCCTACCAATCAGTGACAGAGAGGCGCCTAAACCGTGCAAGATTTGGCACTACAAATCTGCTAAATGGGAAGATCTCATGGAATATTTTCGAACTTTCCCTTGGTTAGACGTTGGTTTTCGATCCGATGACCCATCTGACTGCGCCAAGGAGGTTTCCGATGTTATTTTGGCCGCTATGGAGGCTTACATCCCTTTTTCGAAAAAATGCCCTTCCAACGGCAAGCCTTGGTTTGACCGAAAATGCAAAGAAGCTGTTGCTTCTAAACATCTTGCGTACCGACACTGGCGTGAAAATCCTAACACCATAAATCGTAACACCTTTGTTCGTGCCAGGAACAGATGCAAAGAAATTATCGACGAAGCCAAGAAGGCACACAATCAACGGATTAGAAACAAACTTCTCGCTTGTCCCAACAATTCCAGGTCCTTTTGGTCAGTCGCTAAGGCAGTTAGTCAAAATTTCACCAAATCCACCGTACCACCACTCACACGGCCAGATAATTCTATTGCAACGACACCTGTTGAGAAAGCGAACTTGTTGGCTGAACTCTTTACTTCATATTCTACTGTCGATTTCCAAGGAAAAACACCACCTAATATTCCCATAGTGCAGTCAAGGATGCCCGATATTGTCTTCAAGCAGCGTATCATAAACTGTATTTTGAAGAAGCTAGACACCAAAAAGGCTTCTGGCGCTGACGGAATACCTGCCATAGTTCTCAAAAACTGTGCGAGGGAACTAACACCAGTTTTCTGTAGACTTTTCAACCTATCTTACAGAAAGCGAATATTTCCTTCCTGCTGGAAATGTGCCACAGTTCAGCCAATACCTAAAAAAAGGCAAGAAGACCTTGCCAAATAACTACCGACCAATCACACTGCTTTCAATAATATCGAAAGTCATGGAAACGGCTATCAATCAGCATCTTCTAAAATATCTTGAAGGATTTAACATTATTAGCGATCACCAATATGGCTTTCGTAAAAATAGATCAACAGGAGATCTCCTGACTTATGCAACACATGTTTGGAACAACGCAATTGAACACTTTGGAGAATCTCGAGCGGTTGCTCTTGGCATATCCAAGGCATTCGACCGTGTTTGGTACGATGGGCTGTTGGCTAAGCTACGTTCTTATGGTATGTCTGAAAAGTTCTGTTTGTGGCCCTCATGTTTCCTTAGAGAGCGTTCTTTGCGAGTGGCAGTCGACGGATTTCTTTCTAACACCTTCACTATCAACGCCGGTGTACCCCAAGGCTCCATACTGTCTCCTACTCTCTTTCTCATTTATATTAACGATCTGCTGGAAAAGACCGAGAATCCAATCTACAGCTTTGCAGATGACAGTACACTTATCTCTTCATTCACTTTGAACGCTCGGACATCGGCTACTCAGACGAATATCCGCAGACAGCAGGAAGTCATTCAACTTAACAAAGACCTGGAAGAAATTCTATCTTGGGGTGACAGTAACCAAGTGGAATTTAACGCGGCAGTTTTTTCTAAAAAAGTTAACGTTGCTGAACCCGACATAGTTATGTCGGGGCACTCCATTCCTCTAACATCGTCACTCAATTTGTTGGGCGTTAATTTGGGAGCAAATATGTTCTGGCATGAACATGTTGCAGGCATAGCAAGGAGAGCTTCTCAGAAGTTGGGAATATTATTTCGAACCAGAAAGCTTTACACTTCACAACAACTGTTAATTCTTTACAAAGCTCAAATTCGACCAACTATGGAATACTGCTCTCATGTTTGGGGCTCCGCTCCCAAACATACACTGCAGCTGTTCGTCTGATTGGACACCCGGAACTGACAGCGCTTTAGGGACTTCCCTGTAGCACGTGTGCTAGACCTATAAAAAAAAGTCCCATAAAATTGACCTAAAAATAAATTTTTTGAAGACCCAGTTTATAACAAATCTAGTTTTTACAAAGCCACTATTAGTAAACGGGGCAAACATCGAGAAAGTCATGACATATAAATATTTGGGATATGAAATTAAGTTGGGCAACACGGAAGGCTGTTGCAAACCAAAATCTAGGAATAGAAAGCTATATGACAAGAAAATATCGCCACCGCCCGGGAAAGAAGAAGGAAATATATATACACAATATATACACAACAACAAAGAACCAGGGGGCGATGAAATAACTACAGAGATGATAAGGTATGGAGGAGCATCTATAATACAATCTCTTCAAGCTCTATTTAACAGATGCCTCATAGAAAGTAATATACCAACACCTTGGGCAAACGCCATGATTTATTTAAAAAGGGAAACAAAATTAAACTGGAGAATTACAGACCCATCAGCCTGCTATCGGTACTGTACAAAATCGTCACTACTATCATAACGTATAGATTAACGAACAACCAAGTGAACAAGCGGGATTTAGACGGGGATAAAGCACTTTGTACCATCTTCAAACAATTATATTACTAGTGGAAAAAGCAAATGAATATAAGATCACCTTGTGGATAGCAATGGTTCAATATGAGAAAGCATTTGATTCGGTAGAGATACGGGCAATCCTCAACGCATTATGTAACAGTAGAATTGATGAAAGGTACACAAGTCTTCTTGCATACATATATAAAAATGCCACATCACAAATAATGCTTGAAGAAAAAACAAATAAAATCAAAATTAAAAGAGGAATTAGACAAGCCGACTCGATATCCCCAAAGCTGTTCACTTTGACTCTAGAAGACATGTTCAAATCGCTAAAGTGGGAAAATAAAGGAAGACGGTGAATGATTAAATCACTTAAGGTTCGCAGATGATATCACTCTGATCGCCAACACAAAAGAAAAATTACAAGAAATACTGATGGAATTAAATAATAAGTCTCGAGAAATAGGTCTAAAAATAAATTTCACCAAAACCAAATATTTGAACAACGAAAGTAAAGATAACAGCTAGGAACTATTAACAGAAGGTGAAAGAATAGGAAAGGTACAAACATTCATATATTTACGACCAAAAATTGAAATATCAAAAAATAATTTAAAAGGTGACTTGGAGAGAAGTGTCTCGTTACCTTGGTCTGCGTTCGGAAGGTTACAATCTAGATTTAAATTCAACATCCCAAATACAATAAAAGCCAGAGTATTCAATCAATACGTACTGCCGGTATTAACATATGGCACTGAAACGTGGGCTTTAAATGAAAGTATACTAAATAAACTCCAGCAATGAAGAGGAGAATGCTAAATTTCGTATTCCTAACATCGAGATACAAAGAGGATCAAAAGTGACAGATGTAATAGAACGAATATGTATATTAAGGTGGAATTGGGCGGAGCATATCGCAAAGGCTGAATGATAACAGATGGACGCCGTATAGTTGAATGTAGACCTAGAGAATACAAAAGATGCAGAGGTAGACCACAGACAAGATGGACGGACGAAATAAAAAGATTAGCAGGACACGATTGGATGCAAAAAGCAAATAACAAGGCTCATTGGAGACAACTTGGGGACGCTTACATCCGACTATGGATCGAATAAGCTAATGATGATGAGTTATGTATAGCATATTAAAAAATACGTAATGTGATTTACCCAGTACTTTCCTTGCAAACATGTAGATCTTAAATAAGTCGCGAATTTGACTTCCTTAAGTGAAGTAAAGTAAATTTCCATTATAAAACGAAAATTATACACCATATCGACACGACCCTTTCATTACCTTCTCCTAAAACGATCCCGAGCAAAAACTGAAGGTTCCATTTCTCTTTCAAGTATTATGCCATTTTGTTTGAGAATTATGGCACTAACAGATCAAGAGATCGACAGGTTGATAGTTAGAGACACACACAGATGGAAATGGAAAAATATATTTTTCCTGAACTAAGAACCCTAAAATGTAAAGAAAAGTAAAAATCGTGGATGGTATTTTTCACGAATTGCCTTTAGCAAGGGAAGTAAAAACAACTGTTTGTATTTCTAAAACTTGTCATCTTAATATTTTTTACGTCACTCTGTAATCACATCTCAATCCCTTCTACATACTATTTCTGCGTTTGTAATAAAATTGGAAATAATGAAAAAGGACGCTGAACTGGAAATATATTATGATATATACGCAACCATCCTGTTAACTCCCTACTCCATTTCTTTCACCTCATATATCTTCATATAAATAATTAGCTCAAATTTTATAAAATACATTACAACTAAAAACCAGGAAATATTCGCATAATAATATTGAATAACAATATTTCATGAACTTCACCCCTTTCACCTTCTTTTTTTCCTGTTAACATTAAAAATAACGAAAAAATAATGTAATTTTTCAACATCTTGACTCAAAGAACTTTGAAAAAGACCCATAACACAATAAATACGAAATCACCCTTCTAATTTCCTTCCCCACCACTTATACTATGCATTATATTACAGTAAATAAATAAATAAATAATTATCCTTAAAATTTGTTTATTATCGCAGCCAAAAACTATGCTATATTGGACCACAAGTAATGTAAAAATAGCTTAATTTTCAGATTCCTCGACTCAAAAAACCCTAAAAAAGGCCTATAACACCATAAATAACAAGTAACCCTTTTTACCTCCTACCTCATCCCTTTAATCCCTTACATATTTTACTATAAATAATATGTTTAAAATTTGTCCAAAAAAACTGTAAATATTTTAAAATGCTATTTAAGTTCCGCACTCGTGCCGCTCCTGGAGCGCTTTAGAGACTTCCCTGTAGCACGTGTGCTAGACCCATAAAAAAAAAAAAAAATTAAATTATATAATATTAAACAACCCCAGTCTGTTTCAGCCTCTTTCAGGGTTAAAATTAAGAGCTATGAAAAAAGCAATCAATTTTTTGATTTCTCGACTTCAAAAACACTATGTCGGGAATGTGGAATCTTTGGCACAATGACACTACTCAGTTTATAGCACCACTACACCAAACACTTTATTTTTGCACTCGACGTGCGTTTCGCTAACCACGTGAGTTTCATCAGGAGCGATGATTGACTAAATCTACACTACAGATCTACCATATTTATACTGACCCTAAAACCTGAATTACTTAGACGGAACTAATGGCATAGGCGAGGCCATCAGTTCCGGTCGAGTAACCAATAGAGAGAACTAATCGTGTTTCAATTGATTTAAAGAACATTTGGCACATTTAAAATACAGTAGAACAGAAAAATCTAGCGTTGCCACACATGCCCTTGAAGCTGATCATACTGTAACATTAGATAATCTAAGATTAATTAAAAATATATCTGACAGGAGATTGTTAAATGCATAAGCAAGTATGGAAATTAGAAAATGTAAAAGTAGTTTAAATAAAGATTGACTATTGACTAGCCTATTCCCTATAGTCCCTTCTAATGGTTACTTAATCGAAGCTGATGGCCGTGTCTATTCCATTAATTTCTCCTGAGTAACTCAGGTGTTAGGCTCAGTTTAAATAGGGTAGATTTGTAGTTTAGCTTTAGTCAATCATCGCTCCTGATGAAGCTAATATAGTTAGCGAAACGCGCGTCGAGTGCACGAATAAAATGTTTGGTATAGTGGTGATATATACTGTGTAGTGTTTAAAAACCCTAAAAAGGACATATAATACGATATATACGAATCAAAACTTCTAATTTCCTACTCCCCTTTCATCTCTTATATGTTTTACCATAAATATTAAGGCATAATAAGGTAATATTTTTCTTGGGTTTAAGAACAACGTAAATCACTTTTTCCGCACACGTGTCGCTCCTGTAGCGCTTTAGGGACCTCCCTGCAGCACGTGTGCTAGACTTATAAAAAAATAAAATAAAATAGAATTTATTTATTATTTAAACAAAAAAAACAGGAAAAAATTACCATATTACTATTAAAACATATGAAATTTATCGACCCACGATCCTGCAGCGATATCGTTCAAAAACTATAGGTTCTATCCCCTCATTACATTATATCTATGCTATCTCATTTCATTCAAGATTTATCTTGCCGTCAGAGGGAAATGAATGGCTATGTTTTTCGTGATCTAGGGACCCTAAACGAGAAAAGCAAAAATTTCGAACTGTAATTTTTTCATGAATACAGTACTTTCCTTTGGCAAGGAAAATAAAAATAAATGCAAATTTAACTTATTACAAAGCTTGGAAGTAAACTGAACCAAATATTCAAATGAATAAATGAAAAAATACCTCCTGGCCCATGGTATTGCCCCATTATTAAATCTATACAATCAAAGAAGTTGTATACGATTTCTCGTCATATAGTAATTAAAGTTATTACATTGTTTGATATGCATAAATCAATATTTAAAGTCCAGGAAATTTCTGCGTAACGAAACGCGTCATGTACCATATATCAAAGTGGAGATAGATGTGGTGGTGTCCTTCATTACAAGAAATTTTATGTAAATTGTTAATTCTCTAATATTTTAGACCGTTCCTATAACCCATTATCTATAAAGTTCTCCAATTTAAAACGACCTTATTTTATTTTCAAGTTGTTTCTTTCCAATGTTGTCGTCACTTTGTGTCCTCGGACTTTTGAACCTTTAAATTACATTAGAAAACTTTCCTGGATTTGCAGTTGCGGGATTACTTTCGTTCTGTGAAGTGACTTTGTCCAACCGCCAGATGAATTGGAATTAGGCTCTTGCCACAAACACGTAAGTGAGCTCTTTTTATTGTACCTAAGCTTTATATGAATACGATCGTGTTTTCTGAAAGTTACAAAGGAGACCCATACAAAAGTTTTAATTTAAAATACGTATGGCCAAAAAAAAACAACTGATTGCCATGAGCTATAGAAATAGCGCACAGTTACTACTGTTTGAAGTTTAACAAAACATATTGTATTTTAACATATTTTCTGTATCAAAAGATACTAAGAATTTATTGAAATAAACACTTATGTTAGTTCTAAGTGTCCACAATATTTTGTATATTATGACAATTGTTTCGGTACACAGTACCTTCGTCAGATAATCGGTAACTAACAAATTAAATGTATAAACAAGTCATATATACCTTAAGTGTTGCATAATTAAACCCCAATTTATACCTAAAATATCACTATTTCGCCTAAACGGTTTATTATAATTGATACCATAATAATTCGTGTAAAATTTCCATGACATCTTGTTTATTAGTTTGCGAATTACAGCTGTTTAAGTTAAGGTAAACATTGTTTTTTGATGGAAAAAATACAGTCAGAACCCAAGAATGGCTTGAGAAGTGTCATGGCACACCTGCTCCGTCGAAGGAAACTATATGTCCATAGTTTAGTGAAATTAAATACGCTCGTACAAGCACCGATAATGCACTACGTTCCGAACGTCTAAATAAGGCAGTCGCTCCAAAAAAAAACCACAAAAATCGACCACATTATTCTGAATGGCCGCAAAGTGAAAGTGAGAGAGATAGCTGACTTCGTAAAGATATCAACAGAACGCGTAAGGCATATTTTGCATATGAAAAAGCTATGTGCCCAATGAGTACTGCGCATTCTCACTATTGATCAAAAACAGCAACGTGTTGAAGAGTCAGAATACTGTTTGGCACTGTTTCGGCGTAATCCAAAGAAGTGTTTGTGTCGATTCGTAACAATAGACGAAACACGCCCGAGTCCAATAGGTAGTATGTAGTTTGAATGGTTAAATCAAGAAAAAAACGTCGCATCTCGCGAAGAAATCAGGTCGTTTCACTAAGATAATGCACTAGCTCACAACTACATAAAATTGATGGTGAAATTGGACCAATTGGGCTATGAATTGTTTCTTGATCCACCGTATTCACTAGATCTGGCCCCCAACAATTATTACCTCTTTCCAAATTTAAAAGGATGGCTCCAGTGAAAGAGATTTGGTTCAAATGAGGAAGACGAATGGGAAACTGAAGGTTCTTTGAGAGAGCTCGACAAATCGTATTACACGAAAGATATTCGAACGTTGGAAGACCGCCGGAATAAGTAAAGGATGTCCCAAAATTCAAGCAAGATTTGAATTTGGCGCCATTTATATGGTAAAGTGTTGCCAACAAAACAAAAAACACAGCGTGACAGCTGACAGTTTAGGGTTATTAAAAATGAAGCGCTACATGAAAGAACAACGTGTTTTCATTGTTGAGCAATATTTTACAAATAATGAAAGTGAGAGAGATTGGCAGCTACAGTTCGGAATTTTCGTACAAAATATGGTCGGAATAGTAATTTAACCTCATCAACTGTGAAGAGATTAATTGAAAAATTCAGGGAGACTGGATCAATTACTGATCTCAAACGCTCTGACCGTCCTTCAACAAGTCGTTCGACACAAAACATTGAAGCAGTTCGTGAGAATGTTGCTGAGACTCCAGGAACATCAATTCGGCACCGTTGTCAAGAATTGGACATTTCGAGAAGCTCTCTACAGCGTATTCTCACGAAAGATTTACAGCTTCATGCTTACAAAGTTCAATTGATTCAAGAACTGAAGCCTACTGACCACGTACAACGAAGAGAGTTCGTTGAATGGATTATGGAACAACAACAAGTGAATACTGATTTTTCGAAGAAAATCATCTTCAGCGATGAGGCTCATTTCAATCTTGATGGCTTCGTTAATCGACAAAATTGTCGCATTTGGGGTTCAGACAATCCACACGTGACTGTTGCGAAACAAATGCATCCACAACGTGTCACTGTTTGATGCGGATTTTAGGCTGGAGGCATCATCGGACCATTCTTCTTTGAAAATGCGGTTGGCCAGAAAATAACAGTTAATGGTGATCATTATCGCGATATGATAATCCAGTTTTTTGTGCCTAAATTGCAAGATATGAATGTGGACGACATGTGGTTTCAACAAGACAGTGCCACATGCCATACAGCCTGAAAAACAATTCAATAACTGCTTCAGTCATTTCCTGGTAGTCTAATATCCCGTTTTGGTGATCAGAACTCGCCGCCCAGATCATGCGATTTAACGCTGTTGGACTTTTTTCTTTGGGGTTTTTTAAAGTCTAAGGCTTATGCCAACAAACCCCCGACCAGCCACGACTTGAAGGAGGAAATTAAGCGCTGTATCAACGAAATTCAGCCACATTTATGCAAAACGGTCGTGGAAAATTTCGACAAAAGAGTGCGTATGTGCCAGCAAAGCCATTTACCCGATATATGATTCCATACATAACCCTATAATGTATACTGTATGAATTAAGAAAAAATTACAATTTTTAATTAAAAACCTGTGTTTTCTATCAAAATTACTTCTTGCGTGAATTTTGGGACACCCTTTACATCGCTCTTGAAGGAAACTATGTTGAAGAATAAAATGGATTTTTTTTCAAAAACATTGCTTTTTCTTCAAAAGTCTCGGGATTTTTCAGTCCATGTAGTAAATAACATTTTTTTAAAATAAATTAAATAGAACAACCTCCGATTTTATTGGAAAATTACAAATAAAAGATTTAAAGAAAAATTAAAATCTATTTGTTTTGACAGTGGAAAGCGGCTAGGGTAACTAGTTATCAATACTCTTAGTACAGCCCTTATATCTACATTGGGATTTTGAAATTTTTAGCACAATAATACTACAGAACAGTTATTACCACCACACCAAAAAATTTCTCTTTGCACTAGACGCGCGTTTCGTTAATCATCTTAGTATCGTCAGGAGCGATGACTGACTAACTCTAAGATTAAAAACTAGACTTTAATAAGACTGAGATTTACTCGAGCGAAACTAACTAATCACAAACGTCAATTTATGTTTTTCATTCATCATATAAATATTTTAACAATAGCTTTTTTGAGACACTTTGTCCAAACCATATTTTATGATACTTGACTGCGTTTATTAATAACCGGTCAAGTGCAAGTTGAACTTGCGCAATTAGTGTTCCGTACGTTGACTGCTTTTAAAATAAAAAATGTTATAACGGAAGTATAAAATGATCAGTGACTTCACAAAACACATCCCAAATGAGTTTTCAACAAAGTTTATTTTCAATCTTTACTGAAAATTGATGACCTTGAAATTTCTGTCTACACCCCGTGGAGAATATTTCAGAATTTTTTCAAATTTTTTTGATAAGTACTTTTCGAGATAAGGCGGTTGGACAGCGATTTTTCGCGATTTTTTAAAAATAATACAAAGAAAAGTGCGCGCAAGTATTACATTATATATATATATATATATATATATATATATATATATATATATATATATATATATTTTACTCGTGTTTTCACAAGCTTTCATTTGACACCACACTCGATTACCTAGTAAAAAATTTTTTTTTCACTTCCGATTTCACCCTCCAAAACTAATCTCTTAAGTCAAAATTTAACTTTCAAAAACTACATGGCTCTGATGGGGCCATCAATTCCTATATTATTACCAAATTTCAACTTTCTATGACAAATAGATTCGGAGAAAATCGGGTGTGACAGACGGACAGACAGACGGACAGGCAGACGGGCAGACAGACGGACAGACACCGAAGTGATCTTATAAGTGTTCCGTACGGAACACTAAAAACAACATGACATTATCTGGTCAACAGACAAATTCTGTACGTATTACATATAAAATTGTACGATTTAACTATTAAATTTTCCAAAAAGCACTCTAAAGTATTCGTTATACTCTTTACACTCCAAACCAATAATTCTAGCTAAAAATTTAAATTTTAAACTTCAAAAAGCACTCAAGTCACGAAATAGACCTGCTTTAATTGTCTTAAACTTTATTAGCGCAATATGCAATGTTAGCTATAGAGTATTTTCTTTATCTGAATCGACTCCAGCCTAATTAAAATTTAATATCGCTTAAAATGCTGAAGATATAGCTTAATTTACATAAAAAAAGCAACAAAAAGAAAGCGAAACGAAACCGTTGGAAAAGTTAACCAGATTAGGATCAAACAGTTGTACAATTAAGTCTTTAAAAGAAGGCAGGAATCAATTTCAATAATGCGAATGAAGCCCGTTTTGTATTCATAGACGGGACGCGTAATTCAATTTCAAGTTAAAAAGTCAATTATCATACTCTGGAGATTTTGGGAATAAAGAATAGGCCGTCTCAAATAATAAAAAAAAAACATTCCTTCACTTACAGTTGGTCAAATATGAACGTGTCGCGCATTGTTCATTAAAAAATGTATTTAGTTAAAAAAAAATTTACATTCGACAGTAAAGGATTGCCATTAAAACACTAATGATTCAGTAGTTCATCCAGCCCCATCAGCGTCGATGATCACCTGGCATCTTCGGGGCATACTATCGACGAGATTTTCCGCTTATTCTTGAGGCAAAGATTTCCACTTTGCCCGAATGTGATGTGGCAGCTGTTTCATTAGTATTGTTAATCCTGACAAATTCTCGTTGTTATAAACATCTTCTCCGCGCTCTTGTACGATCGCATTTAAGTTCATTAAATCATAGACCTATAGTTGCTTTTTTTTTTTTTTTTAGGTCTAATACACGTGCTGCAGGGAAGTCCCTAAAGCACTAAAGAAGCGACACGCGTGCGGAGAAAGCGATTCACATTGTTCTTGAATCGCTGTAAATTGTACTCGGTGGGAAACACAGTCCTGGGCAAATTATATCAAAGGGATGATGTTCTCCATATAAAAGACTGCTTGAAAAGCGTTGTATGAGGAGTAACAAGCTGAATCTCATACGGATGTGAAGTATTAGCGCGACGTGTACTTCTAACATGCACCACTCTGGGAGGAATTAAGCGGGCCACATCCTTCGAACACTTTCCATGAAAATACTTGTAGAATAGGCTCAAGACGCCAACCGTTCTTTGATGTTCCAGCGAATCAAGGCCGCCGGTCAGTTCTGGGTCTCCAATGAGACGAACAGCTCTTCTCTGAATAGAATCCAACAAATGCAGTGTATGTTTGGGGGGCGGAGCCCCAAACATGGGAGCAGTATTCCATAGTCGGTCAAATTTGAGCTTTGTAAAGAATTAACAGTTGATGTGGAGTGTAAAGCTTTCTGGTTCGAAATAATATTCCCAACTTTTGAGAAGCTCTTCTTGCTATGCCTGTAACACGTTCATGACAGAACATATTTGCTCCCAAATTAACGCCCAACAAATTGAGTGACGATGTTAGAGGAAAGGAGTGCCCCGACATAACTATGTCGGGTTCAGCAATGTTAACTTTTTTAGAAAAAACTGCCGCCTGGGTTTTTGTAGCGTTAAATTCCACTTGGTTATTGTCATCCCAAGATAGAATTTCTTCCAGGTCTTTGTTAAATTGAATGACTTCCTGCTGTCTGCGGATATTCGTCTGAGTAGCCGATGTACGAGCGTTCAAAGTAAATGAAGAGATAAGCGTACTGTCATCTGCAAAGCTGTAGATTGGATTTCTCGGTCTTTTCCAGCAGATCGTTAAAGTAAATGAGAAAGAGAGTAGGAGACAGTATGGAGCCCTGAGGTACACCGGCGTTGATAGTGAAGGTGTTAGAAAGAAATCCGTCGACTGCCGCCTGATGAAGAAGATAAGCTGTAACATTTTTCAACATATTCTTGGATTCTGGCTGTTCTTTTTTGTCCCGCCAAAAATTAATTTAATTATTTAATTACACACGAAAATATTTTTGCTCCATCGTTTTGTAAAAATCAAAAGTAGCGTCACTCAAACAGGTGTAACTCGCAAACTAATAGACAAAATGCATACTAATCTTCTGAGAGTTAATACTAACTGAAAACATATCGTTTTTTTTTTTGTTTGCGCTGTCATCTTTCGGAAAGCATCGGGATCCATGTAGTATTAACTTGGTATAAATATTGAAATTTTAAAAGGAAAAGATGGAACTATGGTAACACAAGATCCGATTAAAATGCAAGCGATAACCATCTATCAAATTAATAGAAAAATTAAGAAAAGAATAGCCCAAACAAAAAATTTAGAAATTTCAACGTGACATTTTTATTTTAATGTAATAATTATATCTTAATTATCATTGCAATTATTTTATTTTTCGAGCTTGTAAAGGCTTCCATTTTATTTTTATATGGTTTAAAGTGTAATTCTTATAACTCGTATATAATATCATTTAGGAAATGAGTAGTATGTTTCTTTTGACAAAATTAACTTCAATATTCTTTTATAGATATCAAACCTTTTCTAAGGTACCAATTTGTATTATGAATTTCTAATTTATTATATTATTTACTTTACGCTTTACATATTCAACATAGCCAAACTGCGTCTTAATAACATGTACACAGAAAGCTTCACCACAAAAACCTGTGTCCGGCAAGTATGCAATCTTTCGCCCTACTGTTCAACATTCATACGGAGTACATCATGCGCGAAGTTTTCAATAACAGGAATGGTGGTATTGCCGTTAGAGGAAAACACGTACAGAACGTGTGCTATGCAGATGACACCTTGGCCACAAATGAAAGTGAATTGGGGGTCATTATGCAAAGACTGACAAGGATCAGTAAAAGCTATAGTTTGTAAGTAAACAATAAAACAAAAATAATGATAATTAGTGGACAAATGATAACCAACCTTAACATCTACTAGGGTATGAAATCGTAGATTCCTATCAATACCTTGAATCTCTACCAATACCGGCCAGTGTCACTCAGAAAAACATAGGAGCCTCTCAATTGCTCGCTCTGCAATCACAAAATTAGTCAAAATATGGAAAGACTCGAGCAACTCGCGATCGACTAAGTTAAGGCTCGCAAGAACGCTTATATCTTCGCTTGCAACATATGCATCGGAAACATGGACGATAAAGACAGCTAACAGAAATAAAATTTCTACATTTGAAATGTGGGTTTATGGTCGAATTCTCAGGATATCGTAGGTGGAACATCGAACTAACCAATCTATTTTACAAGAACTAAAAATTATTAAGAGATTGAAATCGCTTATAAACCAGAGATACTACCTCAGCAGAAGACATGAACTGGAATCCCCCATACAGGGAAAGATTGCAGGCAAGCGCTGCAGGCATAGATCACTTTCACGTTGGGTGGATCAGATGAAACAGTTAACAGGAAAGTCATTGCATGAAGCATCAGAGCATGCACAGAACCGGGAATAGTGGCAGATGATGGTTCCATCCATTTATTGAGCACCATACCATCATGCTCTCTCGAGGGCTAAAGGACTTAAGAGGAGGAGGAGGTTATTATTTGTTCAAATACTATTTATTAATTGTATCATGTATGTATGCTTTAGTTTTTAATAGTGAGATTTTTAAAAAAGGTCTAAAAGTTATATTCGGTTTAGTTGCCATAGAATCAATAATCTTTAGCTGTCCAATTAACTTTTGTTTTTAACAATATAATATTGTATATTTTAATTTCAGCACATAAATGTTGTCATAGGAAAATTTATTATTAAGACTTAGGAACATATAGAGAATATATCAGATTTTCGAATTTTACAAATTATATTTCATTTATATCAATTTAGTCGTAATAAAAAACCAACTTTTCTGATTTTATATTGCACAGCTTCATAACTTTAGTTGGCTAACTTTTTTTTTGCAAATTAGATTAGTTTAAAAGTTAGGTCTTTGTAGTAAATTAGATACTAAGTGTATATTTTTAACAATGTTAAAAAGATTTTTGAAATTCTTCGTTGTAAAAAATAAATGTCATAAAAAACTTCTTTTTTATATTTTTTTTCCTCCGAAATATTTTTGTATCCCAAGTTCTTGTATTCTACATATATGTTACGGACATGAAGACATTGAAATTCAAAATTTGAATATTTAAGAGGTTACATACACCCGAATTTACAAAATTCCATTCTTTTTCGGATTTATATTCTCTATACTTCAAAAAAAAATAAGAAAATTCCATTCCATTATAATATTATAGCATTAAATGTGACCTGGCGTCGGATTGGGACCGCTACCTACTTTGAGACGCTGTTTGCAATATTACTCAGTCAATTTTAAATTATTTTTTTTAAAACCTTAATAATTACTGTTTCTATAAAATGTCGAGAAGTTTTTTTAATTTTTCTACTAGACAATTTCTTATAAATAATTAAATATAAATTTTTTGGTCGAAAATTGCATACTAAAGTTTGAGATACCGTAAACTTTTTATTTTTAAAAAGAGACACCCCTTCGACAATTTTTAACTACTACATTACTTTACAAGATTAATTTTTATTTTTGCATATTTATTATTTGCGAAGTTACCCTGCAGACAACAAGGCCCGTAGTTTTCATCAGTGGTCTATTTAACCTGATAAAAAATTAACTAACATTTAAAACATATTTTATAAAAAATCCGATAATTTAAAGTACAATAAAAATCTAAAATCGCCATTCTTTTGTATTATTCACTTAATAACACAGGTAAACAAAATTATAATTTTGTCGTGCCACATGGACTTTTATGATATTTTTTACTTTAATAGGTAGTTGGCAGTAAAAACAAGCATTAAAAAAATCTGTTAGCCAAGAATTTTATTCTCTTACGTAATTTAAAATATTTCAAAAAAACAATGACCTCCTAAACCAAAAATGTAAAAAAAGTTTTATTATGAAGTTACGATCTAAGATTTTCTAGCAAATTTAGATCCTGGTTGGTCCCTTTTGATTGTCCAGCATTGAACCCAAATCTGCCAACATATTTGGGTTCCATTTGCTCTGGTAACGTTTTTCCATCTTAGAAATATCCTGATGGAACCTTTCTCCGTGCTCATCGCTCACAGCCCCCAAATTCTGAGGAAAAAAATCCAGGTGTGAGTCTAAAAAATGAATCTTGAGTGACATGTTGCAACCCAATGCTTGATAAGCCAACAATAGCTCGCTAACCAACTTTCTGTAGCTCTCACTCTTAAGGGTTACCCAAGAAATTTGCAACAACATTCTTAAAAGATTTCCATGCTGGTTTTTCTAAATCGCTCAATTTATCTTCGAATACCGGATCTTTTATTAACTCCCGGATTTGAGGTTCTACGAAAATACCCTCTTTTATCTTTGTATCACTTATTTTTGGGAATTTTTCTTTTAGATACAAAAATCCACTCCCATTACAAAATTTTTGATCAGGCCTAATTTGAAATGCAATGGCAAGTACTTCAGATGGCTCTACAAGGGGTAAATACTTCATATTTTTTTTGGCCAGGAATTAAGGATGCACGCGTAGGCCATATTTTTTTATGATAGTGTTTTGTTCTGTCTCGACTATCCCATTCACATAAAAAGCAGTAGAATTTAGTATAACCCCGCTAAAGTCCGAGTAATAGGGCAAAAACTTTTAAGTCACCACAGGTTTTGAAAGAATATGTACTTGACTTGATTTTTTTCAAGTAATAACTTCATGTTTTCATAAGTTTCTTTCATATTAGCAGCATGGGCCAGAGGTACAGAAGGAAGTATATTTCCGTTATGCAGTAACACTGCTTTTAGACTTGTTTTAGAAGAGTCAATGAATAAACACCATTGGGAGGGATCAAAATCGATTTCCAAAATCTTCATAATCCAATTTATATCATTACAATACACCAATACTTGAAAAAAGTATGATCTGAAGTGTTGATCAAGATTTCGAAAACAGCTGATTTTAGTTTCATGATATAGCGAATTCCATCCTTTTAATCGAGATCCTAATAGTTCTGACTGCGTTTTTGAAAAATTTAAATCGCGAACCAAATCGTTTAGGTCTCCTTGAGTTATCAAGTGTGACTTGGTTAGAATTTCTTCAAACTCAAGTCATCGTCCTCATCACACATTGGCTTGAAGTGGAGGATTATGTATCGTCAATCTCAACGGACGCAGATGCAACTGGTATAGGCAAATTTCCACTATGAGGGACTGGTCTCATGACTGAAGGTAAATTAGGGTAAATAACTGTGTTTTTTCTTGAAATTTATACCATTTACGTCAGTAAGACAAAAATAGCAGTCCGAAATGTGTTCTCTTGGTTCGGTCCAAATCATGGGTACAACAAACGGCATATGACGGGACCCTTTCTTCCAATCGGTTAAATTCTTCATACACGTTATGCAACAAATATGAGGGGCCCAGGATTTGTCTTGATGGGCCACAGCGAAACCAAAATACCGGTGATAACTCTCCAAGACTAGTTTTGTGAAATTTTGTCTTTGTTTTTTGAACGTCAGTTCACCGCAAACATAACAAAAAGAGTTAGGATCGTTACTACACTTTCTTGACATGTTAACGCAGTTAATAAATCACAATATTTTGATGAAATCACAGACAAAGAAACTGAGGCTAATTGAAACAAAACAACTGCAGTTTAATAATGAGGGTAGTTAGGTCAAACAGTATTAACTATCAAAGTTTGTGTGGCATGACTAGTGTTGACCAGCGTAATCTTTGAAATATTTTTTAAAAAATACATACTTTTTGCAGCGCCCAGGTGTATGTAACCAGTTAAAAGCGAATTGAATGAGCCACCAGTAATTTAAATAGTCCACCACTGTGATATTAAATTTTTTAACCAGACGCATGTGTCGCCACTTTCAAGGAACCAATCTGAATTGGCTATATAAATAATGGCAACTGACCCGAATCCTTGATCTATGAATAAACTCGTACACAATGTTTGATGATCCAGACTTCTGTTTATAGAGAACTCTTCGAGAAAATATGAATGTAGTAGTAAAATCGAATGTTGATCAGTGATAAAGAAACTCTTTTTAAAAGGATTATCTGATAAAGAAATTTACAACGACAATTTATTAAAGGAATAATAACCTTCTTAACTCACTATCAAAAATTGGGTTGCGGATTTTAAGAGATGCACAACGCACATACAGGTATTTGAACGATCTACGCGGCCAAAAGTCAAAAAATCAAAACACAAAATATTGCCAGGTAACCGACTACCGGAGACAGACGACCCTTCCGAGACCAAAAGACAACCACTTTCAACCCCACCCGTGCAGTCTTACCTGTTTTATGTCAGTCGGAATTCGATCCTGTTACCTCGTGTACGTTATCAGTTCTCGGCGCTCTTAAAAATCATAATTGTGAAAGTGGAATTTTATGTCTATAAGTTCTAAAGTAGTGAAAAAAGTGATGGATTCTCAAAGTACAAGTATGTAACTATGTTATTTCATAAAACTTTTATCCTTTATTTATTTGTGAGTCAACGTAAGGGACGGTAAAGAAAGGTCTTTTCCACGAGTATTATTTTGTAAAAAAAAATATGTTTTACTGTCGTTTTCATACTTCCCTGTTAGATCCGGCTATAATTTTGATAATATTCTAAAGTTGGTAGTTTCAGTAAATAATAAATAAAAAAAACTGGCCCTGGATAAGTCCGGATAAGATACATTTTGGGACTTTGAAAATTATGGTCAAAATTGTGAGAAAAAATAGATTTTGATTTTATCAATTTTAACTTAACGATTCTTTGTTGTAGGTTCACTTGGTACATCGGGAATGAAGGTTGTGACCTGGAAATACTTGTTTGACCGCATGATGAAGGAAAATTTACCTTATTTGGAAGACAATCTAAATTGCTTGAAAGAACAACTTTTGTCAACTGCAGGATATACACAAGAACAAATACAAACCTTAAAAAGGAATTTTTCTCATTGTAAATCTGAAGTTAAACGTAGATGGATCAAAGCCAATAATAAGGAAGACATATTTGTTCAATACAATAGTTCATGGCTAGAAGGAACCTTTGAAATTCCAGTGGTTGACAGTCTGCAAAATCGATCTGGTCGACCAAGCAAACCTTTTGAACAATTGAGCGAGAGAAGTAAAAGAAGAGAGACGGAGGAGCTTCGCTCTACCTTTGAAGAGGAGGTGATAGTGCATGCCGCGCAAGTTGAGTTGAGAAAAATGGGAAAGCGAGATGCTTCAAATGTACTCAAAGAAATCATCACTACACCAACTCGGGCAACGAAATATATAAAGGTGTATTATCGCACAAAATCATCAAAAAATAAAAGTAGCCCTTTCACTGTCAAGGAAGCAATCCAAATGTACATAGACGCAGATCTAACAAGAGAACAGTATGAAATCATAAGAAGGACGAACAAACATATTTTTCCGTGTTATAGCCTCCTACAAAAGGAAAAACAAAGGGTTACCCGCCACCAGAAGCGTGCAAGATAACTAGCACTAATGCGGAAGCTCCATTACAGCCCTTGGCGGATCTTACTGTTACACGATTGTCCGACTATCTGGAAGAGGTATTGCAAACATTAAATGAACAAAAACGGAATACCCTAACAATGATTCATAAATGGGGTTGCGACTGATCACAACAGTCCCAATACAAACAAAAGTTTGACAGTGGTGCGGATTCGGATAGCAATATATTTCAAAGTTGCTTTGTGCTTCTAAAATTAGTGTGAGGAAAAAATAATGAAAAAAACCGTGTGGGAGAATCCGACTCCGCCTTCTCCGCGTTTTTGTCGGCCAATAAGATTTCGTTTCATCAAAGAGAGTACTGATGTCACAGAACAAGAAATTAACTACGTGAATAAATCAGTTGATTCTCTCATTCCTACTGAGGTTGATTTGGATGAGAAAAAGTTTATAGTCGAACACAAATTTATCATGACAATGGTGGATGGAAAAGTGTGTAATGCCGCCACTGGAACCACAGCAACAAGCCGGTGCTATATTTGTGGTGCAACCTCAAAGGATTTTAACCCATTGGATATAACAAAAGAAGTTAATCCCGAGGCAGTACAATTCGGTCTCTCAGTATTACATGTCAGGATAAGATTATTTGAGAGTGTCCTACATCTGGCTTATAAACTGCCAGTAAAAACATATAGAGAAAGAAAAACAGAGGCTGAACAGGAACTCGAGAAAGAGAGGAAACTTGAAATCCAGACCCGGTTTCGCAATGAAATCGAGTTATTGGTCGATATGCCAAAGGCAAATTTTGGAAACACCAATGATGGGAACACCAGTCGAAGATTTTGTGAAGACCCGAAATTGGCAGCAGAAATAACGGGCCCTAGCTATGACCTGTTATATAGGTTAAAAGTCATTTTGGAGACAATCTCGAGCGGACATAAAGTCGACCCATAAAAATATGACAAGTATGCATCAGAAACTGCTCATCTATATGTGGACCTCTACCCGTGGCATCCCATGAAACCCACGATGCACAAGATACTTGTTAATGGTGCAGAGATAATAAAAATGCGCCGCAGAGGCAAGGAACAAGCACTTTCGGTCTTACCGACAAGGTTTTGCCCGAAAGTTTTCACGAGAAAGCTGCAACAGGGACATTTTTAATCGTTTACTTTTAAGTTCTTATCCCTTGTTGAGCAGTATGAGGCGAATAAAGAGGATAAAATCACATTCATTTCTACCAGAGACGCTAGAAATGCTCCTGCCTGCAGAGCCGAACCCACTGTGTTCTTCTGGAAGTGAAGATGAAAATACGTTTGTGGACGACAAAATATTATTGTTTATAGTGTATTTTTAACCCTCGACGCAAAAGAGGGGTGTTATAAGTTTAAATTTTACATTTATTTTGTAAATAAATGTTTCCATTTAAAATATTTTTTTTTTGTAAAATTAAGTTTCGTTTTTTTATTTTTTATTACAAATTAAGTAATTTTATGCAAAATAACTGATTAATTTAACTTGGTAATATAATTTAGCATACAATAGAACCGAAAAATAATTTTTGGCCGCGTAGATCGTTCAATTACCCCTATGTGTAACGTGCTGGAAGACTATTTCTGTCTCTACTAGAGAGAACTTTGAGGATGTGCATAAAATAATTCTGGAGAATCGACGAATATAGTGTTTTGTTACAGGCAAAGACAGATATATCGAAATCGGGAATAACTAATGCATATTTTTATGTCGCAAAATAATTTTATCTTGTGTAACGATCAATTATTAAAATATTTTTTCTACCTAACTACTAAAAAAAATAAATCATAATGACCATTTTATTTTTTCCTTTCTTTTCGTTTTACGGAATATTAAAGCACAAGTTCGGAATATCTGAATGGATATTAACCCAAAAACTTTTGCTGTTTGTGGGCAAAGCGAATCGATTGTAGAACGAAATGGAAACTATAAAGGAATTGGATTAAATTTTTCCCTATTAGTTTTTTTTATTATCTTTCTCATTTGATTTATTATGCGCTTATTAGGAAATGCTATGTTCTGAGAATGCTAACTTACTTGTTAGATAGATTAAATCTTTTTTTTTAATAAAATAGTAATGATTTTAGATTATCTTTTTATAACGGTTTTTTTATAAATTTGCAAATACATAAATGAGAGGTGCTTTACTTTGAAGAAAATGAGTTGAGGTGGATAAATCTTACATATTTTTAATATTCTTGTGACAATTTTCTTGCTTTTTCATTAAGAAAATAAACAAATTTTAAATATTTTTTGATAGGAAACTTCCACAAGTTACAGAGTTTATATGTATAATTCTTCTAGATGTACCCTGTGTCAATTGAATAAATAATGCTGATATTTCGTCGATCCTTCTGCCAGCTTCATCAGATCTTGTACCGAGAAGTCACTTTTTCGGAGTGTAGCCTTCGTGCTACTCCTATTTGTTTGCACCTGTTTCAGAAATTAAAAAAAAAAAATTTCACAATTCATGACGTTGACGGTTTTTCACGCCATTGTCGGTGAGTCAGATATTTAGACGCAATCACTTGTTTGTGTGTTCGATTGAACTCAACCTAGATGACATCGGAAATCTCCTTAGCGCAGTCAGTAGGATATGATACAAACGTCTAACCAACGCACAGTGATTCGGCAAGAACATGCTAGCGGGACAATATTCATGACGTAATTTCCAGGAACCACTGATAACGACTTGTAAACAACCCCCCCCCCCCCCCATTTAACGAATTCCAAGAATTAATTTGTTTATCACCTCATAAAGGTATCTTATTAGGGGGTCAAAGTAATCCTTATAAGAGAGGTCATTTTCATTTGTAAATCAGTTGCATTTTATGCACACTTGTGATAACATATTCTAAAATTGGTAGCAAAGTGAAACGAGTTTTTTGTGATGGAAAATTCTGTTGAAGGTATGTACTCTATTATGACTTATATTTTTTATAAAAAATATGTATACTTTTGGTGTAATATCAATTTGTAAATGTATAGATAAATCCAGCAAATTTTACCTTAATTGTAAACTTTAAAAGTAGCAACTTTTTTTATCCACATATATCCACCTAGATTTTTCTATATGTAATACCTACAACATTCAGGCACAGATTCATATATATTATAGACCCCAAAAAGGCCCGAAAGTAAAATTATTTTATTTTTTTCAGAACGAGTCATGACTATGACGAAAATGGAGTTTTTTGAAGAATGGCTAAAACATGACAAAACTGAACGAAACAGTGGCATTTTTTATTATATAAGTGAAAAATTCAATATGTCTGATGTTTCTGACGATTCTCTAAAACGACTCAAAATGAAAATATCAAGCCTTTCAGCAAAATTCAATCAAAAGTGGACTTCTTTAAAGTGTAACAAAGAAATGTTTCTAATCAAACATAAAGATTGGTAAGAGGGATCCGGAATCGAAATAAAGATGTGTGTTAACCAGCCGTGCACTTCAACATCATCACCGGCTCTTTCCGTAGGGCGACCCAGAAAATCATTTGAAGACTCATCAACGAAAACGAAGAGACGGAGAGTAGAAGATCTTTTGGAATCGCGAAGTGCAAGTGAGCTTATTACAGCAGCTGAGTTAGCTACTCGAAAAGAAGGGCATCGAAGTGTTGCTAAACAGATCCATAACGTCGCGGTCAGTGAAACTAGAGAAAAGAATAAGTGTTCTGAACAAAGTCGGCAGTTAACACCAGACGAAGCTTTAGCTTATTATGTGGACTCGAAATCGACTTCTCACTCATATAAACAAACAAGAAAATGGTCAATGAAAGCGGGACATCAAGTGTATCCATCGTTTTATAGTTTAGGTAAGCCCAAAGCTTCTTGTTGTCCTTCTGACGAATATATTTCTATGACTGAATCTCGAGCTGAAATTAAACTTCACGCGATTTTGGATAAAACGGCTGAACGATTAGTTAAAGCTCAGACGGAAATCATTAGAAGTGTGTTACCTCGTTCATATTTAGACACTGGTAAGCAAATGGGGCTGTGATGGGAGTTCGGGGCATAGCACGTATAAGCAGAAATTTGAAAACACTAACGCTACCGACGAATTTTTGTTCGTATACTCATTTGTCCCTTTGATACTGCTTGATGGCGAAACTGTGATCTGGCAAAATCCAAGACCTTCCTCTACTTTATATTGCCGTCCTATTAAGTTTATTTTTGCCAAGGAGACAAAAGAGTTTACGAAAGAAGAAACTTCTAAAATTTTAGATGAAGTAAGTCAGCTTCTTCCAACATTATGTAACGTTGCTGGATCTCAAATCTCTGTTAAACACGATTTGTTGTTGACAATGACTGATGGCAAAGTGTGCAATGCCTTAACAGACACAAGTTCAACACAAACGTGTTATATTTGCGGTGCCACCCCGCCTACTATGAACGAGGAGTCAAAGAAATATCCCAGCAACGAAGAACGCCTTGCATTTGGTTTATCTACTTTACATGCATGGATCCGCACGTTTGAATGTTTGCTTCACATCAGCTATCGTTTAGAAATAAAAAAGTGGCAAGTCAGGGGAGATAACGACAAAGCTATTGTGAAGCAACGCTCACAAGAGATACAAAAAGTGTTTAAAGATCGTATGGGTCTCATTGTAGATAAACCAAAACCTGGGTATGGTAACACAAACGATGGAAACACAGCACGTAGATTTTTTTCCAAAGCTGAATTGAGCAGCGAAATTACAGAATTAGACGTAAACCTTATTCGTAGATTTCATGTAATTTTAAGAACTTTGTCATCGGGATATGACATAAATTATATAGAATTCGAAAAGTTTTGTGTTGATACTAGAACATTATACCTTGATCTGTATTCGTGGTATTCCATGCCCGTTACTGTGCATAAAATTCTTGTACACAGCGCCGCAGTTATAAAGTCTTTTCTTCTTCCCATTGGACAACTCTCCGAAGAAGCCCAGGAGGCAAGAAATAAAGACTGTCGTAGATTCCGTGAACGGCACACCAGGAAGCGGTCACGTATTGCCACAAATACAGATCTTTTGAGAATGCTTTTAATTACGTCTGATCCTGTTATCAACTCGTATAGAGAATTACCGCGAAGAAAATTTACTTCTTTGCCATCGGAGGTTCTGCAGTTGATTATCCCACCTTCATTGCCATCCGAAACACCATCAGTAAGTCATCATCACGAATTACATGAGGAGGATTATTTACTTTACTGAATGGGAGAGCCGTGATGACGACTCATCTGATGGTGATTAGTAGGTTTAAGTATTTTTTTATTGTAATTATTATTCTTATTTTATTGTGTGTTGTAGTTGCTTATAATTCATGCCTTAGTATATAAGTTATTTAATATTATATTTCTTTTACTTATACACCTTGTTATTGTAAATAATTGATATATAGATACTGTTATTGTACTAATTTATTTTAAAAGAAATAATATTTTGTAAATTAATAAATGTGGGTACTATCATTATGATTTTTTTTTTTTTTCCTAGAAATTTCTTTGTAAACAAACATGATTGTGCTTTTCACACATAATGAGTAGGTAGACGTATGTAGCTAATTAAAGAACAATTAGCGACAATAGTGAACAAATGAGACACATTAGTAAACCACTTCCGTCTTGCTGCTACATATTTCGATTAATACACATACAGTACACACATTTTTCAACTTTTTTTTTCTTAAAATAGCTTAAGATATCTGGAATATACATAAACAATTGAAATAAGTGAAGAAATAATATTGTCCCGCTAGCTTGTACTAGTCGAGACACTGTGCAACGAGAAATTCGCAAATATTTCAAGATATTTGGCAGATTTGCAGTGGTAAATATTGCGTGGTTTTTGACACTTCTCTGTCACTAATGGTTTGTTTTACAAAAACTGTATGACACATTTTGCTATAACTGTAGCTTCGTCTGATACAAAATGATATCTAAATAGAATGTTGTTACATTTTAATAAATACTCTAAGATAAATAGGTAATAAAAATTATTACTACGTACTTATAAATATTCATGGCATATCCATTCTGAACTTTAACTGTTGTATATATTAAGCAAAGGTGAGTTACCATGAGTTAGGTAGCTTATGGTCGGAAGAACCAAAGGGCAAATTTAGAAAAAGAAACAACCGCGTACATATTTGAAAAAATTCAAGAAAAATATTTTACTTAGCTTTAAAATATTATAGGCGTTCATTTTTAAACTATTCAGCTTTACAAGTTATTATAATTAGAAACCGAGTTAGAAACGTGTTATCTAGTAAAACGGCGAAGGCCAAAATGGCTTTATACCGACTTAGGTCTTATAAAGAAAACATAAAATCCAGAAAAAAATTAATTACGAGACTTTACGCGAATATTCGTTTATTCAGACTTTAATTTAACGCGGGTAATTTTTAGCTTCCATAACTATTAACTTTTATAACTGGGCCATTTTTGCGCGCCATGGAAACTTTTATTTAGTTTATTATTTTCCTTTTTTTCTCTCGTTTTGAAAGTTAGTGCCCGGCCGTCTGTCGTCAACAGGAAATTAAAAATACCATTTAAAAATCGAAACTGTTTAACGCTTAGTTTTACAATTTTAATTTTCGATAACAAGACATTTTGATAAAGGGTTTTTAGTTAAAAAAAATAACCGGCCAAGTGCAAGTCGGGCTTGCGCAATTAGTGTTCCGTATGTTGATTGTTACAGAGGTATAAAATGATCAATGACTTCACAAAACACACCCTAAATGTGTTTTCAACAAAGTTTTTTTTCGATCTTTACAGAAAACTTTTAAATTTTTGATTTTTTATATACCAGATAATTTTCGTTCAATCTACACCCTGTAGAGAATATTCCAGAATTTTTTTAATATTTTGTGATCAGTACTTTTCGAGATAAGTGGGGGGGCAGCGATTTTTCGCAATTTTTTAAAAATAATACAAAGAAAAGTGTGCGCAAGTATTACATTATATATATTTTTAAACTCGTGTTTTTACAAGCTTTCATTTGACACCCCATTCGATGACTTGGTAAAAACAGTTTATTTACTTCTGTATTCAATTCCAAAAATAACTTTCAAAACTACACGGCTCTGATGAGGCCATCAATTCCTATATTAGTACCAAATTTTAACTTTCTAAGTCAAATACTTTCGGAGAAAATCGGGTGTGACAGACGGACAGACACTGAAGTGATCTTATAAGTGTTCCGTACGGAACACCAAAAATTACCTCAAATAACTTAAAAACCTTTTTTTATGAAGAACGCAAATAGTAATAATAAAGAACTTTTGTTGGTGACTTCTAAGTCTCCAGTCAGGTGAACAGCTCTTCTGAGCCAACAAATGCAGAGCTCCAAATATGGGAGCAGTATTCCATCGTTGCACAGAATTAAAAGTTGTTGTCGAGTGTAAAGCTTTCTAGTACGAAATAATATTTTCAACTTCTGAGAAACTATCTTTGCTACACATGCATCTTCTTCATGCCAAGACATAACCATGTCGAGTTCCGCAACGTTAACTTTTTTAGAAAAAACTGCTGCCTTAATTTTTGTAGCGTTAAATTCCACTTCGTTACTGACACCCCAAAATAGAATTTCTTCCAGATCTTTTTTAAGTTGAACCACTTCCTACTGTCTGTCAATATTTCCATGAGTAGCATATGTTCGGGCGTTTAAAGTACATGAAGAAACTGTCATCTGTAAAGCTGTTAATTGGATTCCTTGTCCTTTCCAGCAGAACGTTAATGTAAAGGAAGAAGAAAGTAGGAGAAAGTACAGAGCCTTGGGGTACCCCAGTGTTGATAGTGAAAGTATTAGAAAGACATCCGTCAACTGCCACTCGTAAAGAACTGAGAAAATGAGAACAAAATTGCTCAGAAATACCAAATGAGCATTGCTTAGCTAAGAATCCGCTAAACACAGTCGAATGCCTTGAATATATCAAGTGTAGCCTCTCGAGATTTTCCAAATTGTTCAGTTGAGCTGATCAAAATATGTGTGATATAAGTTATAAGATATCCTATTGATCTTTACTTACAAAAGCCATACTGATGGCCGCTAATAATATTTAACCCTTCTAAGCCTTTCCTTAACTTTTGATATTAGCGAAAGCAGTGTGATAGATAGGTAGTTGTTTAGCAAGGTCTTCTTGCCTTTTTTAGGCATCGATTAAACTGTAGCTCATTTCCAGCACAAGGGAAATATTCCCTTCCTATAGGATAGGTTGAAAAGTCTACAGAAAACTGATTTCCAGATTTTCTAATGACAGATTTAGTTTGTTTTAAATTGATACTAACTTTTCTCAAATTATTCCAGAATAATTTAGGATCGTTTATATTTAAATTATGTTTAATATAATTTTGTTTCTCTTTTTAATTGTTTTTGATGCATTATTCATAATATTCAGGAAATAATTGGAAGAAGATTGTGATTTATTTTTATAATATTTCTAAAAGCTTTTCTTTTTAATTTCGATAATACTTTTATGGGGGAAGTAATAATAATATAATCAGAGGCTTTGCCGCAATCACCTTGAAGTTTGTCGTACTTATCTATAATAGTTTAATACTTACTTAAAAAAATTAGACGCCATGTCTATTGAAGTAATTATTTTGTTTTCTTTTTTAAAGTCATGCCTAACCAAATAATGGTTACACAAGTCACTAATGGCAAAAGTAGCCTCATATTACGTTTCTTTGTCCATCAGTAGTTTTGCTCCCGAAGTAAAAGTTTTAGCGCTATCATGACCAGGTAGGAGTGAAGTATGTTCTTTTGAGATGTAGCATTCTATCTTTGACGCTACCCTGAATTGATATTGCGAAAAATTGTACAAATTATCATTCATTAAAACTAGATGACGCACACCAAGTGGAGCGAAACATGTGTTATAATGGCTTGATAGTCAGTAGTCGACGTATCCGGGTTGTGTTGTATAAGTTCGAGAAATCATATAGAATTGGGTGTGGTCCAAATCTATGGATGGAGGTGGAGACTCCGACAAAGGCAACGGGTGTGCTCTATTACACAGAGAGATCAAAAACTTCTAGCGGAGTAGGCACTGGTATAAATGCAGAAAAGCTCAAGCGGAGCTTTCGCTAGGAACAAGTGCAATAATATTCCAGGCAGAAATTTACGCAATACGAGCATGTGTTCAAGAGAATATTAGGCGAACCTACCGCAACCAAGAAATAAAGGGTGTTTTTTTATAGAGGTATAAAACTTTAAGTTGGCAACACTTTTTTAACTGGCGGCCATTTTGTCAGCTGTCAAGTGATTTATGTTTAGTTTGGTTTGGCATTTCAACACGAATGGACTGACGCCTGAACAACGCTTCCAAATTGTGCAAATTTATTTTGAAAATCATGGTTCTGTTCGAAATACGTATCGCGCACTACGTCCATTTTACGGTCAACATAATCGTCCATCAGAGCAATTAATTCGATTAACTATGGAACGTTTTCGCACCACGTTTACTCTAAATGATAATACGCATCCACAGAGACGTCGTACAGTGCGTACAGAAGAAGTCATTGCTGCTGTAGGGCGTAGCGTAGAGGAAGACCCGAATCAGTCTATCCGCCATCGTGCACAGAAATTGGATATGTGTTCATCCACTTTATGGAAGATTTTGCGGAAAGATCTTGGTTTGCGTGCTTACAAAATCCAACTCGTGCAACAATTGAAGCCACACGATCACCTAGCAAAGCGTAGTTTCGGTGAATGGGCCCAAAACAAGATTGCCGTTGATCCCGATTTTCATAAGCGAATTTTGTTTAGCGATGAAGCTCATTTTTGTTTGAATGGATACGTCAATAAACAAAACTGCCGTATTTGGAGTAATGATAATCCTCAAGTGTATGTTGAGACACCGTTACATCCAGAAAAACTGACTGTTTGGTGTGCTTTATGGGCTGGTGGAATCATTGGTCCGTACTTCTTTAAAAACGATGCTGGTCAGAACGTTACAGTCAATGATAACCGCTATAGAATGATTACTGACTTTTTCGTTCATCAATTGAACAACCATGATGTGCAGGAGCTGTGGTTTCAACAAGACGGCGCAACATGTCACACAGCTCGTGCCACAATTGATTTATTGAAGGAAACGTTTGGTAACCGCATAGTTTCACGTTTCGGACCCGTCAATTGGCCTCCAAGAACGTGCGATTTAACGCCGCTAGACTATTTTCTGTGGGGATATGTGAAGTCGCTAGTCTACGCCGATAAGCCCGAAACGATTAACCACTTGGAGGACAACATTCGCCGCGTTATTGCCGATATACGGCCACAAATGTTGGAAAAAGTCATCGAAAATTGGACCTCCAGATTAGACTACGTCCAAGCCAGCCGTGGCGGTCATATGCCAGAAGTCATATTTAAATTATTATGCCAGAAGATTATCTTTCGAATAAAGTAAATTTCATGTCAATTTAAAAAATTCATCTTTGTTTTATTCCATTTCAAAGTTCTATACCTCTATAAAAAACACCCTTTATATATTCTTTCAGACAGTTAAATTCCTCTAAAGGCTTATCAGGCCAACTCCAAGATCACGATGAAGTGTTAATGTGACCTATTAAAACTATCATCAAGGAATTACAGGGTTGAACTACCGTGGGTTCCAGGACATTCGGTGATAAAAAGTGATGAAAAACTGACGAATTAGCAATATTCGGAGCTACAAAACCATACAGAGGCTCAGAACCGGCGCTTAGTATACCAAAACAGATGATAAAAATGACATTCAACAGACGATCATATCAGCAACATCTAGATCGTTGGCTCGCAACATCTGGTCAAAGACATGCGAGGGACGTAATTGGCGGTCCCTCAAAGAAACTGACGACCTTTGTTTAACAAAGGCCTAGATCAAACTAGTGGTGAGATTGACCACCGGTCACTGCCACCTGAGGAAACATTTACAGAAAATGGGTATCCACAATGGTGCAACGACATACAGACTATGGAATAAAGAGGAAGAAACCTATATCTACATTTCATATGAATGTGCGGCTTTAACAGACATAAATTGTTCGGAAATCTACATCATGGCGATAAATTCCATATGAAGAGCTTGGAAGGAAGCTAATAAACCTTTTTAAAGGGCTTCGCTCACGTAACCAAGAGAGGGAAATATAATAAGCCAAAAAGTTATAGTGCACAAATAGGCACAATCGCCTACAACCAAATGTTCCAGAAGTACTTTTAATGTAAAGGATAACGATAGTCTTCGTCTGCTAAAATACATTTTTTCTATGTACTACTTTGTGAACGATAAATACATGTATCGAATAAAACTAAAAAATAATCAAAATATAACCCAGACAGTATTTATGACAATATTAAACTTATTTTGTTGAAAACTTCGGATAGATATAAAAGGAAACGTTTTAAGGCCCTAAACCAAGTTATTAAGTTAACGTAAAGTTTATATTCAGTTTCTGGTAGTAAAACGATAGTTTAAAAACTGACATTAAAACTAACGGTAGTTTCAATTTGTATTAAATATGCAAATACATATTACGGTTGAAGGTTTATCTAAGGCAAGTAATTTTAACAAATTTAAGGCATAATGAACTTAAGTTTTCTCTAAAAACAGCAAATATAGCTATGTGATTATAGTATTGACCAAAGAATCTTGAAATATTATTTAAAAAATTATTATATTTGTTAATATATAATAAAAGACTGTTTTTTTAGTCAATTTCCACTTAGTTAGGTATCAGTATCTTTATTTAATTAAAAGTAAGGCTAGGCCTCTTACTTATATTAATGAACTAGCCGTGCCCGCGGCTCCGCTCGCGTGGACTTGATTCACAACTATCGTCACTGCTTATTCCTTATGTTACCTAACGTAATAAAATATCTGCCATTATTTCCCCTTATCTCCCATTTTTTCTCCTTATCTCCCATTATCTCTACATAATTTGCATTATCTAGGCTTATCTCGCAATATTTCTTCTTATCTCCCATTATTTCTCCTTATCTCCCATTATCTCACCATAACTCTCATTATCTAGACTTATCTCTGCTTATCTCCCATTATCTCTCCTGATCTCCCATTATCTAGGCTTATATCGAATTATATACAACATATGTATAAATTTATAAAAACACGTAATTCGGATAAGTTATAATAGAGTGATAAGCGCACTAACGGACAGACAGACAGGCAGAGAGACGTTGCATTTTATATATATTATATTCTTTGCAACATGATATTGTTCCATATTTAATGGTTTAGGCAGTGTATTGCAAGAGAACGCGCTAACGGTAACCTTTTTTTCCGACTTGATTCAGTATTATCGTCACTGCTTATTCTTTATGTTACCTAACGCAATAAAATATATCCTATAACTTGGCCAGAGAGCATATGTATGTTTTAAAATATATATATATATATATATATATATATATATATATATATATATATGTATATATATATATATATATATATATATATATATATATATATATATATATATATATATATATATATATATGTATATATATGTATATATATATATATATATATATATATATATATATATATATATATATATATATGTATATATATATTATAGATAGAAGATTATAGATAACCTGGCCAAAGAACAAATGTATGAATTAAAAAAAAAACACGTAAATCGGATAAGTGGTTCTCGAGTGATAAGTGCACTAACGGACAGAGAGACAGACAGAGAGACGTTGCATTTTTTATATAAATTATATTCTTTGCTACATGATATTGTTCCATATTTAATGCTTTCGGCAGTGTATTGCAAGAGAACGCGCTAGCCGCAAACATTTCTCCGTCTTGATTCACTATTATCGTCACTGCTTATTCGTTATGTCACCTAAAGTAATAAAATATATCCTATAACCTGGACAGAAAACATATGTATGTTTAAAAAAAGCACGTAAATCGGATAAGTGGTTCTCGAGTGATATGCACACTAACGGACAGACAGACTGACAGACAGGCAGAGATACGTTGCATTTTATATATATTATAGATATTATTTGCTACATGATATTATTCCATATTTAATGGTTTAGCATGTTTAAAAAGCGCACAAACGGACAAACAGACAGAGAGACCTTGCATTTTATATATATTATAGATATCCTTTGCTACATGATATTGTTCCATATTTAGTGGTTTAGGTAGTGTATTGCAAGAGAACGCGCTAGCGGCAAACTTTTTTCCGATTTGATTCACTATTATCGTCACTGCTTATTCCTCATGTTACCTAACGTAAGAAAACATAGCCTATAACCTGGCCAGAGAACATATGTATGTTTAAAAAAAAAGCACGTAAATCGGATAAGTGGTTCTCCAGTAATAAGCGCACTAACGGACAGACGGACAGACAGAAATACGTTGCATTTTATATATATTATAAATGTAATAAAATATATATGTATAACCTGGTCAGAGAACATATGTATGAATTTAAAAAATCACGTAAATCGGATAAGTGGTTCTCCAGTGATAAGCGCACTAACGGACAGACAGAGAGACGTTGCATTTTATATATATTATAGATGTTAATAGTAACTTAAAATGAATGTTTGCTTATACTAACTTAACCTAAGCTCTTATACTAGTGGTCCTATACTAACTTAACCTAGGAAATGTGTTTTATTATAAATGATTTTCTTAATACTAAGACTAAGTTGGGAATGTGGAATCTTTGGCACAATGATACTACTCAGTATATATCACCACTACACCAAACACTTTATTTTTGCACTCGACGCGCGTTTCGCTAACCATGTTAGCTTCATTAGAAGCGATGATTGACTAAAGCTAAACTACAAATCTACCCTATTTATACTTAGCCTAACCCTTGAATTACTCAAGCGGAACTAATGACATAGGCAAGGCCATCATTTCCGGTCAAGTAACCAGTAGAGAGGACTATAAGGAATAGGCCCTCTGTCTTTATTTAAACTACTTTTACATTTTATGATTTCCATACTTTCGTATGCGTTCAACAATCTCCTATCAGATACATTTTTTATTAATCTTAGATTATCTAATGTTAAAGTATGATCAGCTTCAAGGGCATGTTCGGCAATGCTAGACTTTTCTGTTCTATTGTATTTTAAGTGTGCTAAGTGTTCTTTAAATCTTGTTTTAATTGACCTTTTAGTTTGCCCAACATACTTTTTGTCACAATCATTACAACTAATTTCATAAATTCCACTTTTCTCGCAATTAGGAATTTATCTTTGGGATTTCCTAAGATATTCCTCAGATTGTCTGATGACTTATAGACTAAAGTGAGGCCTACCTTATTAAATACCTTATTGAGTCCCTCGCTATATTTCCGATTATATGGTATGGAGACATACTTGGTGTTATTTTCTTCGCGTGTAAAAAGGTGGAATTCTGAATATTAAACCTAAACTTATGTCTATTTATTAATACTAAGACTTAAAACTAAGACTTAAACTGCTTTAGCCTAAGACTTACGCTAACTTAATTTAGGATATAGCATTAACTTAAACTAGGACTTATTATAACTTAATCTAGATTGACAATCTTCTGTCACGGCGGGCGAGGGGGGTCATCGTCTTCATCCGAGAGAGGGTCAGACGGTCTAGGAAACTGGCGGCGGGAAAGTAGCGGGAGTCGGAAGGCGTTCCTGATACTGGGACGCCTTCTCCAAAAATTTCAGCTGGACTTTTCTCTTGTGTGCCTTTAAGGTAGGCACACCGAGGTCTCTGTGAGCCTCTGCCGGTTCTTCATGAACCGTGAGGCTCCCGTGATCATCTTCAAGGCCTTGTTCTGCACTGCTTGAAGTTGGGCTCTCCTTGTCTTGCAGAGCTGGCACCAAGTGGGGTAGGCGTAGGTGAGGCCTATCTTTACGACGGTGTTGTAGATGAGTAGCTTCGTTCTTGGTAGCAACTTACTGAAGCATTTTAAGATGGGATAGAGTTTGCCCAGTAGTTGCTTCGCTTTCCTGGTGGCAGTGCAGACCCGGTCCTTCCAGACGAGTTGTTTGTCATACTGGATGCCCAGGTGCTTGATGGAGTTGGCCCACTGGATGCGGGAGCCTTGGAGCTGGAGATGTCCATGAGGAATGTCCCTGCCCTTGGAGTCGAGTTAGGTTTAAAGTTTACAATTTTATATTATTTCTTAATTTTAATATTACACCTATTTAAATTATATTGATAGTATTGGAAAACTCACACAGACATGGTATTAGGAGAATAAATTCAATAATGGTGAATTGTTTAAATCTACCTGGTCGTTGAGCAAAGTACCTGTAGTCCTTAATACATTTATTTGCATTGTCTCTAAAAGGCTTAGTTTTAAACCTTTTTGTTGGGTATGTAAAGTTTTTAAAATTCTTATTAAACGTGTGATTCTCTGTTAAAACATGATTAGCATAACTTTGAATTGTTGTGGCTGTTACTTGATGGAAATTCATAACGAATGTAATGAAAGACTAATATTGTCAAATTTCCACTTTATTTAGTTTCACTGAAACTGTATGACGCGTTTCGCTATACTATAGCTTCTTCTGATACAAAATGATATTTGGGTATTAGTGTTGTTACATTTTTATAAATACCCTAAGGTAGATAGGTAATAAAATTAATACTATATGCTAATGAATATTGCTGGGAAATCCATTCTGAATATTAATTGTATAAATTGAGTAAAGGGGAGTTACCATGGGCCAGACAGGTATCTTTTTGTTCGTTTAAAATGATGTTTGAATTTTTAATTCTATTTATTTCTAAATTTTCTAATAGGTTTAATTTTTACGCCTTTGTTTTTGTATGTGTAGAATTTTAAATTTATCGTCAAAAAGATGACTTGATTCTGTTAAATGATTACTGTACGCTGAGTCAGTTTTGTTTTTTAAATAGCTTCTTTTATGTTCTAAAATCCGAGTTTCGAATGAGCGACCTGTCTGACCTATGTAACTTTTATGACAAGAACCACAATTTAACTGATACACTCCAGATTTTTTTGATCTATTTTGTTTTCCCTTTGCGTTTTTAATGAATTTTCCTAACGAGTTATTTGTTCTAAAAGCTATGTTGATATTATATTTGTTTAAGTGGTTTTTAATTTTCTCTGATGTGTTACCAAAATAGGTTAAAACATTAAATTTTTTCCCTGTGTTTTCTTTCTTGAGGTATACTAAAGAAATAGCTTTATTTTTTAATTTCTTGTTTAGAATTGAGTCTATGGTGTCAGGAGAATATCCGTTGTTAACAGCAATTTGTTTTATTAGATTTAATTCTTTATTAAAATCATCTACAGATAAGGGGACACTTACAAGTCTATGCAACATACTGTGGTAAGCTGCCAATTTGTGTTGTAGGGGGTGAGCTGATTTTATGTTTATTGTAGTATCTGTATGTGAGGGTTTGTGAAAAATAGAGAATTTGTGTTTGTTGTAATGTCTGGTTATCGTTAAGTCAAGAAAATTAATTATTGTAGACTTCTAGTTCCATAGTGAATTTAATATTTTTATGTATTGAGTTTATATAGTTAAAAACATCCTATTAGACCTGTAGCCTCCTACATATCGGCCCCAGCTTACGAACTCTCAAAATTTCTCATAAATATCATTAAAACGAACACTAACTTCACCCCAACTTACACAATAAAAAATTCGTTAGAATTAACGGAAAAAATTTCCAACGTCTTTCTACCAGATAATTCAAAACTAGTATCATTTGACGTCCAAAACCTTTTCCCTAGCATACCCCCGGATGAAACAGTAAAAATCATAAAAACATTTCTAATCAAAAATAAAGTTAATATCGTTATACAACAAGACATACTAAATTTATTAAACACGAGCCTCAATCAAAATTATTTTTACTTTAATAATACGTTTTATAATAGTTCTGAGGGTCTCATAATGGGTAGTCCACTTAGCCCGCTTTTAGCAGAAATATTTATGGATAACCTAGAAAAACAAATACATCGACAATAATTCAGCAAATCATTTTTGTATTGGTACCGATATGTAGACGACATCTTTGCTTGTTTTAATGGTACAGAGCTTCAACTTGACAATGTTTTTAACTATATAAACTCAATACATAAAAATATTAAATTCACCATGGAACTAGAAGTCGACAATAAAAGTAATTTTCTTGACTTAACGATAACCAGACATTACAACAAACACAAATTCTCTATTTTTCACAAACCCTCACATACAGATACTACAATAAACATAAAATCAGCTCACCCTCTACAACACAAATTGGCAGCTTACCACAGTATGTGGTGTTGATGATTTTAATATAGAATTAAATCTAAAAAAACAAATTGCTGTTAACAACGGATATTCTCCTGACACCACAGACTCAATTCTAAACAAGAAATTAAAAAATAAAGCTATTTCTTTAGTATACCCCAAGAAAGAAAACACAGGGAAAAAATTTAATGTTTTAACCTATTTTGGTAACACGTCAGAGAAAATTAAAAACCACTTAAACAAATATAATATCAACATAGCTTTTAGAACAAATAACTCGTTAGGAAAATTCATTAAAAACGCAAAGGGAAAACAAAATAGATCAAAAAAATCTGGAGTGTATCAGTTAAATTGTGGTTCTTGTCATAAAAGTTACATAGGTCAGACAGGTCGCTCATTCGAAACTCGGATTTTAGAACATAAAAGAAGCTATTTAAAAAAACAAAACTGACTCAGCGTACAGTAATCATTTAAGAGAATCAAATCATCTTTTTGACGATAAATTTAAAATTCTACACATACAAAACAAAGGCGTAAAATTAAACCTATTAGAAAATTTAGAAATAAATAGAATTAAAAATTCAAACATCATTTTAAACGAACATAAAGATACCTGTCTGGCCCATGGTAACTCCCCTTTACTCAATTTATACAATTAATATTCAGAATGGATTTCCCAGCAATATTCATTAGCATATAGTATTAATTTTATTACCTATCTACCTTAGGGTATTTATAAAAATGTAACAACACCCAAATATCATTTTGTATCAGAAGAAGCTATAGTATAGCGAAAGGCGTCATACAGTTTCAGTGAAACTAAATAAAGTGGAAATTTGACAATATTAGTCTTTCATTACATTTGATGATTAGCATATATTGAATTAGACTTTCTGTGGAAGAAACTTTTTTCGTGTTCTGTAATTCTTTGTATAAATGTACGTCCAGTTTGTCCTATGTATGTTTTAGGATATAACCCACATGTTAATTGATATACCCCTGATTTATTATCTTTATTGATTTGCGGTTTGTAGTTTTTAAGATATTTCGCTATAGTATTGTTTGTCTTGTAAGCTATGTTGATATTTTTTTGATTTAAAAATTATCCCAGTTTTTCTGTCGGTTTGCCGAAATAGGTTAAGCATTTAAATGTGGTTTTTCTGTCCTTAAAACATGGGTGTATCTCTGAGATTGCCTTGTTTCTAAGTTTTTTCCTAACGATGTTATCGATTAAGTTACCTGAATAACCGTTGTTAACGGCTACTTGTTTTATGTAGTTTAATTCTGTAGTAAAATGGTATTCTGATAAGGGGATATTAGTTAGTCTGGGGGTGGTGAGAACTATTGTGAATTGTGGTATCTGTATGACAGGGTTTGTGATATATTGCAAATTTATGTTTTTTCCTGGTTTTACTGATTGTTAAGTCTAGGAAGTTGATTTTCCCTTCGACTTCTTCTTCCATTGTAAAATTGATATATGAAATATCAGTCTAATTCAACATATGCTAATCATCTTTTAACAGAGAATCACACGTTTAATAAGAATTTCAAAATTTTACATACCCAACAAAAAGGTTTAAAACTAAACCTTCTAGAGGCAATGTAAATAAATCGATTAAGGACTACAGGTACTTTGCTCAACGACCAGGCAGATTTAAACAATTCAACATTATTAAATTTATTCTCCTAATACCATGTCTGTGTGGGTTTTCCAATACTATCAATATAACTTAAATAGGTGTAATATTATAATTAAGAAATAATATAAAATTGTAAACATTAAACCTAACCTGACAGTGTAAAATGTAGATCCGAAGAAGCTGCATCGACCACGAAACGCGTCATCACAATTATAAATAAACCAAGTGGAAATTGACTAAAAACAGTCTTTTAGTATATATTTATAATGAATTTCCATCAAGTAGAAGCTACAATCATCTGATATTATATTTGTTGCCTCTTAATACCTAAGGTTGTCCCAGGTTTGATTTCCGGTAGTTCAGTATATTTATTTAAGTATATCTTTCTATGGCACAAATTACGTCATGCTACTACCCAGTAAACATTAAAAAACTATCATAGACAACATTCTTGTAAAAGGAATGCTGTTGGGAGGCCACTCGGGCCGGACAAGACTGACGGGATAGATAGCGATTCCTCCTTTCGATCAGAAGTCGGACCTGATAAAGACTGAGAACCGACACCGACGGAAAACTGCTAAACGGCAAGCTGTTGATAAGGGGGGAGGCATTCTCATCACGAAATGCGTTGTAGATCACACACTCCAGCACTAAAAACTTATTAAAATTCCAGAAATGGAAGTTCCTAGAATTCCTGGTTTCTTTCTATTACTGGTAACACTACTAAACCGGCTGTCTCCCGGTTTTTTTGTGCAATATGGATACGGCAAAAAAGATAAAAGCACTGGAAAGCTCCCCCAAAAAAAACTGTGGAACTTACCAATGTGATTAACGCAATATACACTCACCTATTTTTTCCAAGAATGAGACAGGGCTGTGGTAGTGATGATCACTAAACATGGAAATTTTATCAAATTTGACAGTAATTGCCTATCAGCTTTCTTTCAACAAGGAAAAAGGAAAAAATCATTATCAAAATCATTCGATGTGATATTATGCCAACGTGACTCCATTATAACCACGTCAAGAAGTCAAAGTATAATAGCAGGTAAGCTTCAGGAACTCCTGAAAAAATTGTTGAACTGGAGAATTAAAGTCAATCCAGCAGGACGATATCGGTCTTCTAGTAAAATAGGTAATCGTCTCACGGATAACTAACACCTAGAAGAAGCAAGCTTGCAGAGCAAAAAAACGTCAAGTATCGTGGCCTTCATTACAAAAAAGCGCTGGTATGGAAGGACCAGTCTACAGCTCTGACAGCTAAAGCTACAGCCTTACATTTCAAGCTCTATCTAATGCTGAATAGTTCCAACAAGCTTTCGCTTCGGAATAAAACGACAATGTATAATGGTTGGGCCGACACTTCTGTATAACTATCAGACATGAACTTACGTGTGTAAAAACACTTGTAAGGGATACAGAATACGGTAACCTGGCTAGTTAGAAACCACCAGCTGTAGTGGAACTTGAACATCCGGATAGAGTTACAATATTGTGGTATATTACAAGAGTAGTTCTGGTAGAGGACAGTCTAACATGCTAATCTCACGATCCGATAAGTCCTCGGACCAGCTCAAAATGCGAGGGGCAAGTACCTGCGACTAAGTGACCCTGATCTTGACGAACTAAAGCTTAACCGGGGCAGCATTACCAGTCAAAAGGAGAGAGTACTAAACCTACAAGGCACAGGATGCCACTGGTATAAAAACTAAAGACGAATCAAAAAGACTCGCATTTTTAGAAGTCACCAAAAGTGTTCTTCGTATTTGCTGAACCATCCCAAGACGCGTTTCGCAATATCACGGCTCATCAGCTGGGCTAGGTTCAGCAAATACGAGAACACATTTTTAGTCCTTAACCAAGTACTAACGGAAAACTATGACAAATAGATGCTTATACTGCCCTCTGTCGGTGACTTACAAAGTACTAACGGAAAACTATGACAAATAGATGCTTATACTGCACTGACAGAGTGCATTATAAGCATCTATTTGTCATAGTTTTCCGTTAGTACCTGGATAAGAACTAAAAATGTGTTCTCGTATTTGCTGAACCTAGCCCAGGTGATGAGCCGTGATACGGCGAAACGCGTCTTGGGATGGTTCAGCAAATACGAAGAACACTTTTGGTGACTTCTAAAAATGCGAGTCTTTTTGATTCGTCTTTAGTTGTTATACCAGTGCCATCTGCAATAAGTGCCAGCCGTGCTGGGCCGCTCTGCTTGAAAAGACTTTGTAAGTCACCGACAGAGTGCAGTATAAGCATCTATTTGTCATAGTTTTCCGCTAGCACAGGATGCAATGGGTGCAATACATGGATACGCCAAACTATGTTGCTCCCTTAGAGAATCTTGTGACGTGTCTATGCGTTTTTTTTATTAGTTATTTAACATGACAATCTTTAGCTGAAAAACCTTAATACACATAGCACATCTTAAAAACTTTAAAAAACTATATCAAAGAATTATTCCGTCACCGAACGACTTGGAAACATTTGATATGTAAAACAACAACAATATAAATTCTAACGCTTTGTCTTTTATGATGTTAAAGTGCCTTTCCGTGACTTTCAAATATTTTCCTGGTTTCAAATAAGAGCAAGAGTACCCTTTAAAAAATGTAAAACCATTATTAATGTATTTCTCGATACCAAGAGCGAATTTATTAGCTACTACGATTATTTAGTACGTCCCATGATTTAATTTTTGCTTCTTTATGGAAACAGGATGTTCAAGTTTAAATTTATGGTCTTCCTCAGTAAATTGTTGTATAAATTAAATAAATTTCGTGCTAACGACATTCTGTGTTGTGTCTTTAAATAGAAAATTTATTTTAATTATTTAATAAGTGACGAGGGTACTGTTAGTTTACCACAGCCAGAGATTTATTTATTGGGGTAAATTGTCCAGTACAAAATAGTTAGGCTGTCTCTATGGATAATATGACAAATAAAATGACATATTGTGGCACACTATTTAACCTATAAAATGTAAAAACTGAACAAAAATAATTCAAAGCATGCACAATATTATTTTTTTTTTTACGTAAACAATTGCGCTCCTAAGACATTGCATATACTATCTTTTTCAGTAGCATATCTACTACCTTATGCCTTAGCTTTGCTCTGGTTGTTGTAAATTCCGGGGTATCATCTTATTTTTTGGTTTATTCAGTTGTTAGATTTTTTTAAAACACATTTTGTTGCACAAGTTGTTCACAAGCTTTTAGTCTGAACTGTGGTCTAAATTGGAGACTTTTAAAGGTAAACCTCTTTATCTAAAGGAGATAGACGAAAGCTGATGTCGATGTCTGAGGTTCAATTGTTACGATAAACTCAGTGGTGAAAACCGCATATCGATACCTAGTACCGTTTCAGATATACAGGGTATTTTTCAAAAATCTGCATTTTGGAAAAATGTTTGTAATTATTTTCCTATTGAAAATTTTTGATTTCTGTAAAAACATCCTCAAAGCACTTTTTTACGTGGATTTCAACAGTGTAAGTTACATTTTTTTACAACTAATATTTTAATAGTTATTAACGCAAAAATATATATTTTTAAATTCTAAAAATATAGCAAGGTTAAGGTTTTCAGTTTTTACGTGAGTTTTAAATGCACATTTTGTGAAGTAGGCTTTGGACAGAGCGGCCATATGGTTTAATTCAATTGTTTACTCGTAGTTGAAAATTACGAAAAATGGGATATGATAGTGTGTTTCATACAAACCGGATAAAATTCGGAAGCGGCAAGTAATTTGTACCACGAACGGTATCCAGAGAGGCGTCAACCCTTCAAGGATATATTCGTTCGATTGCGACATAACCTAGTTAATAGTGGCCAGTTTGAAAAGAAACGACCCAAAAATTATGAATCAAACAGGGATAAAGAGTTAGAAGAAATAGTAGTTTTAAGAATTATCGGAAATAATCCCAACACTTTAACTCGACAGTTAAAAGAATCCACTGGACTACCAAGAACTAAAGTAAGTTATACTTTGAAGAAGCACCTTAGAGACGGAGATTTTCAACAGCGTATAGATTTTTGCCAATGGTTTCCGGAGAATTGTAACCATGTTTCGAATTTTTCATTAAATTGCATTTGGACAGACGAAGCTTATGTAAGCAATGCAGGTAT
>CM032456.1:109834196-109924196 GCA_019049505.1 Pachyrhynchus sulphureomaculatus | reverse complement strand
AAATACCTAATAATGTGAGATTCCTTTAGGTAACAAATATAATTTTAGTAATCTTCCTTAATTTAGGTATACCTACCTACTTGATTTAGTTTTGAGTTATCTGCTATTTAGTAAGGGTGTTCTGAAATATCTACGAAAAATTGTATGCAATTATTTTCTTTCACAATCATTACGTAAGTAATTTTGTTTGAGGTGTATAATGCATATGTTTAATTTTTATTAGTGTTCTGTACTTATGGAATTGGTGTCTGTCTGTCGGTTACACTCGATTTTCGCCGAATGTATTTGATACAGAAAGCTGAAATTTGGCACAAATATAGAAATTGACGGCCCAATCAAAGACGTGTAGTTCTAAAAGTTAAGTTTTGACTTAAAGAGTTATTTCTAGGGAGTGAAATCGAAATAAATTTTTATTGGAAAAATGATAAACTAAAATGCATTTTAATGCAGCTACAAAATCAGTTCAACGACAGATTTTATGACTTCGAAAAGATTTCTGGCAAACTGAAGATTTTTGGCAACCTTTTTTCATGTGATATTGAGGACGTACCGAGTATTTTACAAATGAATGTGATCGATCTTCAATCTAACGACATTCTCAAAAACTTCTTCTATGAAATCAATGATCTTGTTAAATTTTATGGCAGTTTGCCATCTAATTTTGACGAATTGAAAAGGTTTGCTCAGCAATTAATTACAATGTTTGGCAACACATACTTACGAGAGCAAACTTTTTCAATTCTCAATTACAGAAAAAATAAATATTGTTCTCGTCTCATAGATGAGCATTTGAGTGCCATTCTATGAATTTCTACGACAGACATGAAAGCAAACATTCTGCAAATAGCCAGTCAAATACGGCCTCAAAAATCACATTAAATTTTGATTCGACTCGCGTATATAGTTATTTGGAAGTTGTCATTTAATTTGTCTGTTTTTTTCTCATTTTCTTTTTATCATTGTTCCTACCCATTAATAAAATTTAAATAAAGAATGAAGAATCAAATGTAAAAGTAAATATTTGTTTTTTTTGCATTTTTAATATCATCGACATTAACAAAACCTATTAACAAAATTATGAACAATGCGGCCTGCCTTTATTTCATTCTGCCACTATCTGGCATTTGCCTGCTAAAAGGTTGCCGACCGCTACTCTAAAGCAATGGTTGCAACATGTCCGGTATAACAAAGAAACAAGCGATCATTTTCTTGGAAGTGCTTCGACAACGAACCACTTTTGTTGGATTTGGTTCATCTTGAAACACTCAAACAGTTGACTGTTGCTTAGTTTCGGGCTCGTACGAATATATTCAAGTTTCGTCTCCTGTTAAGATGTTGTATATGAATTTTGCACGTCCTCGGTTGAATTTTTTGAGCATTCCCTTGCACCAATTGACACTAGCCTGTTTCTGAGTTTCGGGCAAATTATGCGGAATCCATCGGGAACAGATCTTTTTCACAGCTAAATGTTCATGCAAAATCGAATGTACTGCAGTCTTCGATATGCATAAGGATTCCTCTATCTCACGATAAGTCACATGCCGATCGTCTTCAAACAAATTGCGCGCATCATCGATGTTTTTTGGAACAACAACCGATTTTAATCGACCTTCACGAAATATATCGCGACGGAAGCACGACCAAGACGAAATTCTACAAACCAGCAGTCTTTTATGGTTGTGAATCATTACTAAAAATTGAACAAAACGATTCGAGGCATTGTTGTTGAGTTAGGCCTTTACTAAAATCGTAAAAAATTATCCAACGAAAACCTTCACCTGAAATTTCCATTTGTTAACAAAACTTTTTTTTAACGCACATTTAAATACCAGGTGTACAAGTATGAAATGAGGATTTCAGACAACAGATAGTGCAACAATGCAGTTTGTGCTATAAAGATTTGACACTGCGCCATTTTGTTGTGTCATCAACAAGTGTTAGACGCGCACGAGTGATAAATTGGAAAAGTGTGTGCATAGTGTTGTGTTGTTGTGTTCAATATGTCGAAATTTATACCGAACAAAGAGCATTCGCAGAGAGCATTAATTTTTTGTTTTCATTTGAAGAAAACTGCTGTTGAATCATACCGATTACTTGGAAAACCGCCAAAAAAATACGAAGATGTGGAATTGCAAGCATTGTTGGATGAAGATGATTCGCAAACACAAAAACAACTCGCCAAGCAATTGGGTGTTAGTCAACAAGCTGTTTCCAATCTGCTACGAGACATGGGAAAGATTCAGAAGTCACGTGTGACATTTTGCTCGCTCGGTACAAAAGGAAGTTGTTTTTGCATCGTATAGTTACAGGGGATGAAAAGTGGATTTATTTTGAGAATCCCAAGCGCAAAAAATCATGGATAGAACCAGGCGCACCATCGACATCGACCGCAGGATCGAATCGCTTTGGCAGAAAGACGATGCTCTGTGTTTGGTGGGACCAGAGGGGCGTGGTCTATTATGAGCTGTTAAAACCTGGGGAAACGGTTAATACTAAACGTTACCAACAACAATTATCCGATTTGAACCGTTCGCTGCTTGAAAAAAGGCCAGAATACCGAAAGAGGCAACATAAAGTCATTTTTCTTCATGACAATGCTCCATCAGATACGGCAAAACCTGTTCGCGACACGTTGGAAGCACTCAGCTGGGAAGTTCTACCCCATGCGGCTTACTCACCAGACTTGGCTCCTTCCGATTACCACTTATTTGTATCGATGCGTCACGCACTTGCTGAGCAGCGCTTTGGTTCGTACGAAGATGTGAAAAAATGGCTCGATGAATGGTTCGCAGCAAAAGGGGAAGATTTTTACTTATTCACAAATTGGCCGAAAGATGGGAAAAATGTATAACAAGCGATGGAGCATACTTTGAATAAAGCACTTTTTATCATTCTTCCGAATTTAAACATGTTTTTTTAGAAAAAAAAATCCGCATTTTATACTTATACACCTGGTACACTACTCGGTCAATTTCTGAGCCACCTCGTATAAAGAAATATTTTAAACTATTTTAAAAAAAGATTTTAGATATGCTATTTTCATCGACACTAAATTACAACGAAGAGTTAATAGTAACATAACAACAACAACCCCCGTGCGAAGTCGGGACGGGTCGCTAGTCTTATATAAGAACCGGTATATGATGCTAAAGTATTTTTTACTTAATGTAGATACGAAAAAAGAAAAAATATGCGGTACTCTGCCATTGTTACCCCTCTTTTTTTGTTAAGTTTAATTTAAAAAATATTCATACCCCATATAATAAACGTTGTGTACGACCCAAGATTTTTAAAAGGCAAGACAATGTATAAATTTTATATATTTATGGGTAATGGTGTAGAACTAAGGGAGAGAGCGCAATTTGAAACATTGTCTCGGTTTTTTATTGCTTGTGTTAACTTTATGGCACTTAAATTATTTATTGTTCCATTTTTGAGCCGTTATTGCCTTTATAATTTACGAAATAGGAAAGTTTTAATAAAATCCTAAAAATGCTTGGTGTCATGTTATGTTGTGTTCCGCTCGTAGATTTACAATGTCCATTTACTTTACGGCATCTAGCCAAAAATTATGTAATCGGCGCTACAGAAAAACGCGGGAACGCAAGTGACAAAGTGGTATGGCAACCCTCAAACGTTGGCGATATGTTCTCGTGTTTCCGGCTTTTCAATAACTTCTATATAACGTCTTAAGCAAGCCTAAAACCATCTCTTACTTCAAAAAATGATTAATACACTAGACCTGTTAAGGCAATATTTTACTTCGAACGATCTACTTTTAAATATCTCAAAAACACAAATCATTCTATTTTCTAACAGAAGTAATGAACGTGTAACAGTAACATATGACAACATTGATGTAGTTTCGGGAGATGAGATTTTATTTCTTGGAGTGATTGTGGACAGGACACTTGACTGGAAGTGTCATGTCAGAGCTTTGGCAAATAATATGGCTAAGTATTGTTATGCGCTAAGAGTCATTTTAGATTATGTTGGTGAAGATGCAGCACTGTCTTCTTATTACGCCTACATTCATTCTCGTATGACATATGGAATCATCTTTTGGGGAAATTCCTGTGAAATAAACAGAATTTTGGTTTTGCAGAAGAGGTGTCTAAGAGTATTATACAGAAAGAAGGCAAGGGATAGTTGTAAAAACGTACTCATTTCAAAACGGATTTTTACTGTAATAAGTTGGGAAAAATGATTTAAAACCAAATAAAAGTAAATATTCCTATATACAAAAGAATGTACATTTTTGTATTCTAAGATTGTAAAATAGTTTTCCTAATAAACGACTTTCCCTAATCATGTTAGAATTTTAAGAACGAACTTGCTGAAACTAGTAATTAAGAATTATTTAGTCCGTAAGGCGTTTTATAGTTTGGAGGAGCTCTTTGCTGATGAATCACGGCTATTTTTATGTGTGTAACTAGAATATTTGATAGAATGCACTATTTCATAGTTTAAGAACTTTTGACATTGTTCCACACTCCTATATGGAGTTTTGTAATTTACAAGGAATAAATAAAAACATTATCTATCTATCTATCTATCTATTTATATTAAAATACTATCACGTATCTAACCTGTCCTGAAAACTGGCTTACTGGACCGACTGTTAAAAAATCGGTCAAATCGGTTGTTGTCGAAAAATTATTGAATCTGTTAAGGCTACAATTGGGACAATTATTTTTTACATTTTCAAAGAACTTTATTAAACCAAATTTGTGCCATTTTGTTCGAGGATCTTCGGCCATCTCTTTGGCAACATCATAATCTCGTTACTGCAGGACTTCTGCGGTTTCCGGGCAAAAAATTGTGACATGTGGTTTTCATGGGCCTTTTTTCAAACGAATTTTACACTATTCAGGAAGTTCTGCAAAGACCGAAACAAATGAAGATACAAGGTTCAAGCTATAGGGTGGATGGATTAGAACTTCCTAGCCCAGCTCTTCCAATTTTTACCAAGTCATCAAAGATGTGTGCTCTAGCGTTGTCATGGTGGATGACGACACCTTTTCTGTTGACTAGTTCTGGCCGATTTGATTCAATCGCTTGCTTCAATGTTGTCAACTGATGACAGTAGAGTACAGAATCAATCATTTAGCTAGCCTGTAGCAGCTCTTGATTCACAATTCCTTTAAAATTCCACTAAACCCACAGCATCACCTTTTTTTGGCGTCAATCCGGGCTTTACCATCGTTTGTAGATCTTCATCCTTTTTCAATCACGATCTTTTTCTCATATTATTGTCGTATGTGATCCACTTTTTATTACCCGTGATTATCGGCTTCAGAAATGGCTCGTTTTCGTTACGTTTCAGTAGAGATTCGCAGATGAAAATTCGGCAGAGTAAATTTGTTAGCGTCAAATCAGGTGACATCCAAACATCGAGATTCTTTTTGTAGCCAGCTTTCTCCAAATGGTTTAAAACTGTTTGGGGATTGATGTTTAGGTCCTTGTCGATGTCATGGCTACTTCACTGCCAGTCTTCCTCAATTTTTGCCAAAATTCTATCAACTTTTCTGTTACTGGTTGACCGGTGCGAGGAGCATATTTGACATCGAAATTTCAAGTACGAAAGCTACTAATCATCTTTTGGCAGGTTTTGATAACGTATCTTGGCCGTAAACGGCACAAATTTCTTCACGGCATTGGTGCCTGAATAAATGAATTCCAACAGTTTTTGCACGTCCACAATGTCAGCTTTCAACTGACGTTAAGTATGACCCGATGTGACTTATATCGCACCCCGGCGAGAACAGTGACACAACTCAAAAAATGTGTATTTTGAGATTAGGTCAGTTTTAAACGCGGATGGTTACTCTTGCATGAAAAACATCACATTTGTAACAAATTATCTGCCAGGGGGCAGTTGTGTTAGTTTTCCTTTAGGGTAATGTTAATCATTATGGCAAGAACAGGGTCACTTTAGTGTTGGTGCCAGCAGGTGTGCACGTTGCTGACCAAGAAAAAAACGACACATTTCAGGTTTTAACAATGACACATTAGTAAGGTAAGTGAAATTTTTTAATACCGTCATAAACGGAAAGGTGTCACTTTTCTTAAATCAACTATCTCTAACTTGTGTCACTTTTCCTGGATATGACTGTCAGTATTTTATGTTATATCACTTTTGAATTAACTTTGGAATTTCTAATAATTAAAATAGCATTAATAATATAGTATTCGACAACAGAATTGTTTCGAATATTATGCAAGAAAAGTGAGCAGAGTTGTGAATGGAAAAATGAAGATGAAAACGAAAGACGAGAAAGTACCGATATGGAAGTAAAAAATCCTAGATGAAGGGAGAAATATTGGGGGCAAAGGTCAGATTCGTGAAGAAAATAATATTAAAGAAAGCGAAGAACAAGAAAATGCTAATGAAGAGTCACAGTTTTACCACAAAAGAGTACTGGAAGGTCAACCAACACATTCCAGATGAGACTGTACTGAAAATTCCCATACCATGCTACTGAAGTTACAACGTCCAAGTTCACAATAAGAAGACTCAGCTGACGGAAGCGTAGATGATTCGGATTTAGATCCACATTTTCGTACGCCGTCATCTTCTGATTATGAAAACGCATTGGAGTCATCGAACTCATTAGAGACTAAAACGCCCAGAAGGGATGAAAATAATATTAGTAACGAGGTGGAGAATTTAGAATCAGATAATAGAGATAAGAAGAGAAAAGAAAAGAACAGGAAAGCAAATTCGGCTGCATGGATAAAGACGAAAGCAAATTTCTCCGAAATACTGGAAAACTTTATACATCAGCATCAATTCGCAAAACAGAAATGAAGGCGAGAAAAATACGTCCAAGATGTAATGAAAAATGTAAACTAAAATGCTCAAGTAAAATAAGAGAGAGAAAGAGAGAAGACTCGAAATATTTGAGAGAGAGAACTGTCACTTGATAGTCTGAAATCCCAAGAAGAATTTATCTCGAGAAGTATGAACGACATTCAATCTCGGCATCAGTACAAAAGAGAAGGAAGTAGACGCCTATATAGGCATGAATTGCATTTTGTAATCGATGGAGTAAACATAAGTGTTTGTACTTTTTTCTTTAAAGCCATGCTCGACATTAATGACCGACCCATTAGGACTGTAATAGCTAAATTAAACAAACGCACCCTCATACAATCCCAAGAATTAACAGTCATTATTTGCGCGCGCAAACCAACCGAGAATTTTAGAAGGTGGGGAAATTCTGGTGGCAAATCTCAATATGTATTCCCGAATTTTCAATACCAATTTTAACATCTCTCTTTTTACGCCCAAAAAAGGCCAGTGTGACTTATGTACCTCTTATAACAACACAAAAAAAAAGAAGGAAAAAAAACAATGCAAGAAAAATACGATAAACACTGAAAGAGAACGTTTTGTCAAGAGCAGAGAAAGAAGAAGATAAACAGAAAGCAAAAGAAAGAGAAGAAAAAATGGTAGTAGCCACTTCGATCAATTTTCAAGCTATCCTACTAGCACCACTTTCAAAGGGAATGAAGAGACAAGCCTACTGTCATCTGCAAAGCTGTAGATTGGATCGTTAATGTAATGAGAAAGAGAGTAGGAGACAGTATGGAGCCTTGGGGCACACCGGCGTTGATAGTGAAGGTGTTAGAAAGAAATCCGTCGACGGCCACTCGTATAGAACGCCCTCTGAGGAAAGATGAGAGCCACAAGAGCGTAGCTTAGCCAACAGTCCATCGTACTAAACACGGTCGAATGGCTTGGATATGTCAAGAGCAACCGCTCGAGATTCTCCAAAGTGTTCAATTGCGTTGTTCCAAACATGTGTTACATAAGTCAGAAGATCTCCTGTTGATCTATATTTACGAAAGCCATATTGGTGATCGCTAATAATATTGAATCGTTCAAAATATTTTAGAAGATGCTGATTGATAACCTTTTCCATGACTTTCGATATTATTGAAAGTAGTGCGACTGGTCGGTAGTTATTTGGCAAGGTCTTCTTGCCTTTTTTAGGTATCGGCTGAACCGTGGCACATTTCCAGCAAGACGGAAATATTCCCATTCTATAGAATAGGTTGAAAAGTCTACCACCATCCGCAGACAGCAGGAGGTCGTTCAACTTAACAAAGACCTGGAAGAAATTCTATCTTGGGGTGACAGTAACCAAGTGGAATTTAATGCTACAAAAACCCAGGCGGCAGTTTTTTCTAAAAAAGTTAACGTTTTGTTAGGCGTTAATTTGGGAATAAATATGTCCTGGCATGAATATGTTGCAGGCATAGCAAGGAGAGCTTCTCAAAAGTTGGGAATATTATTTCGAACCAGAAAGCTTTACACTCCACAACAACTATTAATTCTTTACAAAGCTCAAATTCGACCAACTATGGAATACTGCTCCCATCTTTGGGGCTCCGCTCCCAAACATACACTGCATTTGTTGGATTCTGTTCAGAGAAGAGCTGTTCGTCTGACTGGAGACCCGGAACTGACCGGCGGCCTCGATTCGCTGGAACATCGAAGAACGGTTGGCGACTTGAGTCTGTTTTACAAGTATTTTCATGCGAAGTGTTCGAAGGATGTAGCCCGCTTAATTCCTCTCAAAGCGGTGCATGTTAGAAATACACGTCGCGCTGGTGCTTCACATCCGTATGAGGTTCAGCTTGTTACTCCGCATACAACGCTTTTCAAGCAGTCTTTTATATGGATAACATCATCCCTTTGGAATAATTTGCCCAGCGCTGTGTTTCCCACCGAGTACAATTTACAGCGATTCAAGAACAACGTGAATCGCTTTTTCCGCACGCGTGCCGCTCCGGGAGCGCTTTAGGGACTTCCCTGCAGCACGTGTGCTAGACCCATAAAAAAAACGACGAGGGGGCAAATTTACCTTTTATTATTAACACAATTAACAGCCACTACTTAACTATAAATGAACTTCAATCAGATTACATCCAATGTTTTTTTTTTTGTACGAAGGTTAAGGCAATCGAGGTGCGATAGAAAACGGCACTTGCGTTCTGAAATACTTACAAGAAAAAGCTAACATCAAAAACGACGAAAATCATAAACTTGTACTTAACTCATATAATTGTTGCGACAAGCAAGATTAACCCTGAACTTCATTTTGGAAAACTGCAGTATATTAAGTGTCTCTCACAATCGATTGCAGCACTCTTCAAAGACATGAATATAAGAATAGCGAATTATAATGTAAAAAAGCTTGGCAGCTTTTATTCTAACCCTAAAGATAAAACCAACACTTTGCAGAGATTTCATATTATTTATGGGCTTAGGTGTGAATGCAACTCTATTTACATAGGACAGACTTCTCAGAAACTATCAAAAAGACTTGCGTTACATAAAAGTGACTGTAAACACAAACCAAATGCCACCAGCCTGAGTTTACATGTTAACACTAAAGACCTTAGAATCCGGTATAATGACTGTTTTGGCCTAGATATCGAAAATAATTGGTTTAAACACCATTTCTTGGAGATGTGTAAAAAACTGTAATAACTGTCTTAACCATAAAAAAGATCTTGAAGGACTGAATTCCATTTACACTTACTTACTTTCGCAAAGTTACACAAAAACCACAAATGGAGTGACGCAAAGGGAAAATAGGGAATAGGTTCATGATGGGAATGTACTTGTATGCCATACAAAATTTTCCAGTCAAATGGATCACTCATAACTTTTGGATAAGAGGCCACACACAAAACGAAGGGGACAATGTACATTCTGTCATAGAGAAGTCAATTAAACGAGCTCTTAAGTCGGTCCCATCTATATTCCCACCGATTATGTCAGAATGATTCAGTCTGCACGAAAAACTGGAAACCCGTATACAGTAATAGAAATATGTTACGAGAATTTTATAGATTTGAAAAAACTCTCTCAACAGGTAAGATTAAACTACAACAAGACTGCAAACAACGAAAACATAAAAACAAACGACATAAAAGTAATTAACGTGCAGAAGACTCATCCCGGTATACTTTTTGTTAAAACTACATACGAACAAAAGGAATAAATGCAGAATAATGTCAATAATACCAAGCGAAAGCAAGACAATATTATCTCTAAAATAAAATGCGATCCGGCATACAAGACAAAAATGGACATATCTGCTATAAAGAAAGCTCATATTCAATCCCTTATATTGGCAATCATTTTCATTTCACATTCTGTATTTTAAATATAATACATACCTACTCATTAAACAGTTATTTTAAAAACATCTTTTCTATTTTTTATTTCTGGCAGGTTGTAACATTCATTGTTTCCTAGATTTTAAGACCATGTAATGTTACTGATTTTTCCATTTCAAATTGTACTTATTTTCATTTTTGTTCCGAACGGTATATTAAACAGGGATTCCCAGACGTTCGGTATATAGTGAGTTGTGCGGGTTCCTGACTGAACCTCTCGCTACGCCGCGATTGGTGGAATGTTTGATCGGCAGTTTTGATTGGAGCGTCGTGATATTACTGGCAAAAGTCGCACGATTATTTAAGGCTCCGCAGACCGTAAATCGAGGTTATTTTCCATCTAGCCGAGAGGCTATTTTCCATCTAGCCGAAGTAGGCTAATTTTCATCAGAGTCGCTAAGTAAAAGCACCAGTGTCTTAAATAAAAGCCGTAGTGAGCTTTCTAAGTGTTAGTTAAGAAAAAAGTGTGAAATCGGGCGTAGTCGATCACAGCAGGAATAAAAAAAAAACAGTAAGTCAACAAAACTCCCTTCAATAGACTTATTCGAGAGTAGCACCTTAACTGCAATGAAAAACAGACTAAAAAGTGAAGTGTAAAGCACGATTTCTCGTCTTTGGGGGTTATAATAGTCTAAAATTTTAATGTAACAACTACTAGTTAGGCTAGAATTTGTTAGGTAAAACTGTAAAGGTTAGAACTTTTCATTTTAAAAACAAGAATAAATTTTTTTTTTTTGATTAAAGCTAGTGTCTCACTGAATATTTATTTTTCTTTTCAGGATAAGTTGTACTAGACTAATTCTTTTTAGTAATACCCATAAAAACCCTTCAGCATTTTTTCCATTTTTTTAGCTGAAGTTAGATCCTTTCTATTTTAAAATGGATGGTGCCCAAAATTTCGTACAGCTAAAGCCTTTTAAAAAATAGAAATGAATTCCAAAAAAGACGTAAGACAATTATCTCTTACCCATATTTCTCTACCAAGGAAAACTGAGCTAGTGTTTGTTTAATTTCTTTAGTTCTTTTAAAAATCAGGATCCACTCAATTCATTAGCAGAAATTAAAGCGGGGCTGCAAGAAAATTGTGCTCAAGCTTGGGGTGTCCAATATTCAAACGGTACAAAATGACGCAGTGTACGTGGGGCGCAATTAAACACCTTTTCATAAGTTACAAAATGACACCACAACGTGCGGGCAAGTTTCCCATGTTACAAAATTACGCCCAAGCTTGGGGCAACATTTTTTCACACGTTACAAAATAGCGCTGTCAACGCGGGGCTTTTGGAATTTTATTTTTTAAAAAAGGGTTCAGTGTACTAGCTTTCGGAACAAAATAAAAGCTCTAACTTTGCAGATATTTTTATTTCATAATACTTATTAAAAGAAACTACACTATAGCAGTAAGACAAAAGCAGGAAATTTGTGGAATTTTTTTATTTCAATTTATCTGATATAGATATTTGAATTTTGTTGTCGACTCTAAGATAAGAGATTCCTACTTTTTTCTTAAAAGCTACCTTTATAGTTCAGACTTAGCAGGTGTGCTGGTTTACTTTAATTTTTTGCAGTGTTAGATTTTGCGGTTAACCGAACAAAAAACTGTTTTTTTCTCACCGATGTTTTGCATGAATATTAAAAATACTTTGCTGATACGAAACGGTATTTAGAGATTTTTTTATAGGAAATTCTTAAGATAAATTGGTAAAAGAATTTTAATACAAGGCGATACTTAGAAATTTTTTTTGAAATTGTCGAAGATTTTTTTTAAGGTTTGGTAAAGAAGTTTACATATTTTAAGTGCCTTTACATATTTTTTATTTTGACTATTGGGAGCACAGGAGAAATATTTTCACGACCTTTTAAACAATTCTTTTAAATTTTATTCATTTATCATGGAAGCCTTCAATTTTAAAGTCAATCACCTACTGGAATATGAGTTAGAATATGAACTGAAAATCCGTCGTACTTTCTCAGAACGTCCGGTCGCAGATAAAAGAAAGATTCTAACGAGGATCTTAAGTAAAGAAATACTCCAATAAATCAGATTGGACTAGATAGTTACAAAAAGTTTCTGATTTTTTTTTAAAAGTCTAATAAAAATTCTCCTTCTCAAATTAAAACTCCTGCTTCTCCAAATGGTCACATGTCTCCTTTATTCGTGCATAAATATTTAGATAATGGACCGCATATAAGGATATATCTATTAGGTGCCCATTTTTCGGCTTTACTTGACTCTGGTGCAAATGCCTCCGTTTTAGGTCAGAATGGTATAAGAATTTTAAGTCGTTTAAGTATAAAAATATGCCACGTCAAAAATAGAAGTGTTACCACTGCAGATGGCAGCCGTCTAAAAGTTTTAGGTACGGTTGAGTTGCCGCTAGTCTGCAATGGTCATTGTTTAGTAATCTCTGCTCTAGTAGTACCTTCTCTATCACATACTTTGGTTTTAGGATGTGATTTTGCACAAAAATTCGGAATTCTAGTAAATTTTAAAAATAATTCGTGGTATCCACAGTCCCTAGAAGTCAATTCTCAAACAAGTTTTAAAGATTATTATTCAGAAAGTTCTTTAGAAAACCTTTTCTCGCGTCTATGTACCCTAGACGATCTCTCGCGGACGGAACGCTTAAAAGCAGAAAAAGTAATAAGCTCTTTCAAAGAAATAAGTAGTAAAGATAGGTTAGGCCGAACGAATAAAATCACCATGTCTATAGATACGGCTGATGCCAGTCCTGTAAAGACAAGGCCCTTCGCCATGTCTCCGAACATGTCAAAAGTATTAAATAAGGGGTTAGACGAAATGTTGACACTCGGAGTGACATCGTCTAAGCTATGACGGAAGAAAGCTCAACGAGGTCAGCAAATTTGATAACTATCCATTACCGAACATCGACAGAATTTTGTAAGGGGTTAGACGAAATGTTGACACTCGGAGTGACATCGTCTAAGCTATGACGGAAGAAAGCTCAACGAGGTCAGCAAATTTGATAACTATCCATTACCGAACATCGATAGGATTTTGACATCACTCAGGAATGCTAAGTATGTATCTTCGATAGATCTTAGAAAGGCTTTCTGGCAAATTCCTTTAGACAAATCCTCTAAGGAAAAGACCGCTTTTGCAGTAGTAGGCCGAGGTCTATTTCAGTTCGTCACTATGCCGTTTGGTCTAAAGAACGCTGCTCAAACTCAGCAACGTTTAGTGGACGCTATATTTGGTCCGAAATATGAGCCACATATTTTTACCTATCTCGATGATATTTTAGTAACATCGGAAGACTTCGAATCGCATATTCGCTTACTTAAAAGAAGTAAAAGATAAATTGAAAGAGGCCGGACTGACAATAAATTTGAGCAAATGTGATTTTTTCAAAACTTCTCTAAAGTTTTTAGGCTATATTGTAGGCTCAAATTCCTTGCGTACCGATCCGGATAAAGTAGCAAGCATGGTTAATTATGCGAGACCTACTAATACTACGGAAGTTAAGCGCTTCGTAGGAATGTGTTCATGGTATAGACGTTTTATCGAGAATTTTTCTACCCTGTTGTCGCCTATTAATGATCTTTTGAAAGGACGAAAAAAAAGGACAATCGATAGATTGGACAAAGGCAGCCGAAGAATCTTTTATAAAGATTAAAGAGCTATTGGTTTCAGCTCCCATTTTATCCCAACCAGATTTTTCCCAACAGTTTTATATTTCTAGCGATGCTTCTAATACCGGTTTAGGGGGCGTCCTAACACAGAAAATCAATGGTGAGGAAAGAGTGATAGCGTATGCCAGTAGAACTTTATCAAAGGCTGAACGTAACTATTCGGTTGTTGAAAAAGAATGTTTAGCCGTACTCTTTAACATCGAAAAGTTTCGACCTTACATCGAAGGTGTTCCTTTCACGGTCATAACAGATCATTATAGTTTATTGTGGCTTAATTTTATTAAAAACCCTAGTGGCAAACTAGCGCGTTGGGCGATTAGGTTGAGACAACATACGTTTAATTTAATTCATAGTGGCCAAAAATGCGTTTTGACATCGTAAAGTTTGTGAGGACTTGTGAAGTATGTGGAGCGCAGAAATCTCCAAATGCACTACCTATGGGACTGATGGGAAAAGAGAAAACGGTTAATTACCCTTTTCAAGTCATAGCAGCTGACCTAGTAGGCCCATTTCCACGTTCAAAAAAGGGAAATAAATGACTTTTCGTAATTTCTTGCTGGTTAACAAAGTATACCGTGTTATTTCCTTTGAAAAGCTCTAAAGCCGAATGTTTTTTGAAAATTTTAGAAAACGATATTTTTCTAATCCACGGAGTTTCATCGCTTTCGATATGCGATAACGGTACTCAGTTTACTTCTGAGTGTCTTAAGAGCTTAAGTGGGACATATAGTTTTAACATCCGTTTTAATCCCGTGTACACCGCAAGACACGAAGTAACAGGGTTTACACCGTCTTTCTTAGTTTACGGCAGACATATACCTCTATCCGGATCGTATTATAAAAATTTAGATTTGGATGTCAATATTGACAGCGAAATAATTCCGGGTAACAGGGGTGAGTACGCCGAAAATTTAAAGGGTTTAAAAGATATTTTCACTGACGTGCGTAGTAGGCTTATGAACGGAACAGTAAGTCTTACAACCTTAGAAAAAGGGATTTTGCCTTTAAGATAGGTGATCACGTTTGGCGAAAAAATAAAATTCTTTCCAGTGCAGCTGATAAATTCACATCTAAGTTGGTACCTAAGTATGTGCATTGCGTGATTAGAGAAAAGATTTCAGATTTAGTTTATGGTTTAGTTAATTTAGATGGGACTAAAATAGGACGATGGCATATTAAAGACTTAAAACCATTCAATGGACCTAACCCTAGTGAAAGTTTGTCAGAAGAAGAATAATTTATATTTACATTATCTTAATTGCTTTACTTAATTTTTTTGATGTTGCTCTGTAGAGGTGACGACCTCGTTTTTTTTGACTGTTATAAAAGTTGAGCTGAGGATAGCTTACTTTTGTTGTTTAATGCTAAGGTTTTGGGTACTGATCATATCCAAACTTAGGTTGATTGTGGTTGATGTTTGGCATCGACTCAGCTGTTGCGAGCTTGCGAAAGAGTCACACTCAGGATTTATCATAAGACTGGTATGTCGGTGGTCGCGGGATTTGATTTGCTTATGACCCCAAATAATATCCAGTTCTTGACACTTGGAAGCGAAATTTTGATTAGAGGCAATCCAAGGTGATCTTGAGTTAGGACAAGCGCAAGATATAGCTCGTGTAGTGTGATGTAGAGTCAAAATTTTTAAGAGCAATTTCAAAGTTTGTTACCCGAGTGGGTGTATTTTTATTACCTTAATGGTATATTTTGGGTGCAATTAAGAGTAAATTGATTTTGGTTTATCCAGTAAGTCTAAGACTTGGATTATTTTGGTTTAGATCTTCTTCTGAATTGACAAACTGAGGGTATTTTCTATTTTTTTTTTCAGAGCCGTTTAAACGTTACCTTTGAGTCACTAATTTTTTTAAAATTTTTTTTTGCATAGACTCATAGGCGTCTGTTGAGTTTTTCGGTTTACTATCAGATTGATAGAAAATTGAAGTTCTGCAGGAGAACTAAAGGCTGATCATTTACAGGAGATGAGAGCAGAGTAAGACAGTCGTTTCACAAAGAAATGATCAAAATCTGATACCGAGATGAGAACCTTGTCAAGAGAGGCTAAGCGCAGTGAAGGAAGATTCCTAACCGAATTTTTAGATTTCCAAGAGGTAATCTAGAAGTTTCGGCTGACAGAAAACGGTTATGCCTGATACCTGTAGCAGTTTCTTCTAGAGGCCATTGTCTAGGAAGACGATTAACACCATGATCAAATATTCTAGCTGTCAACGATGTTTTCTTCTTGTTTCTGATTAAGCTGGAAAAGCTTTTGTCGTCTTCAAAAGTTTTGTTGCGTTGCCACCAAAAAATTGAGAAATTTTTGCTTCATGTAGCTTTTTAAGCTCATTTTCGTTTTTTTAAAAAATTTCGTTAGAAGCTTGGTTAAGTCAACCTTGTAAACCTTTTAGGTTGTATCCCATGAGTTATCTGTTTTACAGGCTGTGATGCACCGGGTGCTAACAGATGCCGTTACGACGTTTGGCAGGGAGTTAGTCTTCCTGAGGAACAGACTGATTGGAAGGGTAGTCTATGGGGGGTGAACGTTTAACCTTTGGGACCTTTAGAGGTTTTGTTACCCAATGGCTATTTCTATTTGAGCCAAAGGAGAGCCTAGCTACTGTAGTCGACCTCAGCTCCAATTAGCCTATTAGTGGTGACAGGCTGTTGGCAGTAGTGTGTTTCGGAACACCCTAATGATTAATTTTTTTTGACTTATGGTGGTGTGGTAGACACCGTTTTAGTTTAGTGGATGCTATAATCTACTCCCTTTTGTTGGTGGACTCCAGGGTCACCATTTCCGTATTTTATTGTCTCCACCATTCAGTATATCGTGGTGAGGTGTTTGTCTCCTGTTATGTGGGATGGATTGAATGTTTTTCGTTGTTGTTCTAGGGCGAGACCAGTACACGAGGGTTCTTCATGCAACTTGGAGAAGCGCAATGCTGGTTAAGTTTTATATCTCTGTGTAGCCACCCTGAAGAATGACGGAGGGCGTTTTTTCTGGCTCATGTTTCTAGGCAGATTTGTCACTTTGGTGCGATGTGCCGAAGAGTTGATTAGCTTTTGCTAAGAGCTTTCACCAAGCTCAGTATGGAGTTATCGTAACCAAGAGTTTGGGATTTGAACTCCTGAATGTACTTCTGTATGTATTTCTGTATATATATTTCTGTACATATTTCTGTATATATTTCGGTGTATGTTGGTTGCCTGAGGGCATGTGCTCAAAATGCGAGATTTTGAGTCGTTTGGCTTATGGACTCCCATATATAGGATTATGACTTTAGGGAGGTCCTATTTCGGGACTTGCTGTCTCATACAGTTATTTTGGGAATGTTTCCTTGAATGTTAGTTGCGCGCGGACTAATCATTCTGTTCTTAGTGAACATTGCTTTTTGAAGCAGGATCATTCAGTTTGGTGAATTTTAGCTTTTATGGCTATTCACTGTGTTTAGGGTGAATTTTAGCTTTTATAGCTATTCACTGTGCCTATAGTGATATTGTTAGCTTTTATAGCTGCTCACTATGTTAAAGGCGAGATTGTTCTTTTAGAACGCAGACTTTGTGTAGTCGAGGACTATTTACAGAGTGTTTTCTTGGCGAGGAGCCGAGGTTTTTTTTGGCGAAATACCAGAGTGTTTTCTTGGCGAGGAGCCGAGGTTTTTTCTGGTGATATACCAGAGTGTTTTGTTGGCGATGAGCTGACGTGTTTTCTGGCGATCAACCAGAGCGTTTTCCCTGGCGATTTTAGCATGTCTAGATGTCTTAGGACGTCGACATTGCGCGATAGAGTGCGATTATTTTCCGAGTGCGACTAGTAGTGATACTAGATTTGGAATGTTCTCTTAGCGATGAGCTAGAGCATGGATGGCGATTTTTCCCGAGCGTTTGTCTGGATATTTATCCAGATATTTTTTTTTTTTTGGCCTTGTGCTAAATGGTCTGACAAGACTTTTTTTCTTTTTAGTGTAAGTGTTTGCACTAGAATCAGTTTTTTATTTTTCTTTATTTAAGAATTTTTCTAAATTTCTTTTGCTGACATAGAAAATTTTCAGACAATCCTTAAAATATTTTAAGGGGGGTGTTCATATTTTATTTCAGTTCACTTTTTTTGATTTAGACACGAGTCTAGACAAAGTTAAATTTTTTTTTTGTTTTGCTAACAATAACAGAGCTGATTCTTTTATATAAGAAGACCGCGACTGTTACTTTGAACTGGTATTTCTTATGTTCATGCAAGGATTTTTATTTACTTTTTGATGTACTTAACCTTAGTGTTTAATTAAGTTAAGTCTAGTTATAAGATTCTTGTGTACTTGCAAAGATTTTCATTTGGTTTCCATTGTACTTAATATTAGTGCTTAATTGAATTAAGTCTAGTAGTAAGGTCCGAAGTTTGTAATTTTGTTTTAAGTTCTGACCTTAGTATTAAGTGATAGTGTACCACTTTGTACCTTTTCATAAGTAGCCTAAGTTTAATAGACTAGTGTAGTCTATTTCTTTTTGGAAGGGGGTAAATGTAACATTCATTTTTTCCTAGATTTTAAGACCATGTAATGTTACTGATTTTTCCATTTCAAATTGTACTTATTTTCATTTTTGTTCCGAACGGTATATTAAACAGGGATTCCCAGACGTTCGGTATATAGTGAGTTGTGCGGGTTCCTGACTGAACCTCTCGCTACGCCGCGATTGGTGGAATGTTTGATCGGCAGTTTTGATTGGAGCGTCGTGATATTACTGGCAAAAGTCGCACGATTATTTAAGGCTCCGCAGACCGTAAATCGAGGTTATTTTCCATCTAGCCGAGAGGCTATTTTCCATCTAGCCGAAGTAGGCTAATTTTCATCAGAGTCGCTAAGTAAAAGCACCAGTGTCTTAAATAAAAGCCGTAGTGAGCTTTCTAAGTGTTAGTTAAGAAAAAGTGTGAAATCGGGCGTAGTCGATCACAGCAGGAATAAAAAAAAACAGTAAGTCAACAAAACTCCCTTCAATAGACTTATTCGAGAGTAGCACCTTAACTGCAATGAAAAACAGACTAAAAAGTGAAGTGTAAAGCACGATTTCTCGTCTTCGGGGGTTATAATAGTCTAAAATTTTAATGTAACAACTACTAGTTAGGCTAGAATTTGTTAGGTAAAACTGTAAAGGTTAGAACTTTTCATTTTAAAAACAAGAATAAATTTTCTTTTTTTGATTAAAGCTAGTGTCTCACTGAATATTTATTTTTCTTTTCAGGATAAGTTGTACTAGACTAATTCTTTTTAGTAATACCCATAAAACCCTTCAGCATTTTTCCATTTTTTTAGCTGAAGTTAGATCCTTTCTATTTTAAAATGGATGGTGCCCAAAATTTCGTACAGCTAAAGCCTTTTAAAAAATAGAAATGAATTCCAAAAAAGACGTAAGACAATTATCTCTTACCCATATTTCTCTACCAAGGAAAACTGAGCTAGTGTTTGTTTAATTTCTTTAGTTCTTTTAAAAATCAGGATCCACTCAATTCATTAGCAGAAATTAAAGCGGGGCTGCAAGAAAATTGTGCTCAAGCTTGGGGTGTCCAATATTCAAACGGTACAAAATGACGCAGTGTACGTGGGGCGCAATTAAACACCTTTTCATAAGTTACAAAATGACACCACAACGTGCGGGCAAGTTTCCCATGTTACAAAATTACGCCCAAGCTTGGGGCAACATTTTTTCACACGTTACAAGGTAATAGCCCCAATTGCGCTTAAAAGTTACAAGTAAAAAATAACCAGTCAAGTGCAAGTTGGACTTGCGCAATTAGTGTTCCGTAACGTTGATTCCTCTTAAAATAAAAATTTTTATTACGGAAGTATAAAATGATCAGTAATTTCACAAAACACATCCCAAATGAGTTTTCAACAAGGTTTTTTTTCCGATCTTTACTATTGCTATAAATTGACGACCTTGATTTTTTTTATATAACAGATAAATTATTAAAGATAATACACTCGTGATAATTTTCGTTCAATCTACACCCTGTAGAGAATATTCCAGAATGTTTTCAAAATTTTTCGATCAGTACTTTTCGAGATAAGGGGGGGGGACAGCAATTTTTCGCACTTTTTTGAAAATAATACAAAGAGAAGTGTACACAAGTTTTACAATATATATATTTTTAAACTTGTCTCTTATAAGCTTTCATTTGACACGCCACTCGATGACCTGGTAAAAAATAAATTCACTTCTAATTTCACCCCCCGAAACTAACCCCTTAAGTCAGAATTTAACTTTCAAAACTACACGGCTCTGATGAGGCCATCAATTCCTATATTAGTGCCAGATTTCAACTTTCTATGTCAAATAGTTTCGGGGAAAATCCTGTGTGACAGACAGACACACGGACGGACACCGAAGTCATCTTATAAGTGTTCCTTACGGAACACTAAAAATAATTTAAATAATTTGGGCTAAAAAAGTGACTTAAGTATAATTTATAAGAAAAAAAATCGTGGAGCAAGAATAGTGACGTAATTCAAAGAACTCACCTGCTTTTACCTGTTCACACCACCATATCAGTAACAGCTAGTTTACAGAGTCATAGTCACCATTATTTTATAAAATAAAATAGAATTTACTACCCAAAAGTATTTATATGAAAGGTAAAAGAAGCCTATATTATTTCCATATAAAGTTAATAGTTTTTTTTATTTTAGTTATTTTAGAAATACTGCATTCACGAGTTGTGTCACTGTTCCCGCCGGGGCGCGATATTACCTGCAGTCCATCGTAGGACATAAGCCACCCCTAAGTACGTCCATCTTCTTCGGTTTTGGCCCTTATTTATCCAATTGTATCTCACTAGTCTTTTGATGTAGTCAGACCATCGAGTTTGCTGGCGTCCCCTACTTCCTTTCTTATTCCAGACCCTCCAGTTAATTATTTTATGGGTCCATCGATTATCAGCGAGACTTGCGATATGACCCGCCCAGCTCCACTTCAACCTGCTTACATATATACTACTTGGACCTTCCTCGAATTTTTCATTAGTCCGCCTGTACCTCAACGATATTCTCAACATCCTCCTTTCCATCGCTCGTTGAGCTACTCGTAGGCGATTTGTAATTTCTTGATTTAAAGCCTACGTTTTCGTTCAACATGTCAATACTGGCAGCACGCACTGATCAAATGTGTTCGCTATTAGTGTATTTGGGACATTGGAAAGGAAGATGTTCCGCAATCTGCCAAACGCCTCCTTGATAAATCCGCTTTCAAGTTTTCTTTGGATATTACTATATTTTGTCCAAGATATACGTAAGAATCCGTTCTTATGGTTTTCGAGTTTTCAATGTTCAGTACTGCTTCTTTATCACAGTCGTCATTTGTCATGAACATAGTTTTAGTGATGTTTATCCTCAGATCAATCTCTATAGACTTGTTAAATTCGTTCAGCGTTTCTTCCAATTATTCTTTGTTGTTAGATATAAGCGCGAATCGTAAATGATTGAGTTGCTCTCCTCCTTGTATTTATACCCCTACTTGCCCATGGAAGTTGTTTGAAAAGCTCTTCTAGCGCTAGGAGGTATATAAATATATATACATATATACATATATATATATATATATATATATATATATATATATATATATATATATATATATATATATATATATATATATATATATATAGCCTTTTTTGTTAGATAGCTGTAGAGTCATACACACGTAAAGTTACTTTTAAAATCAAAATCATCCTTTACTTTGTATTTAACATTTAGAAGTAAATTAATAATAAGTTAATTCTTGGTTCATTTATGTTTAAGCCATGGTCATTTCTAGTTTTATAAATATCACAAAAAACTGTTAAAGGTTACGATATATATAGTAAAGCAAATCCCAAGACATAAGATCCTGCCTTTTTGCTTTTTCAAACGACCCTATTATGGTTTTGTGCATAGTTGCTAGGTATTACGATAAACGTATTTTTATTTTACCTGCTTTGTATACCGCCCTCACTTGCACCTGCAATCATATTGGATCTATTTTTACCTACATATTTACTACCTGTCAACCCGGTTTGGAGCCCTTTAAGTATTTGATAATATAGGCCTAATGACCATTGGTCAAATTGCAATTGCAATAGTGGCACTTGACGCTAACCAAAGTGAAAAATGTTTACGACAGTCTGGTAAAAAGAAATTTAAATAAACAAAGTGCTTTGCAAGAAACCAGTGAACTAACAAAAACCCCAATTTCTACGATTAAGGATATTGTAGGAAAACCATCACTCAGGAACAGGAAAAAAAGGAAAGATTTTCAAATGCATCATGTAGACGATTGTGAAAAAGAAGTCATCAGGAGAAAAATATATTCTATGTATGAAGAGTAGTTGGTGCCAATACTAGACAAAATAAAATTAAGACTGGTGCAGGACGGGACCAATATACATTGTGGCCGATCAACCCTTCACAGAATTCTCTTAAGAATGGGATTAACATTCCGAAAAATCAACAAAAGGCAAGTAGTGATGGAGTCACAAAGATTACGAATCTTGCGACATACTTATTTACAAGAAATTAAAAAGTATCGATCAGAGAATTGGCCAATAATTTACCTTGACGAAACATGGTCCGATACCCATGACACTGTGTAAAAAGGGTGGATTGACAGCAGTATAAAATGCCAGGCTAACGCACCTTCGAATAAAGGTAAACGAATAACCATTTTGCATTCTGGCTCTGAAAAAGGCTGGGTTTCAAATTGTCTACTATTATCTGCACAAAACATAAAAGATTCTAGAAGATCTCGAAGACACGACCGCAGAACTTTTTGAAAATTGGTTTCAAAATTCCCTTTTGCCAAATCTTCCCGGACAGAATGTGACAGTTATGGACAATGCAAGTTACCATAGTCGCCTACTAAATAAGGTTCCTAATGCAGCCGACACCAAATCGGAAATACAGGAATATATCTTAGAAAATAACATTTATTTTGACTGTAGTTATAAAAATGTGATCTTTTGGAAGTGTTGAGAGACCATAAATTGAAAAAGAAATATGTTTGTGATAGTATGGCTGTGAAAATGGGACACACTGTTTTGTGGCTTCCTCCGTATTATTGTGTGTTTAATCCAACTGAACATAGTTGGCATCAAGTTAAATCAAAAATAAGGGCACAAAATGTGTCTCCTACTTTAAGCGTGTCAGTGGTTGAATTAGTAACAAAAGTTATAAATGATATACCTTGTGAAAGATGGAAGAATTCCATTCAGCACGTTGTTGAAATTGAAAATTCATATATTTATGTAAATAATATAAAACCACTGATAATTATCTCAGCTGATGACAGTGATAGTGAAACCGAATTAGGCTTAAGTTAAAATATATTTTTATTTATTCAATATGTCCCCTCTTGTAAACCCCATTCATTCAAACTGTATATTTGTACTTCTTATCCATTTGTTTTTACATGCATCTATAAATAAACATCTCCAAAAACACTTATAATTTTATTTATTTGCACTAATGAATAACATTCTTAAGTCCATTTCTGCAACCTATTATAAAGAAAAGGTCAGAATTTTTATATTGCTCACTTAAAACGGCAAAAATCAGGATCTTATATTTTGGGACAAGCTATACATGGGTTCCCGAATAATATTCCGAAACAAATTTCTTGTATGGTTCATATTTTTTCGAAGTTTTGTTTTTCAAAAATTTTTCTGTCGAAACTTCCGAAAATTTATCACGAAACAATGTTACTTAATATGGTCTAAAATATCTGTAATGTAATTTATTTCGTGGATTTGCCAATACTACTTAAGAATGAGCAGTAAAGTTATTATTGTGAAGGTAATAAAATCACCTGCACCATAAAACTTTACTAAACAAGCTCTTGAATACAAGAGTTATTTTCAAGTATTTCCGAACATTTTATGGCAACCAATTAATTCACGAAATAAAATGGAAATATTTATTACCTGCCTAAAAATTGCCAGACTTTCCGCTTGTAAACCCCAGTAATATAATTTAATAATTTGGTCAAATTACCGAAAATATGACTACGTAATAAATTTTAAAGTGAAATAATTGCAATAAATAACAGAAGTGCATAAAATATATCACGCGAAATTGCCTTAAGAACGGTAGTTTATTATTTCTTCTTTATACAAATTGAAAAGAAATTGTAGGTCTATCGTTAGAGAAACGGAAAACATTATAAACATTTTGAATTTTCAAATAAGTGTAGTACTACACAGTTACATTTATAACCCTTTTCATGTTGCGATAATATAAATATTTTTTGCACGGAAGGTAGATTAATATGAGTTGTAACTCCGAGAAGAGTTATTAAACTAGTTCAAATGAATATCTACGTTCACTGTACAAAACTGAAATCAAATTTTACAGGTATAATTTTTCTGTATTTCTCCTCTGTAACTTGAAAAAGGGATGCTGACCTGCCACCTGTCTCCTAAAGAAATATTTTTTTGGGGACGAACTACGGATGTTTTATCAGTTTTAGTTGAATAAATTATTGTTTTATTTTAATAACTACTTGTGAGACATGGCATTACCTATTTTTGCCCCAGACAGGATCAATTTTTCTTCTTCAGGTGCCGTCTCCGCTACGGAGTTTGGCAATCATCATTGCTATTCGTATTTTTGAAGCTGCTGCTCTACATAATTGGGTGTATATACACCCAAACCATTCTCTCAGGGTGTGCAGCCAAGAAATCGTCCAACACTTTTTCGACCCTGAACCTTCCCGTGCATAATCAGCTGCAACAGATGGTATTTTTGCCCTCTCATCACATGACCCAGATATTCGATTTTTCGCCGTTTAATGGTAACGAAAATTAGAATCAATTATTAGATATTAAATAAGTGGTGCCTAAATTTGCAAAAAAAACATAGTCAGCTTCTGAGGTTTAAAGTAAGAACAACTGAGAACGGATGAAAGTCCGTATCTCAGCAGTCTACCCACTCTTATTTGTCGAATCAATCCCGAGATGGAGGGCTGACTCGCTTCAGCCATTCGCCGATGAAGTGCCACTTATAAGGCAGGCGTTATATCCTACCATTATTGGCCGTCAGTACTGGCTTAAATACCGAAAATTCTGTTCTCTTGTTTGTCGATCTTAGCCCGACTGCTGAGCCGTGATACGGCGAAACGTGTCTCGGGATGGATTCGACAAATAAGAGAACAGTGGGTAGACTGCTGAGATACAGACTTTCGTCCGTTCTCAGTTGTTCTTACTTTAAACCTCATATGCCTTAGGGGAGATCCCTCGAACGTTCGCGCCACCTGTGGTGAAGTGTTGGCGGTCTGCTAACCACGGCGAATGGCTGAAGCGAGTCAGTCCTCCGATGAAGTGCCACCTACGAGGCAGACGTTATATCCTACCATACTCAGCATCGTTCTCAATAACTGGAATTCACCCTTCCTGGCCTAATATTTATTAAAAAGAGAACTTTAGAACCATGTCCCTTTTATTCTGCACGCCCCTGAATTTACCGTACTAAAAGAAAAATTAAGTATTTTAATTTTAGCTCTTTAGAAGAATACAAATCTCGATGGACTATGGGCGTGGATTAAGGTCTGGCAATGAATAAAACATTTTTTCGGAAGGTATTTAAAGGAGTTTTTGTCGCCGAGGCTTTTTACTGAATTTTAATTAAAATAAGAAAAAGATAAACATTTCATTAAAGCTACAAAAGGTTCATCTGAATTGAATTATTATTATGCCGTTTCTTTTTCTTTGAGGCTTATTATTATGTACAGCGAGTTTACTTTAAAATATTAACACAATGCACAGAGGTATTCATAAAAGTGTATTAATACAGTATGTATATTTTTTGCTGTAATGCTGGAAGCCTATGTAGTTATTGATTATAAATCTTTACAATCTTTATGTATTAAATTCAACGTCACGAAACAAAGTTTATATATTTGGCGGTTCTACCAGCTAAAAACCTTCTATTATGTGTAAATAGAAATCATCAAATTTTGATCCAAAAATATTAAGGTTTAGAGGGCGTTAAAATCGATTTTATTGGTAAATTCAGTGTATTGTATATTTTACAGGATAAAAACATAATTGTATTACTTTTTTGAGGTTTCAGTTGCATAGATATGTAGAATAATTACTTACAAATTCAGACCACGTGCGACCAAGTAAATTATGAGCAATTAAAAGACTTTTAAAATGGACAAATAAGCCAAATTTCAAACTTAATGGTTACTAAACGTTGCACACATTATTTTTTGAGGAATAAATTGAATAGATATTCAGGACTGACAATTTCAAGAAATCTTAGGCCACGTGCAACTATGGACGACCAAATCAACTCAAGTTATGAGCAATTAAAAGACGTTTAGCAATAAGGTGATTTTAAACGTTTTATAGATTTCTGTACATAACTAAACTACTTATTCATATTACTATAACTTCTAAAAGCGAGGGCTGTTCTTATAGCTTCACGTTGGAGCGCTATTTTGTATAGCCCCAAGTTTTTATTTTTAATAAATATTTTATTTATTAAATAGAAGCCGTTATTTACCCCTTATGTATATCTTAATTTTGAGAATGGATTGAGTGGATATTAATACTAATAGAGGACAGAATTAAGATATCAGCTAGCTCGTTTTGTTTGGAGAGATTATGGATTTTTGTACGTCCTTTGAAAATAGTCTCTACAGCTGTTAAAACTTGGCTGTACAGATTTGGGCACCACTCATTTTAGGATAAAAAGAATCTAAGTTCAGCTCAAAAAATGAAAAAATACTGAAGAGTTATTTAGTTGTTGAAATAAAATTAATTTATGTACAACCGTTGCGTCTTGAAAGAAATATCAGGAGTTTAGTGAGATACTACACATTTAAATAAAGAAGGGTATATTAACAAAATAAAAATTCCTACTTTTATTACACTGTTAAAATTACTTCTACTAAATAAAAACTCCTTTTGTTATGAGAGTGTACACTATTGCATAAAGTCTTTAAGTTAGGATTATTAAGTTTTTAATAAAGGCTTTATAAAACGCGATATTAAAAGTTTGTCGAATTAACTCCGCGAATTACACTTGTTGAATAGTCGTTGGAAACACACTTGTAGACAGGAAGTGAGATTTTTAGACTGGTGTGCTTATGACTTATTGATTGATTTCTCCTCGTGGGTTTTCCATAAGTTACTTGGCCTCTTCTGGTGAGATTTTCATAAAAATATTGTCTCAGCCATTACCATCTTAGTTTCATTTGGGTAGCTAAACACTTTTTGACCCGAAATGCCTGAGGATGAGCAGGATATTTCAAGAAAGGAAAAATGCCTTAAACTTGAGAGCTAGAAACCATTACTGCACTACTACATCACTGAGAAAAAAAATACTCTGGCGTGCTGGAGAAGAAAGCCACTACGACCTACTGGTGGAACAAAGTCGTTACTGCTTCTTGGTGGAAAAAGCCCATAAAAATTCGAGATGGCTGCTTAAATATCTTTGTCCCTTCTCCTTGGGTCATTTCCCGGAATGCAGATCTCGACGCATTCAATGCGAACTAAATAAGTCAAGTCGGCAACACGCGTTACACACTGCCGGTTTAAATTAAACTGCTCAAAAATTTAAAGCACTGTTTTAAGCTACCTGCTCAAGAATTGAAATCACTGCAATAAATATAAAAATGTAATAAAATATAAATTATAGGGAGAAAAACAGTGTCGTAACATGATCTTAAAATCTAGGAAAAAATGAATGTTACAATACTTATTTACGAAAATACTGTATTAATCATTTTTGCTCATGTTTCATTACTCTATTCGAAAAATTACCGAACATGCAACCGTTAAATACGAAATTTGACATATTTGTGCATTTAATACGTTTTTTAATTGCTCAGAACTTGAGTTTACTTGGTCGCACCAGGTTTTAATTTTAATCTAAGTTTAATTAAATTTTAATTCTAAATTTAATAGAACCTGTCATAAGTATATAAGTATATAAGTATACAATTTATACATAAAAAAAAAATAAGGTGCGCAACATAAAGAACTAATAAATACCATATTTGACCCATTTGTAGATTTTATACGTCTTTACTTGCTCATAACTTGAGTTTACCGAGTCGCCCATGGTTGCACTGGTCTAAGAATATTCGAAATTCTCAATCCTGGATATCTCAAAAAAATAAAGTGCGCAACATAAAGTAACCGTTAAATATAGAATTTGGCCTATTTGTGCATTTCAATTGTTTTTAAACTGCTCATAACTAAAGTTTACGGAGTCAAGGCTGATCTTATATGATCTAAGATAGCTCAAAATTGTTACTCTTGAACATCTATGCAATTTATACGTCAAAAAAATAAGGTGCACGACAAAAAGTATCCATTAAATACAAAATTTGACCTATTTTTATATTTTATACGTCTTTTAATTGCTCATAACTTGACTTTGCTTGGTAATCAATGGTTGCACTTGGTCTAAATTTGTTCATAATTGTCACTTCAGAATAACTATTCAATTATACCTGAAAAAAAATAACACGTGCAACGTGAAGTAACCATTAAGTTTGAAATTTGGCCTCTTTGTGCATTTTGAACGTCTTTTAATTGCTCATAACTTGAGTTTACTTGGTCGCACCAGGTTTTAATTTTAATCTAAGTTTAATTAAGAATTTTGAGAAAAATCTGGACTCTTGCAATGATTAAAATTAACAATTTTATATTACGAGGCTATTTGCTAAGTTATCTATCTAGCCATTAAGAAAAAAACTCTACCGTCAACACTAATAGATAGTCCAGTGTCTCTCGAGTATATTTGTTTTATGAAAAAGTGATAATATTTTATAGTTTTTTTTTTATGGATCTAGCACACGTGCTGCAGGGAAGTCCCCAAAGTGCTCCAGGAGCGGCATGTGTGGGAAAAAGCGATTCACGTTGTTTTTGAATCGCTGTTTCCAGGTTAGAGGTCAAATTTCTTATTTTTCATGGAATTCGGTACATATGGTATTACTAATTTTTTATAATTATTTGATAGTTTTTGAGAACTCTGTTCTCGTTAATTTTAAAAAAACTTGTAAGAAAACAATTTGGGACCAAGAATATTTAAACCTTCAGTTTTGCCGGCTGAAAAAGTCTAGCCGCTTTAATATCCTACGCAGAACGTTCAACTTGCCACGTTCACATTGTATGCACCTCCATCGAACGCACCACTCGCATCCCAAAAATTACTCCCTTACATAGGTCACAGTCTTAGTGTAGGGTTCAACGGCTAGGACAGTTATATCCTAAAACTTTGTAGTCAGTTCCAAAACTGGCCTATGTATTGAACTATTGTTAAACGATAATTTCAAAATATATCACAATCGAGCTCGCCGTGATTATTTTTCCAAATTGTCTGTTTACCAGCCATTATCCATTTATCGCAGTCGACCGTACGATGATTCGTTTTTAAATAGGACCGGCCGTATGTCAAATTGGCCGTGTAATATCCGATGCTTTGTGTTTCCGGTTAAACCCGTATTTTGTTCTGTAATTTTTAAATTTCGCTTTCGGCCTTATGCTTTCTAGTTTTTTTTTCAAATTTGTTCGGTTATGACGAAACGTGCATTATTCAATAAACAAAAACGTTTCCTTTTTACGATATTAGTCCGCATTTTTATTCCACTTCAATTATCGTTGCAAATCCTTGTCAATGAAACTAACTTATGAAGGTTTCAGGATAGGAAAATTTTTTACGAAGTGTAAAAGATATGGAAACCGCACTACTTCAGCACAGCTACTGCTTACGTCTGTTTTTCGACGGAAAGTTTGCAAACTCAATTTTCCAATCAATCATTTATCATCTTTTACATAAACTCTATAAGGTCTCCTCTGTCAAGGCTCAAGAGAAATCTTGGTCCCATTATGAGGAGAGCAGTCATTACATCAATTTTGCTTAATAAATAGTTTCTAAATAAAATGACAGTATAAAAAAAAATAAATAAATGCCTGACTGGGTAAATGTTAAGCTCAAGACTAGGAAAAAAAATATTCTAGACAGATAGACTATTGATTTGGACCTTCTAATTGTAAGTAAAACTACGGATGCCCATCCGAAAAAAACATTTTAAGATGGCGGCGAGGAACGGCATTGATATTTGTAAAATTCACTTAAAAATCCTATGTAATTCGCAAACATCATGCGATCTCTTACTAAGAGTTTCTGTACAGGGTGAGTCAACAATAGAGTGTCTCATTTGTTTCGGGAATGACGAAAAAATGTTAAATACAATAGTTTTAGGGAATGTTAAGGTGCACAGTTTAAAATTATTTTTGAGTATACAGGGTACGTCAAAAAAGTGTGGCCGATATAACATATATTTTTTTAAATAGAACATCCTATTTTCTAATTTATTTTAAAATTCTGCGTAAAATTTTATAGCTTTTTTATTAATAATATTATATATCTAAACCTAGTACTTTCTCTAATATTTCAATTTTTTTAAAAAAATACTAGTTTTCAGTTTTGTAAAAAATTGCCAGTAGCACTATTCCTTCTGAAGGTGGAATATTCATAATTGGTACGAGTGTTCTATAGAGATAAAAAAAGATATATGTAAAGAAATTTGAGTTAAATGCTGCAGGGTGTTCAAAATAAATTTATGCCTTTCTACTATTTTAAACTGAAAAATCTCAAATTTTTTAAAAGGCACACCCTGTATATTATTATTTTTTCTGTTAGATTTTACAAAACCCTCAAACTTTTATTAAGTATGTCATATACCTATTTCTAATAGCTTTCAATTTATCTTGAATTTTTCAATTTTTACCCTTGCTTTTAATACATTTACGCTATAACATCATAGTTGCCAAGACAAAACAAAAATGTAGACATTGTCAAATTTTGACATGTCTATTAAGCAAGTAAAAATAGTTTAATTTGTTGTAATAAGTGACGTAAAAAGTTAATAGTTATGGATTTTCCTAAAAATGAATTAATTGATATGGTTGATATACTGGGGGAAAAATTGTCTTTTGGCAGTAAGGCTTTACCCTAATAGACGTATACCATCTAGAAAATCTCTTCAGTGCTTAATGGAACGGTTTGATGGTAGTGGTAGCGTTGAGTATACGAAAGTAATCCAGAATGTTACCAATGAGGAAAAAGAAACGGAGATTTTACTTCATGTTAAAGATAATCCCCAGGTCAGCAGCCGTCAACTAGCTGACTTCTCCGACATATCCCAATCTACGGCTAATAGCACCACGAGAAAATACAAGTATGGAACTACACTAAGAACTTCAAGAACGTGATTTTAAACGACGAGTAAACTTTTGTACCACCATGAATGGAGCAACAGAGGCCGATCCAAATTTTTTAATCAAAATAATGTTTTCTGATGAAGCTACATTTCGCAGTAATAGAGCAGTTAACAGCCATAACATGCATTATTATTTAACAGTTAATTCAATTCAAGTTCAAAACCAAAACCATTGGTCGCTTAATGTATGGTGTGGAATATTAAATTTTCGAATTATTGGTCCATATTTTTTCCGCGAACCGCTTAACGGGCCTAGCTATCTAAATTTATTGCAAAACGAATTACCCGAGCTTCTTGAAGAAGTTGATAACCTTGAAAGGGAACAAATGTGGATTCAAGAAGACGGAGCTCGGGAATTTTTAAACGATCGTTACCCACAAAAATGGATCGGTAGGAATGGATTCATTCAGTGGCCCCCTAGATCAGTCACATAGTCACCTTTAGACTTCTTTTTGTGGGGTTACATTGAAGATCATGTTTATGTGAATCCCCCTACAACACCAGTAGATATGGAAAATAGGACACCGGATGCGTGCAGGACAATAACGCCCTTTATGCTAAAGAAAGTGGAGGAAAATGTAGTAAAACGACTAAATATGTGTATTCAAGTAGACGGGCATATTTTTGAACATTTATTACGTCATAATAATTAATCATTAGATAAGTTAAACTATATTAAAATTATTATTAACTATTTGTTTATGTTTTCGCAATAGCGTATTGTGTATTAAAAACAAAGGTAAAAATTGAAAAATTCAAAATAAATCGAAAACTATTAGAAATAGGTATATGACATGCTTATTAAAAGTTGGAAGGTTTTGTAAAATCTATCAGAAAAAATAATAATATACAGGGTGTGTCATTTAAAAAATTTGAGATTTTTCAATTTAAAATAGTGGAAATGCATAAATTTATTTTGAACACCCTGTAGCATCTAACTCAAATTTCTTTACATATATCTTTTTTTTATCTCTATAGAACGCTCGTACCAATTATGAGTAATCCACCTTCAGAAACAATGGCGCTACAGGCAATTTTTTTTACAATTTGAAAACAAGTATTTTTAAAAAAAAATTAAAAAATTAGAAAAACTACTAGGTTTAGGTATATAACATTATTAATAAAAAAGTTTTAAAATTTTACACCGAATTTAAAATAAATAAGAAAATTGGATGTTCCATTTAAAAAAACATATGTTATATCGGCCACACTTTTTTGAAGTACCCTCTATACTCAAAAATAATTTTAATACTATGCACCTTAAAATTCCCTAAAACTATTGAATTTAACATTTTTTCGTCATTCCCGAAACAAATGAGATAATGAACTCTACTCTGTCGTTGACTCACCCTGTACAAGCGATTCGATCATGATGTCCTTATGTATGTTTCGATGCTGAAACCGAATCTGAGGTCAAAATTAGCCAATTTTTGTTAAGATTGGTTCCTAACCTCAAAAAATATGTAAAAATGACTAAAATTTCTTTATATTAGCAAAGTAAAGATGGAAACTTCATGATTTCTATGACGCTGAATCCGAAAAAAACTCGAAACCCATGTTAGAATAATCCCATCACGTCAGGATTTGTCTCTAACCTTAAAAACACGTAAACACCTCGAAAATAGCCATAATGTCTTTGAAATGGTCTGTTGATTTTTATTTTATGCAGCTACTTTGTTGTAGAGTCTAGACTAAATAAGCATGGTCCACTCAACATTATTTGTCAGGTTCACCAAATTTGAGAATTGACAACAGCAAAAAAGTTATATAAAAAAGGTTTTTTTAAGACTTATTTACGGTATAGGGGTAGATTGACTATATTAAGGTTCTGCGCCGCAATTATATTAAATGAATAATGAAATCTGGAAAAACGGTGAACGGAAAAAAGTAAAACGGTAGAAGGTAAAGTAAATCTGGTTTTTGAGGTTGTGTGACAAATTGAAGAGAAATATAGTTTGTTCTATCAAGCATATTAGGCCAACCAGAACCATTTAAAAGACAACAAATCCAATATTAACGCCTCTGACCATAGATAAAGCGCAGACGCGAGTACTGAATAAAGTTTTTCATGTAATAATGTCTATAGTTATAATTACATTTTTAAAACAATCTCTCTCTCTGCAGTCTTTTATTGCATATGGAAAGTCGTGGCATCTGATACGTCCCACGTAGGTTGCTGCCAGTTCGCTCTATCCTGAGCTTCATCTATAAGGTCATGCATTGATCTTCCTGTTAATGATTTTAGCTGGTCTATCCACCTTGTAGGAGATCGACCGCGTTGTCTCTTACCCTCCACTTTACCTTGGATAACCAGTTTTTCTAGATTTTCTAGGCCTTTCCCATAACGTGTTCAAAATGTTTGAGGGTTCTAAGTTGGATGATACTGGATAGTCTTTGTTTGATGTTTAATTCTCTTAAAATAGATATATTTGTTCTGTGTGGATCCCATGTAATATTAAGCATTTTTCTCCAGCAAAACATTTCCGTGCCTTCAATCTCTTTCCTCTCCTTTTGTCTCAACGTCCAAGATTCGCACCCGTACATCAGTAGTGGGAAAATCTGGCAATTTATTAGTCTCACTTTAACTTGTTTGGAGATTGTCTTGTCTTTCCAGAGTATGTTCAAGTTTCGAACTGTTACCTTTGTCATTTCACATCATCTTTTTATTTCCACTTCGGTGGTGCCATTGTTCCTAATCATGGATCCCAAATATACAGTCAGTCCAAAAAGTCTCCATTCACCACCTGCTTTCTGTACTATTTTTCTGTTATGTTTAACTAACTACTTGGAACTATGAGAAAACATAACACTGCTAGCAAGTATTATGAAAGTGTTCACAAGTATTCTGAGAAGTGAAATAGAAAACAATATACAAATAAGCGACGAGCAACAAGGGTTCCACCAAAACAGATCAACCACAGACGCTATCTTTGCAATAAGGCAAATAAGAGAAAAAGCTATAGAATACCAGAAACCAGCATTTTTTTGTTTCATCGACTTAAGGAAAGCATTCGACAGAGTCAGGTTGAAGGATATATTAGCATTAATAAAGGACCTAATTCCGTACTCAATACCACAAATAATCCAAAAACTCAATAACGGTAACACAACAAAAATAGGAAGTAATAACGAATTAACAAAGGAAATAAATATAAAAGTAGGAATAAGACAGGGAGACAGCTTAAGCCCGTTACTATTCTGCATAATAATTGACATAATCATTGAGGAAGTAAAACGCGTCAACGATGGATACGAACTAGGAGATAAACAAATAAAGATGCTGGGATATGCCGATGATATTGTTCTAATATCACAATCGAAACACGGCCTACAAACACTGATCTATAAATTCAAAAAGTAGCAGAAACATAAAAGTCAATATAGACAAAACAAAATGCATCATAATAGCTAAAGAACTAGTAAGGTGTAAATTAGAAATAAATGGGAAATTAATAGAGCAAGTAATGAAATTCCCATATCTTGAAGTACTAATTACTAGCTACGGAGACATAACAGAGGAAATGAGACAACAAACAAATAAAGCAGCAACAATATCAGGGGCACTCAGAGATGTAGTTTGCAAAAACAAAGATCTAAGTGTAGAAGCAAAAACAAGAATATATAGAACTTGCGTTAGACCCATACAGGCTAATAGCATAGAAACACGGGCAGACACAAACAAAACCAAACAGCTACTAAGAACAAATGAAATGAAAATACTGAGAGCAATAACAGGAAAAAGTTTATTAGACAGAGTGAGTAACAACACCATAAGAGAATAATGCAAGGTAGAAGATATAGTCAGATGGGGAAGAAAGAGAAGAAGAGAGTGGCGTGAACATGTACAAAGGATGGAAGATACGAGAATGATACAAATATGTATGAACGAAAAACCACATGAAACAAGACCAAAAGGACGACCACCAAAGAGATGGAGAGACAGTTGGACACCCGAATCACAAGAGGCTTAATAACGAAGTAGAAGAGGTCTGTGACCTACCCAGAAGAGAAAGTAAGTAAGTAGTATGAGAAAACATGTTTAAATTAATATTTGACATTTAACCAACGATGATTAGTATTAAAAACAACTACGGAACATTTTATTTAGAAGTTATATCATTGTTATAAAAATGTAAACAAAATGAATGTCAAAAAAGTCTCCATACACTTAACAATTACCAATAACAGTTTGACAGAGTTTAACGGAAAATAACAACTTCGTTTAAACTAATATTTAGTAGTACCACCATTGGCCTTGATAATCTCCTGTGACCTTGTTGGCATGCTTGCAACCAGCTTTCTAGTAACTTCTGCTAGCATGTTCTCCTATTCGTTCAATATTCTGTTTTTTAATTCTTCTTTATTATGTTTGCGAACACGCCGTTTAAGTTCCTCCCATAAATCCTCGATGGGGTTAACATCGGGTGATTGCGGGGGTGTGTGAAGCTACTGTCGCACATTATGGATCATTCATTCTCGCACCAAGTTTGCGGTATATTTCGGATCATTGTCCTGTTGGAAAATGAATCATTTTTCGAGTGCTAATTTTTGGACACTTTCTCTTAAATTGTCTCTCAAAATGTTCAGATAAACATGCTGATCCCTGGTAATAAAATGTAAATTTCCAACCCCTCCAGCAGACATGCATTCCCAAAGCACAACACTGCCACCCTCTTGTCTCACTGAGGAAAAAATGTTTTTAATAACGAATGCGGTATTCTTCTTTCTTCATACTTTAGTTCTGTCATCAGATCCAAAAAGGTTAATTTTAGTTTCATCACTAAAGATTACGGATTCCCAAAATTCAAGAGGTTTAGTAACGTATACCCTAGCAAAAGCTAACCGCTTTTTGAGATTAGCTTTCGAAATTAACGACTTCTTCCTGGCTGCACACCCCTTATAGCTTGCCCAGAACCATTGCTTGTTATATCAATTTCTCACTGTTCGTGAACAAACATTTTTCGAAAATAGTTCCCGTACTTCTTCTTTTAATTTTGGTGCACTTTTCTTGGGATCTATAATTATTTGTCTAACAATACTGGCCTCTTCACGTGGAGTCAGTTTCTTGGGACGCCAGAAATGGAAATTCACAATTTCTCTCGCTCATTTTTAATACTACTTTGAAAACCCACCGCAGAATTACTAGCAACAAGTGGCAGATTATAAAGTATGACCGAAAATTATTCATTTGTTTTCAGTTTAGCGAATAATATATAGCTTGATAAAAAGCGGCTGATTATAACGTGTTTTTTTTAATGCAGTTTTTGAGTGTATGGAGACTTTTTTGACATTAATTTTGTTTACATTTTTATAATAATAATGTAACTTCTAAATAAAATGTTCCGTAGTTGTTTTTAATACTAATCCTCGTTGGTTAAGTTTCAAATATTAATTTAAACATGTTTTCTCATAGTTCCAATCAATTAGTTAAACATAGCAGAAAAATGGTAGAGAAAGCAGGTGGTGTATGGAGACTTTTTGGACTGACCGTATATACGCATCCACCACTTCAAAACGAACTAGTTGTATATTTGGTCTGTTATTCTGTTGGTCAATAATCATTATTTTTGTTTTCGATGTGTTTAGTTAAAGGCGGAAATTCCTTTCCTCATCGCTACTGCCTAGGAGGATAGTATCGTCAGCGAATCGAAGATTATTTATTTTCTGTCCATTGTTGGAAATTCCATAGTCACCGTCTTCCAGCATTCTTCTAATGATGCATTCTCCATAGATATTAAAAAATTTGGAGATAATATGCAGCCCTGTCTTACACCTCGTTAAGGTTGAAACTCTCCTGATAACGTATCTTTTAGTCTTACTGCCCCAGTATTATTTGCATATAAGTTAATTATGAGGGTGATCAGGTGCTGAGGTACTCCAACTTCTTTAAAAACCAACCACAATTTATTCCATTTGACTCGATCGAAAGCCTTCTTGTAGTTTATGAAACATACATACATGAGTTGTCGTAGGTTAAGTAAGTGCTCCCTAGCCCCTCTTCCTTTAGCAAATCCAGCCTGTTCTGCCGCTATTTGTGATTGAATCTAATTTCTTAATCTTTCGTTAATGAATTGTAACAATATTTTACTGGCATGTGACATGTCAAACAATATGCTTTTCTAATTTTGGATCCACTATATTTGATTAAAATACTTAATGTTGAAATTTCCAGAAGCTGATAACTGATCTAAGTGGATATGCGCTTTATGGATTTTTGGTTCGTTGTATGGCTGCGATGGTTTGCTGCAGTGTGGAGTTGACCTCTTTAACCCAAAATTAATATTTTTGTATGAAAACTATGATACGAATAAGTCATGTTTTATGAACATACACCATGAATACCGAATAAAGCTCTTTCATAGGAAAACGTCTATCGATATAAATACATTTTTAGTGCCATACGCCATTTCTAATTTTAGATTTAATGTGATCCCTAAAAGAGAAATCAGAACCTATTAATAAACTCAGGCTTTCGGATATATCTTTGAGAGGGGTTTTTGTACTATCTATAATATATATAAAATGCAACGTCTCTCTGTCTGTCTGTCTGTCTGTCTGTCCGTTAGTGCGCTTATCACTTGAGAACCATTTATCCGATTTACGTACTTTTTTTTTTAAAACATACATATGTTCTCTGGCCAGGTTATAGGCTATATTTTATTAGGATAGGTAGCATAAGGAATGAGTAGTGACGTAAAATAGTGAATGATGTCGGAAAAAAGTTTGCCCCTAGCGCATTCCCTTGCAATACACAGCCTAAACCATTAAATATGGAACAATATTATGTAGCAGAGAATATCTATAATCTATAATATTTATAAAATGCAATGTCTCTCTGTCTGTCTGTCTGTCCATTAGTGCGTTTATCACGCGAAAACCACTTCTCCGATTTATGAGTCTTTTTTTTAAACTCATACATATATTCTTTGGCCAGGTTATATAATAATAATAATAATCTATATCTATAATATATATAAAATGCAATGTCTCTCTGTCTGTCTGTCTGTCCATTAGTGCGCTTATCCCTCGAGATCCACTTATCCGACTTACGTGATTTTTTAAATTGGTACATGTGTTCTCTGACCAGGTTATAGATATATATTTTATTACATCTATATATATATAAATATTTAACGTATCTCTGTCTGTTTGTCCGTTTGTGCGCTTATCACTGGAGAACCACTTATCCGATTTACGTGCTTTTTTTTAAACATGGAACAATATCGTGTAGCAAAGAATATCTATAATATATATAAAATGCAACGTCTCTCTGTCTGTCTGTCTGTCCGATAGTGCGCTTATCACTGGAGATCCGATTTACGTGCTTTTTTGTTAAACATACATATGTTCTCTGGCCAGGTTATAGGATATATTTTATTACGTTAGGTGACATAACGAATAAGCAGTGACGATAATAGTGAATCAAGTCCGAGAAAAGTTGGACGCTAGCGCGTTCTCTTGCAATACACTGCCTAAAGCATTAAATATGGAACAATATGAGGTAGCAAAGAATATAATATATATAAAATGCAACGTCTCTCTGTCTGTGTGTCTGTCCATTAGTGCGCTTATCACTCGAGAACCCCTTATCCGATTTACGTGTTTTTTTTTTTAATTCATACATTTGTTCTCTGGCCAGGTTGTCTATAATCTTCTATCTAGAATATATATAAAATGCAACGTCTCTCTGTCTGTCTGTCTGTCCGTTAGTGCGCTTATCACTTGAGAACCACTTATCCGATTTACGTGTTTTTATAAATTTATACATATGTTTTATATAATTCGATATAAGCCTAGATAATGGGAGATAAGGTGAGATAATGGGAGGTAAGGAGAAATAATGGGATATAAGTCGAGATAAGGTTCGATAATGGGAGATAAGGTGAGATAATGGGAGATAAATATAAATAATGGAAGATAAGGAGAAATAATGGGAGATAAGCAGAGATAAGTCTAGATAATGGGAGTTATGGTGAGATAATGGGAGGTAAGGAGAAATAATGGGAGATAAGGAGAAATATTGAGAGATATGTTGAGATAAGCCTAGATAATGGGAGATAAGGTGAAATAATGGGAGATAAGGTGAGATAATGGGAGATAAGGAGAGATAATGGGAGATAAGGAGAAATAATGGGAGATGAGCAGAGATAAGCCTAGATAATGGAAATTATGTAGAGATAATGGGAGATAAGGAGAAATATTGAGAGATAAAGGGAAATAATGGGAGATATTTTATTACGTTGGGTAACATAAGGAATAAGCAGTGACGATAGTGGTGAATCAAGTCCACGCGAGCGGAGCCGCGGGCCCGGCTAGTTTAATATATTTTACCAAAAATAGTTAAGACTTAATTATTTCAAAATAAAACTATTTGTACTCGAAATGTCCACTATATGTGATTAAAATGGTATGTTTTACTACACTGTAGCTTCTTCAGATGGTAAAAGAAATTTTTTCACTGTTACTGGTTGCAACAGAAACAACGAAGTTGAATTACTAGGGGTTCCAGGAACTTCGTGGATAAAACGTAATGTAAAAGCGGATGAATTAGCGATATTCGGAGCTACACACCATACAGGGGCCTAGAACCATTGCTTGCTATATCAAAACAGGTGGTAAAAACCACAATGAACAGATGATCATTTCAATAACATCTAAATCGTTGGCTCGCAACATCTGGCCAAAGACATGTGAGGGACGTAATTAGCAGTCCCTTAAAACAACAAACATCTGATGTCCTTCGTTTAATAAGGGCTCATATCCAAATAGTGGTGGGACTGAGTACTGGCCATTGTCACCGGAGGAAACATTTACAGGAAATGCTTATTCACAATGGTACCACAGACTATATGGAGAAGTGAAGTACAGCTTTAATTCTGAACGGACATAAACTGTTGGGAGATAAATTACCACATGAAGAGCTTGGAAAAAAGCTAATAAACCTTCCTGACGGGACGATGTTCATGTAACCAAAAGAAGCGACTATAATAAACCAAGAGTACAAACAAGCACAATTGCCTACCTCGTCTACAACTAACCGACCAGTTGGTGGTTGGAAAACCTCAGAAACTGTTAATTGGTCTAAATGGATATCTGCTTTACGGATTTTTGCTAAGCGGTATGGGTTTACTACAGTCTAGAGTTAGCTACTTCAACTCCAAATTAACCTATTTAAATTTCAGTAAAGATCGGGAAAAACTTTGTTGAAAACTCACTTGGGGTGTGTTTTGTGAAGTCATTTTGTACCTACGTAAGGAAAATTTTTATTTTAAAAGCAATAAACGAACGGAACACTAATTGCGCAAGTTCAACTTGCACTTGACCGGCCATTTTATTTATATTGTTATTATGTGTTTTCAGAAAGTAACGAATATAATGATAAGTAAAAATTTTTAAAATGTAATAAAGAATTCTATTTATTTTTAGATAGGTAAAATAGAAACTTTGAAAATGCCCCCCTTGGGCAAAACGTCAAAAAAAAAAAAATCGTTTCACTACCGAACCTAAATACCCAATAATAGAAAAATTACGTAATTAATAAAAATAGCAAAGTTCAAAAAAGGAAAACAGATTATTAATTAAAAATTAAACTAAAATACGAATCTTTTACTATGTTTTATGAATACAACCATACAAAATTTTTAAATATTACCGCATACTTCTAATATACTGCTGTGTAGGTTAAAAAGCTGTTTAAGAAGGAAATGAATTACCGTGTTTACTGTAGCTCATTTTTTATAATCCTTATAAACTGTTATAAAGTATCCGATTACAAAAACAAGCAGGCTACGTATCACGTTTTAAAAAATTTACACGATATGAAAAATATCTCACTATATTCATACACTCGCCATCTTTCATCGTTAGGATCATGCATGTATATCAAGCTAGACGTTCCTAAATGATGGCGTTTAAATCCTGTTGTCTTAGACGCTCCCGAAAATTGTTTCATCGTGTGAAATATCGCGAATGATGAATTTATATCAACAAAAATCTGCATAAAATATAGTATTTTGTTTATCTTATGCTTTTAAGTTAAGGCAGCAGAAAAGCAGCCGGCGCGGCGCGGAGATGGCCCAGTTTTCCTAAGTAAAACAGAATTTGGTTTAACTTTATATTAAAGATTAAATAAATAAAATAAGCTAAAGGTACGAAGGAGAATTTCTTTTTTTACAAGACTCGAGTTACCGCAGAGATAGGTCTTGCTAGTGCCAATTGATGAATTTCTTTTCGATGGACTAGAATGTCAGGACACTCTATTCACTAGCACCGTCATCTGACTTGCTAGCCATTAACTTGAGAGCACATATATCGTAGAATGATTAAGTTCCAAGCATAGTAAAGACAGCATCAACAACAGCTGTAACACGTAGGCTGAAAAGTTTTTGGTCTGACACATAGATGTCGCCCTTTTCAAAAAATCCATATGATTTTTAGGAAGTACCAACCTTCAAACGATACGTGTCAAAATTTCACGACCTTTCCACGATTAGTTTACATGTTACAGTGGCTTTAGTGAGGCTACTTTTGATATTTTCAAAACAATGGAAAAAATCGAATTTCATGTGTTAATTAAACACTGTTTTTTGATGGGAAAAAGTACCGTTTAAGCAACGCAATGGCTTGATAAGTGTTACGGGGACTCTGCCCCTGGAAAATCATTTATCATTTACTGGTATGCTGAATTCAAACACGGTCGTACAGATATAAATGATGCTGAAAGCTCTGGATTCCCAAATGAGGTGGTTACACCGGAAAATTGTTTTAGATTACCGTAAAGTGAAATTCGTGAGATAGCTGACACCCTAAAGATATCAAAAAAAGTGTTGGTCATATTTTGCATGAACATTTGGGCACGAGAAAGCGTTGATCGAAATGGGTACGTTTGCTCACAGTGGACCAAAAACCACAACGTGTTGATGATTCTGGGCGCTGTTTGGGCCTGTTTAAGCGCAATAAAAAGGATTTTTTTCAAATGTGACGATGGATGAAACATGGATCCACAATTTTTTTTTTTTTTTTTTTTTTTGTTTTTTTTTTTTTTTTTTTTTTTTTTTTTTTTTTTTTTTTTTTATACACCGGAATCAAATCGGCAGACAGCTGAGTAGACAGCAGCCGGTGAAAGCCGCTCGAAGCGACCCAAGACACAACAGCCGGCTGAGCAGGTTTTGACCTCTGTATTTTGGGATGCGCATGGAATAATTTTCATCGACTATGATGAGAAGGGAAAAACCATCAATAGCAAATATTATATAAAGTTAATAGTGTGTTTGAAGGCAGAAATCGCAAAGAAACGGACCCAAATGAACAAGAAAAAAGTGCTCTTTCATCAAGACGATGGCAAAATTGCAAGAACTGAAGTTCGAATTGCTTCCTCATCCACCGTATTCTCCAGATTTGGCCCCCAGCGATTATTATCTATTCGCACACCTCAAAAAAATCCTCGCGGAAACTGAGGTCTATTTTGGAGACAAAGACAAATCCTTCTACAAGAAAGGTATAGAAATGTTAGAAAAGCGTTGGGCAGGTTGTATCGCTTTTGAAGGAGACTATATTGATGAATGACGTAGAATTTTGCAAAACAAATGTATTTTAAGTAGCCAGACCAAAAACTTTTGAGGCATCCAGATAAGAATTATTCGCCTGACTGGTGCAAGCTTGTGTACAAAAATTACGATACTTTTGTGACAAGCGCGGTACGCGAGACGGTAGATCATAAGTCGAAGAGATTGAGTTCCAGTTATAAAAATACTGCAGAGTATATTTCATTATATTATTTGGGTACCACCTAGTTAAATACTGTAGCTGATACCGCCTAGCGTGAAAATAGCAAACTGTAGGTCCAATAAATGTTCTTAAATTATGCAAAATTTAAGTTGTATCAAACTAGCAAATGTTGGAGTTAAAATTTAAATAAAGACTTATTCATCACAAAAAAACAATATAACATTTCTCCAGATTAATGCTAAAAAAAATATATAGGAAAGGAAATTCTTTCTACTGCCTGAGGTTATAGAAGTTATAATGAGTCAGACGAAAAGGTTTCGTCTTGGTAGATGGTTATCTGTAAATACCAGTGTAACTACATTTTTAAGTTAGTTTAAGTTATTCTCTAAACGTATGTTCTAGAAAAATTGATTATTTTCACTAAAAAATTTATCAAAACAATTTTCCTGTCCATACCAAGACAAACTCAAATTGAGAAATTCAGTATTAAAAAATGTTTTTAAATGTAAATTTATAAATGAAAAGTTAAAATAAAAAAATACAGGCTCTATTAATGTTCCTTCGTTGGTTGCAGCTCTTCAAATTAAAATGTATAAATAATCAGATGGTAGAGTTCTTGTGCAACGAAACCATGAAGAAAAAAACTTATCCCAAAAGTTGTAGAGAAGAAGAAGAAACTCAAGAAGCAATTGGAATGTAAAGCTATGCCAGAATAAAAAATAAAAATAGAAACCAGAAAAACGGGAGAACGGAAAAAACTAAAACGGTAGAAGGTAATTTTTTTTTTTTTTTATGGGTCTAGCACACGTGCTACAGGGAAGTCCCTAAAGCGCTACAGGAGCGACACGTGTGCGGAGGAGAAAGCGATTCACGTTGTTCTTGAATCGCTGTAGATTGTACTCGATGGGAAACACAGTCCTGGGCAAACTATTCCAAAGGTATGATGTTCTCCATATAAAAGACTGCTTGAAAAGCGTTGTACGAGGAGTAACAAGCTGAACCTCATACGGATGTGAAGTATTAGCGCGACGTGTACTTTTAATATGCACCGCTCTGGGAGGAATTAAACGGGCCACATCCTTCGAACACTTTCCATAAAAGTACTTGTAGAATAGGCTCAAGTCGCCAACCGTTCTTCGATGTTCCAGCGAATCAAGGCCGTCGGTCAGTTCCGGGTGTCCAATCAGACGAATAGCTCTTCTCTGGATATAATCCAACAAATGCAGTGTATGTTTGGGAGCGGAGCTCCAAACATGGGAGCAGTATTCCATAGTTGGTCGAATTTGAGGTTTGTAAAGAATTAACAGTTGTTGTGGAGTGTAAAGCTTTCTGGTTCGAAACAATATTCCCAACTTTTGAGAAGCTCTCCTTGCTATGCCTGCAACATGTTCATGCCAGGACATATTTACTCCCAAATTAACGCCTAACAGATTGAGTGACGATGTTAGAGGGATGGAGTGCCCCGACATAACTATGTCGGGTTCTGCAACGTTAACTTTTTTAGAAAAAACTGCCGCCTGCGTTTTTGTAGCGTTAAATTCCACTTGGTTACTGTCACCCCAAGATAGAATTTCTTCCAGGTCTTTGTTAAATTGAATGACTTCCTGCTGTCTGCGGATATTCGTCTGAGTAGTCGATGTCCGAGCGTTCAAAGTGAATGAAGAGATAAGTGTACTGTCATCTGCAAAGCTGTAGATTGGATTCTCGGTCTTTTCCAGCAGATCGTTAATATAAATGAGGAAGAGAGTAGGAGACAGTATGGAACCTTGGGGCACACCGGCGTTGATAGTGAAGGTGTTAGAAAGAAATCTGTCGACTGCCACTCGTAAAGAACGCTCTCTGAGGAAACATGAGAGCCACAAACAGAACTTTTCAGACATACCATAAGAACGTAGCTTAGCCAACAGCCCATCGTGCCAAACACGGTCAAATGCCTTGGATATGTCAAGAGCAACCGCTCAAGATTCTCCAAAGTGTTCAATTGCGTTGTTCCAAACATGTGTTACATAAGTCAGAAGATCTCCTGTTGATCTATTTTTACGAAAGCCATATTGGTGATCACTAATAATGTTGAATCCTTCAAGATATTTTATAAGATGCTGATTGATAGCCTTTTCCATGACTTTCGATATTATTGAGAGTAGTGCGATTGGTCGGTAGTTATTTGGCAAGGTCTTCTTGCCTTTTTTAGGTATCGGCTGAACTGTGGCACATTTCCAGCAGGAAGGAAATATTCCCTTTCTGTAGGATAGGTTGAAAAGTCTACAGAAAACTGGTGTTAGTTCCCTCGCACAGTTCTTGAGAACTATGGCAGGTATTCCGTCAGCGCCTGAAGCCTTTTTGGTGTCTAGCTTCATGAAAATACGTTTTATGATACGCTGTCTGAAGATAATATCGGGCATCCTTGACTGCACTATGGGAATAGTAGGTGGTGTTTTTCCTTGGAAATCGACAGTAGAATGTGAAGCAAAGAGTTCAGCCAACAAGTTCGCTTTCTCAACAGGTGTCGTTGCAATAGAATTATCTGGCCGTGTGAGTGGTGGTATGGTGGACTTGGTGAAATTTTGACTAACTGCCTTAGCGACTGACCAAAAGGACCTGGAATTGCCGGGACAAGCGAGAAGTCTGTTTCTAATCCGTTGATTGTGTACCTCCTTGGTTTCGTCGATAATTTCTTTGCATCTGTTCCTGGCACGATCAAAGATGTTACGATTTATGGTGTTAGGATCTTCACGCCACTGTCGATATGCAAGATGTTTAGAAGCAACAGCTTCTTTGCATTTTAGGTCAAACCAAGGCTTGCCGTTGGAAGGGCATTTCTTCGAAAAAGGGATGTAAGCCTCCATACCGGCCAAAATAACATCGGAAACCTCCCTGGCGCAGTCAGATGGGTCGTCGGATCGAAAACAAACGTCCAACCAAGGGAAAGTTCGAAAATATTCCTTGAGATCTTCCCATTTAGCAGATTTGTAGTGTTTGACAGGTTGACACACATTGAGCCCGCAACGTGGTTTTTTTAAAAAGGTGTTTTCTGTCCAGACCTGCAAAACATGTGTTAGTTCTGGAACTTGGCTCCATAAATGCAGGGCAACAGAAAAATAGTTAATCACTGCATATATGCTAGCCCCGTCAAAGCTACTCTTTTAAAGCGGTAAAACAGATATCCGGCCGAAAAGGCAGTCCTGCTGAATTCGAGTATCACAGTTGCGCTAGCTCGAACAGGAAAATAAATGAAGGGTTTTAGTTCAAAACTGGACATGTCCAGAAATCGACTTTTTAAGAAAATCAATTTTTAAAGTTTGCAAGTCCAAAACTGAGGGAAAACAGGTTATTAAGAAACCTAAAAAGTAATGTTTGTTTCAACAAATATATATAATTAAAAAAATGTACATTTTTTGTTTAAAAAACTAACTGTAAAATTGTTTATATTATTAGAATTTTAAAAAATGTCAAAATTTTTCTGTTCAAAACAGGATTTGTCTATTCTTAAATTGTTCAAAATAAGTTATGTCCATTATAAAACAATTTTTTTCTCAGAACCATTACTATTTTTCTGTAAATTATTTAATTTTAAAACCAATTAAAAAAAAATTAAAAAATTAAAATCAACAAGTTCAAACTATTAGCTAAAATTTCGTAAATTATTTGGGTTTTTGTAAAAATATTGAAAAAAAAAAAAATAGATTTTTGACTTTTCTGACCTTACGAGAATTTTGTTAAACATTTTCCTAGCGTTTTCACTACAAAATTTAGACAAGTGAATAATGTCCTTGAATTATTCTGCAGGGATGGCACTTTTCTTGAAATAAGATTGCAAAAGCAGCTAAAACTCGGTTGGCCCGGCATATGCTACTCTGCTGGACTTCTTAGACATCCTGGTCTTCGTGGACCTGGACTGCTTGGTTGGGTTGAGTGATTTTTGACAACGAACTACATTACAATTATTTCTTTGAAAAAAACACCGCTGCAGTTTGCAGCTACCTGGTTTTTTGTATTGGAAAGTGGAATTTGCTTCTGTATTTTTTGTCCTCAAAAAAGTGTGTACAACTTTTAATCACGACTGCTGGATATTCATAACTTTGAAGGGACTAGGTGTGGCCCTTGCTGTCTTGACATTCTCCACCCAATCCTCAGGAGTCTCCGTTGTTTTGTTGATGTTAATAATTACCATGTTTTTATAGCACTTCACATCAGGCCACCATGGACATAGCCAGTTATAAACTTATTTTTAACAGAACATACATTTCTTTTAGAAGCTCTATTCTAGGAGCTTTCTTGCTTTGAACAGAAATAAATTGTCTGTCCTTTAGTACTTCTTGTATACCAATAGATGGCAGTTAAAACTCGTTTCCGAATTTTTTGGTCATGTTCAGTTTTGAACTAAAACCCTTCAAATATTGAAATCAAAACAGATCTACTATCAAACTACATGCTACAGAAATGCACCACGCCTTATTATGTAAGGTAGGAAATATAAAGGAAAACCCAAAGGGAAAATCGTTTCAATGCGATCAAACGAAACCTATTTTTGTAAGAATACTACAATGGAGATCTGATTTTTTGAGAACTTTGTATCGTGATGCCAGTTAAACGTATCATAAAAAATCGACGCTACAGACAGTTTATTTGATTTTTAAGACATTCTTCCTACATGTATTGAGAAGTGTCTTATTATTTGCATCAGTAACATCGAAAATAGAATATAGATGGAACATTGTTGCATGCATGTGAACCCAAAATAAACGTATAATGATCACGCCAAATGAACTAAAAATGTGTAATGTTTACAAAACGAATTACATCCCTTGAAGGTCTAAAAAAAACCCTTTCCAATATCCGTAACGTAATAAACATAATAGTGATATGAAAAGCCTGAACGGATATCGAGTATACGAGTGAGCAATAAAAAGCACGAAATCCATTTGAATATTTTAATGGTAAGTTACGGCCAATGGGGAAATATCCTTTTGTGGAAGCTGAACGTTACATTATGCAGGGAATGGATATTATCCAAGTACAATGCTGTGTCAACGTCTCAATCGAAGAGGTTTGCTGATCGCGGCCCAATCTTTACGTATATAGACTTTTTCGATATAGATATGAGGTTTTTATATCATTGTCAGGTGGATGGTCGGAGATGGAGAACTTACGGGGGTTCATTCGGAAGTTTTTATCGTTTTTATGCCAGAAAATAAGAATAACCATGCATATGTTCCTATCTTAGTAACGTATTATTAGAAGATTGCAAAAGTTCGTGCCCAATATTCATAGATGGTAGAAGAATGCACTTTTGACTGTGCTGATGTTTCTTTTATAACCATATTATATTTGGCAGTTATCTAAATGCGTCGTGAGTTAACATAGCTTTTAAAACAAAATTTTTAAAATTAATTTGTGTGCAAAGTTAATATTCAAAATGGAAAATGAAAAGTTACGTTTTCGTCCTGTTATGTTGTACGAATTTAAAAAAAGGAGTGAGTGTTGGAACTGCAACAAAAAAGACGTTTATTTGGATTGTGCTCCTGTTCTTAGGATAGTTAAAAAGTGGTTTGGTGGATTTCGAAATGGTGACTTCAATCTGAACGAAAAATTTCGCTCTGGGTGATCTTCTGGCATTGATAATGACTATATCGGTGAATAATAATCCACGGATTACCACCAAGGCATTATCTTTCATCATCTTTCATCATGACAACGCAAAAACTTAGGCTGTTAAAATGGAAAGTCCTCTAGCAGCCGCCGTATTTCCCTTCAGATTTTCATCTGTTTCGCTCTCTGCAAAATAATTTGAATGGCAAAAAAATTGATTCTATGGAAAAAGTCAAAAACCACCTTACGACTTTCTTTGAAGAGAAACCACGCAGTTTCTACAAAGAAGGAATTCACAAACTTGTAAAACGATGGGAGACAGTTATAGAAAATGGTGTAGAGTACATTACTGATTAATAAATACTATTTTTTATGAAAATGTGTTGTATTTAATTTGGTTTCTAATAGGGCACGAACTTTTGCAACCACCCAATATATTCCTATCGTTACCTTATCCAATCTTTGCTATATTAAGCATCCATGTATCGATACCCTCTTTTGCGTAAGGTGCTGTCACAAGGCACGGTAGTTCTAAATACGCAAGCAGACAGTATTCTCGATATTGCATTTTCATTTCATGATTGTCAGTGTCGCTTCTTTTTCTTCCGAATCTACTTTAAATTTTCATAACGCAAAATTCCACGCAGTTGCTATTGGAGTCTCTATGGCGATGTTGATAATCCTCTTATATTACCAAACACGGTACATTCGGTTGAGTAGGAACGTGTCGCTGAAAACTTATAGTCTATAAAAATTTTTTTTTTTTGAAGTTATTGTTGATACCCCTGTCAATAATGTTTTGTGAGAAGAGATTCATTTTTAACCTTATTTATGTATAAATAGTACATTATCGAATATTAGTGCTGCAAATGCTTGGCGCTTCGAGGCTGTGTTCCTATGTAATCCTCCAAAAGGTCTGAAAATGACGCCTACAGCGCCTGCTAAGTATATAGACAAGTCGAGAGCATTCATTAGCAAGTGGGTAAAACGACACTCTCAGTTAAGAAATATTGATGATCTACCAGAACGTGGCTCGAGAGGAAGAGAAGTATCGGACAAGGACGAAAAAATGTTTATTATCCAGGTTCTCCCGAAATTCACAATTAACTGGGCGCCATGTGTCGCAAAAACTAAAGTAGAAAGGTTTAGATATACCGTATGAAATGATTCGCACTCTAATATCCGGGCTAACGATTTGAAGTGAAGGATTACAACCAAGCAACCATTGTTGAGTGAAAAACACAGAGAAAAACGACATATCAGAACAACGTAATTTTTTCCGATGAAGCTTCGTTTCTTATTTTATCCCCCCACAAGCCTGGTCAATTTTCACTAACTAATTGGTTCAGCGCAATGTGAAACACCCTGTGAAGAAGATCCATATTTTGGAACATTTTGGGAGAGCCTTCATCATTACCTACAATTTGGACGCTGAAAACATGATTTACAAGGTCTTAGTACCCAAACGGTAGTCTGTTGATAAAAATGAGGAGTTAATGCTTCAAGAGGATAGCGACCCCAAACATCAGACTAAAACGAGTAGCCAGTGGAAAGGAGAATCCGGTATCGTTGCCCTAGATTAGCCATTCCAGTGGCCCAATGCAAACCCAATCGAGAAGGTGTAGTCATACATCAAGTAGAAGTTTCGTAGAAAAAGGTGTACACAGTGAAGCGGCTGCCACAGTAAATTCAGGCAATTTGGAAATATTTGTCCCAAGAATACGCGCAAAATATCGTCGAAAGTATGCGCCGAAGATGCCAGGCGATCGTCGACGTTGATGAAGACTGGACGAGATACTGAATCATTAGTATTTTAATGGCGATCCTTTACTGTCGCCATACAGTCTTACTTAACAGGCTGTAAATAAAAACCACCAATTTGCGCGCAGGCTCTAGTCTGTGAACTTTTCAGGGGTTTTTTAATTTCCCAGTTTCTCATCTTCTATTTTAGTTCATGTAGTCATGAAGGTTTATGAGCCAGGAACATATATCTAGCACTATCTTTCCTTCTGACAGCGTCCCAATAATTTTGCTTATCTTAGCTGCACTGCTACGTCTTTCTATACCTCGACGTGGAAACGCTACAATCTTCATAACTGAATGATTTTTATTACTTAAAAATACTTATATAAATTTTTACACTTGTCCCGGTATTTTCCAATTTAAACTGGCAAAAGACGACCTTAAAATGCACTTAGGTGCACTAGGCGCCTAGTCTGCTAACTAAATCCGTCCTTATGGTCGATGTGATAGATGTCGGGATTTAATAAAAGAACTCCGCTTGCAATAAATGTTTTCCCTTCCGATCGACTGAGAGCACTTTTATGTTAATATAGTGGAACCAATAATTCCCTTTCGAAATTTATGATAGTCATTTAAGAATGATGCGATTTGGACAAATTCCGATTGCAAAAAGACCATTGCCATTGGAGGTAGTTAATTAAATATAAATCATTCAGGCAATATCTTAATATATAGACATAAAAATCAAATATATTGGCTACCAATTTTAAACGGTTAAAATATTTGAGGTAATTGCATGTAATCCTGCTTATTTGTATGTATAAAAGAATAGTATTTTGACTAATATTCAAATATCTCGTTCTAGAGGATCGATGGACGAAGCTCTGTCTATTTTTGAGTTCTATTCATCAAAAAATAAATAGATTTCCAAAAAAATATAAACGGGCTCTTTTTTGACCTTTGATCCGTAAAGTCTACACTCTAAAGGACTTATATTTAAGCGATTGCCTTCCTATTTAAAAAATAGGGAAATATGAGTCAAGATTTGCAACGCTTTGTGTCCAAAATATTGAACTAATTTGTGTATCCTGCAGGGCGCTACTGATATTTATTATTTATGTCAACGATTTACAATTTTATTTATGAATAACAAAATTAAAACATTTTATTTACTATCATACCGATATTCACATATGGCACTGAAACGTGAGCTTTAAATAAAAGTATAATAAATAAACTCCAGGTAACCCAAAGAGAAATGGAGAGGAGAATGCTAAATATTACACTCCAAGATCGTATTGCCAACATCGAGATACGAAGAAGATCAAAAGTGAGAGATGTAACATAACGAATATGTAATGAGTTTTCCATTAGGGATGTTCGACTTTTAACAGCTCATAGCGGCCATGTTGGTTGGCAGATGTTTGACATCTGATGTCAGTTGTGTTTAGTAAGGTTTGCCATTCAATTATGAATCGCTTGGAAATTCTCCAAAATTACTCCAAAATAACTCGATGCTGCAGGAATATTTCTTTCCAGGATTTGACAAAATGGACGCAGACGACTTTTATTTCCAACACGATGGCGTACCGCCCCATATTTCCGGCCCAAACATGGCTTTACTGTGTGCCAGGTTCGGTGAGTCATTAATTTCACGAAATGGCCCTACCACTTGGCCGCAGAGAACGTGCGATTTAACGCCTTTGCGCTATTTTCTTTGGGGCCATGTTAAATTACAAGTTTACGGCAACAAACGAGCAACTCTTGATGCACTTAAAGCCAACATTCGGCGTGCCATAGCCGGCGTAAGGCCGGAAATGCTGGTCCGAGTCATGGAAAATTGGTGTAAGAGGATTCGCGTCTGCAAAAAGAGCCGCGGCGGCCATTCAAGCGATATCTTGTCTAAATATTAGATGGCATAAAATTTCCCGTTAAACAAAAGTTTCAGAATGTATTTTGCTTAAAAACTCTTTGTTTTATTCAATTTTAAAGTTATGATGCTCTTAATGGAAAACCAAAATATTAAGGTGGAATTGGGAGGGGCATATCGCGTGGATGACTAATAACAGATGGGAATGCCGTAAGGTTAAATGGAGGCCTAGAGAACATAAAAGATGCAGAGGTAGACCACAGACAAGATGAACGGATGACATAAAAATATTAGCGGGAGACCATTGAATGCAAAAAGCAAACAACAGGAACAAACAACAAATGGAACTATGGATGGAATAAGCTAATGATGATGATTTACTAATATGGAGTGAAAAGTTACTTTCCGACAGATGGTAATACAAACAAAAAGCCACGGAATTTTCAGTTAGTGTTAATTCTCAGGAGATTCGATGGAATAAAAAGAATTTCGTGTGTTGGGAAAAATACAACTAGAACGCAAGAATGGCTTGAGAATTACTATGGCAGTCGTACATACATAGTAATATAGACATTTTCGTTTTTATAATTGAAAGAATCCTGTTCGGCCGAGTTTTCTTATTTTTGACCGATCCAAGTAATATTACGCAATTATACGAAGTCAGTAGATATAGTCTGGCCACTAATAATTAATAATTAGACTAAATAATTTGAATCTACTTCAGCTAATACTGGCATCTAAAAATATTAAAAAATAAAATAAAACCAATTTTCTTAGAGAAATGTTACTAATCGGTAGATTATTTCTTGAGTGATGCCATGGTACTTGTGTACTTGCAAAGAATTTGCTTAATTATCTGTGCTAATAAATTCTTGTATTTTTAGTCCAACTCATGTTTTCAAATTTTATAACTTGCTCATATTACGATTATATTTTTGGTCGACAAACATATCCAATCGTTGTAATTGACAGACGTAATATATGGAATTTTGGTTTGATTTTGAATTTACACATGAACAGGGTATATTGTGACAGGCGTAAAATCTGGAATATATAGAATGTCTGTTGTAAAAGCTATTTTAGCTATTTCAATAGGCGCGTTATCAAATTTTAAATAAATTATACAGGGTATCTTAAAAAAATGTAAATTGGAAAAACTGAAAAATTTAAAAAATCTTTTCTTGCACTTTAAAAAACGACGTTTTTGTGTCTTTTAACTCATTATTTGGGAAAACTTGGGAAAACTCAAGATATTTTTTTTTGAGGTTTAAAGAAAAGAAAAGTCGAGAGTGCTAATAGTAATAATTACAATTACAATAAATAATATACCCTGAGAATAATATTTGTCTTAAAAACAAAACTATGACATACCTGATCCAATTGGTGTTGACAAACCTCTGCTACTACTGCCACTGCTACATCCAGCCTCATCTTGCCCAACCTCTAACGTATGGTTCGTCCTTTTTAATAATCCCTGCCCATCTTCAGTGCAATCTATTGTTTGTACTGTATTAGCGGGGTCGGGAGTGGTATGGATTATTAGGTGACCACTAGTATCACCACTGCTTAGAAGAAAGATTGGCGTCGTGGTACCTGTAAAAACGATATAGAATGTACAGGGTGGTCCGAATTGGACACTTTTAAAGGTAAACCCCTTTATCTAAAGGAGGCAGACGAAAACTGATGTCGATGTCTAAGGCTCAATTTTTATGATAAACTCAATGGTGAAAACCGCATATCGATATCTGGTACCGTTTCAGATATGCAGGGTGTTTTTCAAAAATCTGTATTTTGGAAAAATGTTTGTAATTCTTTTCCTATTGAAAATTTTTCTGTAAAAACATTCTCAAAGCACTTTTCACGTGGATTTCAAGAGTGTAAGTTACATTTTTTTACAACTAATATTTTAGTAGTTATTAACGCAAAAATATATTTTTTTAATGGGATACCCTGTATATTTTTCCTTATCTGAATAGAGCTTTAAATTAACATCCTAAAAATATGGCACACTTTATATTTTGCTTAAATCTACTTTAAAATATAAAGGTTTTCAGTTTTTACGCGAGTTTTAAATGCACATTTTGTGAAGTAGGCTTTAGACGGAGCGGCAATATCAATTGTTTACCGATAGCAGCCAAATCGTAAAAAAAATTCCCAGAAGTAACTCTAAGAGTCATAACCATAATGAAATTTACTAAATGCTTTAGTACTATGGGACAAAAAGATAACCATTGAAAATAAGAAGAGAATTTACAACTCAATAGTGAAAAGTATAATAACTTACAGCTCCCAGGTGTGGCCATTGAAGAAAAGAACAGAAAAAATACTAACAGTTACAGAAATGGATTTCTGGAGACGAGCAGCCAGAAAATCCAGAAAAGACCGCATACTAAATGACACGATAAGACGAGCTTTAGAAATAAAGCACGATATAGTGGACGAAATCAGAACCCAACAGTTGGTATGATACGGACATGTACAGAGAATGTCACAAGACCGACTACCTAAAAAGATTTTAAATTGGAACCCTCAGGGAAAAAGAAAGCGAGGAAGACCACGCCAAAGCTGGAGCAAGGAAGTACTAGAGAGAGATCTGGAGGAGGAGGGATGGAGAAACCGGGAGGAGTGGAAATTAGGCATCGGAAGACGGAAGACGTTATAAAACCGATTGAGATATATATATATATATATATATATATATATATATATATATATATATATATATATATATATATATATATATATAGTACTTTAAACTATGTAGAAAGTAAAACAAAACAACAATAGGAAAAAATTTTCAATAGGAAAAGAATTACAAATATTTTTTCAAAATGCAGATTTTTGAAAAACACCCTGTATATCTGAAACAGCACTAGATATCGATATGTGGTTTTCACCACTGAGTTTATCATAAAAATTGAGCCTCAGACATCGACATCAGTTTTCGTCTATCTCCTTTAGATAAAGGGGTTTGCCTTTAAAAGTGTCCAATTTGGACCACCCTGTACAGTCTGTCAAGTAAGAACGTGACCGCCCGTATTCTTGAAAAAATGTATTTCGAGAATATTTTTTGCCAACGGCGCAGTTACTTTAGTAAGTTGTCTAATCGCCTCCTGCATCAATAATCGTCTGGCATCTTGAAGGCATGCTGTTGACGAGATTTTCTGCATACTACGGCAATAATCTCCAAAGTTTTCGAATCTCGCGAGACAACTGAGTCAAAGCCCTCAGAATCTTTCCTCTGAGCTTTCTCTTTACAAGGTAACAAACGTTTTCAATAGGATTGGCGAACGGCGATTGTGAGGGCCACTCTAGTATCTTGTCGGGGACACCAGCGAGCCGTTACGCGACGTGATGTTCGTCCAGCAAAGGTTTCTCCAATGTACTTCGGAATTTGACATCATGAACACGAAGATGTTATCGAATGATCTCATGGGACACATTCCAACCCGATTTTCTTAATTTTGCCGCTTCTTGACGCAGCGTCAATTTCGGGTCCCGTGAAAATAAGCACACGATTCGTTTTTCGACTTTGGAAGTGACTTTGCCTACCGAGCCACGTTCTGGCAAGCCGTCGACATTTTTCGTCTCGTTCTTCACTTCTTCACAAACGGTACCGACTTTTTAATATATTTAGCTGTCAAAGAACGTGTCATTTTAGGTCCCTTTGGATGGGAACAAAGAAAGGCCGATGCGCAAACAAGTGACTCATTTTGGATTTTCCGTGACGAAAGTTCGGAATCGACTGATATGTTACTTTTACTAAAATGCATCGTAGACAAAGGTTCCCTCTACCGATTTCTTGTTGAATCGCTAGAATCGCATCTACCAAAAATGAATTATCGCGGTCATGTTACTTGATAGACTGTACCACTTATAAAAAAGACTAGTGCTAATTATATCAGGTAACTGACATAATCAATAAAAATGTATCGCAGGTACTTCGTTTTTAACTTTTTATAACAGTTTAATAGAAAATTTGCCGCTTTCAAACTCTTAGATGTTTTGGTCTCATTTTTGCAAATTTTACTTACCCAATCTTTTAACGCTCTGCAAATATACTCCCTTTTTAAATTCCGAATTAGGCTGTTGCAAAATAATCTGTCCAATTTTAGATTCATTTCCATCGTCCAACAAAATATTATTCTTAACCAGATTATCCGTTCTTAGCAAAATATGGCCACCGTCAAGAGTCTTCGTACTGCGTAACAGGATAATGTTATTGGTACTGAGTTCGGTGCCATTGATAGTTCGGATTATTTTTGGGGTGGTGTTAGGCATTTGTTTTTCGGGTTCGAGTTTAGGTGTGGTGGATGAAAGGTCGTCTTCGGAACTGTTCGAAGAACCTGAAACAAGAAATGTGCAGTTGTAAGCGTCGTTGATTATAGCACCAGCAAGACTAAAGGATCGTCGTCGGTCTTAAATCGAAAGCAATGAAATATCATATATTTAGTCAACACTCATAAGTAATAATACATGGACAAATTTCATAGAAAACTAAGCAATTTTCTTCATAATTTGCTTCTGTAGTTTTAGGGATACTTTTTCAGTGAAACCAATTTAAATTTAACCTTTACCTAACAAACGAAACAATAGGACGGCAAAAACATTTCTTAAGCTATGGTAGGTTTTAGCTTCAAGGGGGAGAAAACTTTTTAGGATGCTCTTGTAGATCGTAAAACTGTTTCTTTAGAAACAAAATCTTTAGATAAACTGCTATATAACTTACTAAACTCTGTCATAATAAAGCTTAATGGCAAACATAAAAACCCTTAAGCACCACTTAATGAACATTCTTTGTGAGTGCTGGAAAACCCGTTCTTCCATGGCTTTAATTGGCTATTTGGAGAAAGTGTCGTTGGTTTTCGTGTTTTCTTGATAGACCTTTAATAGCTTTCTCTGAACGTGATATTCAGCAAATTAAAAGTTGTGTAATTGAATTGCATGACAACTGGTTAATTCATAATTTCTTTGTGCTTGTCATGATATTTCTATTTTTGATATTCGGACCAGCCTAACGTGAAAACAGATAACTTAGATTTAAAAAGCCGAAAACACAATTCCATTACCAATCTGCTTACAGTAACAAGATACAAATACTAATAAAAGCTCTTCATAGGATGTATTATACTCTCTGCGTACGAGAAGCTTCCTCGTTATGTTCTCGATAGTAAGTTCTTTTAAAAATATTGAAATACTATGTTTAATATCTAGTACATATATATATATATATATATATATATATATATATATATATATATATATATATATATATATATATATATATAAATAAGATATGAAAATAATTGGGAACTCGGCAAAGGGGCACAAACAGATGTTCACACAATATTCATTTAGCCAATATTTCGGTCCTAGGTTGGGACCTTCATCAGGGCACAAACTGAAAAAGAGATAATGAAGCAACCAATAAGGAAAGTCGGGCGTAGAAAATTATTATTGTTAAATTTAATTTTTAATTTTTTAATTTATAATTTTTAATAAGTACTTATTGTTGTTATAAAGAAGTATACATTATTATTATTATTATAAAGAAGTACCAAAGTAAAAGTTGCAAGTGACTCACATGCAGTGTGCGAATTAATCTAACTAAAATGGCCATAAATAACAATTGTCATAACAAAGACCAACACTGAAACAAAACAGCCACTATTCACTAACAGCTAGTGAATAGTGGCTGTTTTGTTAGATACGGCAACTTTTGCTTTCTCTCTCTTTATTTGTTATATATATATATATATATATATATATATATATATATATATATATATATATATATATATATATATACATATACCAGGTGTACAAGTATGAAATGCGGATTTCAGACAACGCACGAGTGATAAATTGGAAAAGTGTGTGCATAGTGTTAAATTGTTGTGTTCAATATGTCGCATTCGCGGACAGCATTAATTTTTTGTTTTCATTTGAAGAAAACTGCTGTTGAATCATACCGATTACTTCGAGAAGCTTATGGTGAACATGCTCCATTGCAAGATACGTGTGAACGATGGTTTCGGCGTTTCAAAAGTGGTGACTTCGATGTTGCAGACAAGGAACGTGGAAAACCGCCAAAAAAATTCGAAGATGTGGAATTGCAAGCATTGTTGGACGAAGATGATTCGCAAACACAAAAACAACTCGTGGAGCAATTGGGCGTTAGTCAACAAGCTGTTTCCAATCGGCTACGAGAGATGGGAAAGATTCAAAAGACCGGTAGATGGGTATCACATGAGTTGAACGACAGGCAAATGGAAAAGCGCAAAAACACGTGTGACATTTTGCTCGCTCGGTACAAAAGGAAGTCGTTTTTGCATCGTATAATTACAGAGAATGAAAAGTGGATTCATTTTGAGAGTCTCAGGCGCAAAAAATCATGGGTAGACCCAGGCGCACCATCCACATCGACCGCAAGACCGAATCGCTTTGGCAGAAAGACGATGCTCTATGTTTGGTGGGATCAGAGGGGCGTGGTCTACTATGAGCTGTTAAAACCTGGGGAAACGGTTAATACTAAACGTTACCAACAACAATTGACCGATCTGAACCGTTCGCTGCTTGAAAAAAGGCCAGAATACCGAAAGAGGCAACACAAAGTCATTTTTCTACTGGGCGTGGTATTCACAAATTGCCCGAAAGATGGGGAAAAAAAAATGTATTATAAGCGATGGAGCATACTTTGAATAAAAGCACTTTTTATCATTCTTCATATATATATATATATATATATATATATATATATATATATATATATATATATATATATATATGTAGTCGCAAAAGTTTCAGTTATGCTTGCACCTTATATGTTGTTTGTACCGGAGGATGTAGTGCTGATTGGTCGGTGCTGTCCTTTCTGGGCTGACGTAGAATGTCTCGGCGTTGCTCAGTGGAGTATTAGTTGCTGATACGTTGGTGTATTTTGTTATTTCGCATTTCCAAGCAGCTGAGAGTGTATATATATATATATATATATATATATATATATATATATATATATATATATATATATATATATATATATATATATATATATACACACACTACCGTCAGAAAGTATTTGGTCACCTAGAAATTTCAATGTAATTGCCAAAATTTAATACCTAATTAAACCCTTTTATTATATTAGGTACATTTAAGTGTTCTTAACAAGTGTCCATCCTAAAATTGTTTAGATAAGCCTTTTTGGTAAAATCACAAATTAAAAAAAATTAGAACAAATTTCCAAGTTTTGCATGATAATCGTTTTGAGGCGATTTCTGAGAATTCCAATTGAAGGAAGAACTCATTTCTAGTTTCTAGGGATTATGGAAATTCCTAGTGACATTTTATGATAAAAACTATACTATAAATACCATTACCCTTTTGGAAATTAACCATTCGAAATAGTACTTTGCCACTGATAGAGGCTCAATTGTTTTATGAAAATACCAAAACGAAAGAAATTTCCATTGAAAATCGGGCTCGACAAATCGCGAGTGATATGCGTATGCCAAGGAGAACGGTGAACTACATCGTAAAAAAATTTTCTGCGGGACATGGAATTCCCAACCAAAAACGTTCAGGAAGGCTTTGAAAAACGACTCCCGTTGAAGACAGAGTTATAACAATGTCCAGCAGACGTAATCGCCGCCTAACCGTACCAGAAATCACGGCTCAAGTAAACCTGGAGCGGCCCATCCCCAACAGCCTAACAACCGTGAAGAACAGTGGACTACGTGGGAGAGTTGCAGTGAGGAAACCACTTATTAGGCAAGTGAATAAACGTAAACGATTAGAATGAGCCCGAGAACATGAAAATTGGATATCAGAATAATGGAATTCCGTCCTTTGGAGCGATGAATCTAAATTCGAAATTTTCGGTGCAAATCGACGAATTTACGTGCGGTGGTCAGCTGGAGAGAGGATGTTGGAATCCTGTCAGTTGCCTACAGTAAAACATGGTGGAGGTTCAGTAATGGTTTGGGATTGTTTTGGCAACGGTAAAGTTGGAAAAATCTTTAGGATAGAAGGAATCATGCGAAAAGAACAGTATCAAGAAATTTTGCTAACTCAAATCCTTCCTTCTGGAAGAGATATTTTTCAGGAGAATTTATTTTTCAGCATGACAACGACCCTAAACATTCTGTTAAACAAATTAGAGAACTTTTGGACCAATGGAAATCCGATAACGTCCTGGAAGTGATGACTTGGTCTCCACAATCACCCGACTTGAACCCCATCGAACTGCTGTGGGACCATTTGGACAGGTGTGTTCGAAAACTTAATCCAACATTAGAAAATCACTTGTGGGAACTTTTACATGCAGAATGGGTTAAAATAACCGAAGAAGAAACTCTGAAGAAACTACTGGACAGAATGCTGAAACTATGTAAAGTGGTAATTAAAAACAAAGGAGGTCACATAGATGAGAAAATTCCTAGAAAGTCATGAATAAATAATAATTCATTACAATGTTGTCTTGGGACTGAAATAACTAGGTAAGCAAATACTTTCTGATGGTAGTGTATATATGGAAATAAAATATAAACTGAATTCTTTTTTTTTTAAAAAATGTATTTACAATGATGAAAAAATCAAAAAAACCTTACTTTTCTACGTAGTCTCCCCTCTTCAAAATAAATTTTTCTCACCGAAAATGAAGTTTTTCATATCGTAAAATGAAGCAGGTCTCGTCAGGAGCCAACTGCGCACAAACACAGGAGGGGATTATTACAACCTTTTGGACCAGCTGGATGAGAAAATTCGTGAGAAAAGGCCCGATTTGCACAAGAAACAAATCATCTTTCATCATGACAACGCAACTTCTCACAGAGGTGCTTTGGGAACGGCAAAACTGGTCGGATTAAAGTACGAATTGTTGGAACATTCACCCTATTCGCCAGATCTGGCTTCGTCTGACTTCCATCTATTCCCAGATCTCAAAAGATATTGTAAATGTTGATAGTTTTTAGTGCTGCTGTGATTGAAAATGCTCTCTCAAATCATCACGCGCAGCTTATTTCATTTCATTCTGAGCCAGTTGAACCTTTAGATTACAAATATATTACAAAAAGAATATTTTCACGAAAAAGATTACTTCTGTTTAGGCAGGAGCTACAGATTGTTGACTGGAACTCCATAATGGAGTGCAATGACATCAATGTATGCTATAATACATTTATAAATAAAATAAAATGTCTAATGAATGTAATTTTTCCAATAAAAAAATATAATTGTAAAAAACTTCATAATGGTTGGATAACTAAAGGCACAAAAATTTCATGTAAAAATAAGAGGAAATTATATTGTGAGAGAAAGAAAGGTAAAATTTCCAACGATGAATACGAGAGATATGATAAAATTTTAAAGAAAGTTATATTGGAAGCTAATAGAAAACCAAATGCTGAATTTATTTTAAATTCTGATAATAAAACTAGGGCAACTTGGTCATTAGTAAGAAAGGTATCTGAAAATTCTCAAAAAAATTCAATAATCAACACTTTTGCGCCGAACAGCAGATATTACATCTATACCCGTGACAGCAATGTAATGCTTTAAAACAATTAGTTTATTAATTCTTGCCCAGATGTTGATAGTAGTGGGACAGTTGACTCATTCCCTATAGGAGGGTGTCAGCGGACGATATTCTTAGAACCAACTAGCATCGAAGATGTCTGTAGTGCATAAAAAATTTGAAAAACAAAAAATCTGTAGGAGAAGACCTGGTGCCTGTTTCGCTTTTGAAGAACAGCAGATATTATATCTATACCCTTGGAATATATTATTAATGTTATGTTCTCGACAGGAATTTTTCCAGACCAATTAAAGCTTGCACACATAAAAGCCATACATAAAAAGGTGACCGAGCTAAAGAAAAAAATTATAGGCCGGTATCACTACTGTCAAATGTAAACAAAATTTTTGAATATTGTACTCCAGGTTAATATCCTTGAATGCGCGAAACATTATCCTGGCTGATCAGCAGAATGGTTTCAGTCGACATAAATCTACTAATAGAGCTATTTATCAAGCCATGTCAGAGATTCTTAATTCTTTAAATGACGATAGGGTGATTGTGGCCATGCTTCTCGATTTGTCAAAAACATTTGTCTCGGTAAATCACTCAATACTTTAACAATAAAACTACTTAATTACTTTGTTAACTGTCACTAAATATATTTGTAAAGATTTTACAATTGCGTTATCACGATTTCGTAGTACAACTATATTGTCAAACGCTTAACTAATACTAAAACAGATTTTTGGTATTTTATGTTTACATGATGAACAGATCTTGGTCTATTTTATGTTAAAAAAGTTTGAACAAAAGAGAATTTGCTACGTTTAATTGACTATTCAGTAAATTTATATTATGGTCCTTTGAATGTCTGTAAATTTCCATAGATTCTAAGAAGTTGAGTTTTGACCCTTTAAGTGCCATATGGAGTATTTGTAAACAATCGATATTGGGAAAAGTATGGCCTGTTTCTAAGAAGTGTTTAGCAAAGTGTGATTTTTCATTTTTTAGCCTATAAGAGGCATTGTGTTCTGCGAATCTTGTCTTGAAATTCCGTCCCGTTTGGCCTACGTAACAGCTATTGCACTCTTGACAATTAAGTTTATAAACTCCTGATTTATTGTATTTATTAGTTTTATCTTTGGCATTAAAAAATATATTGGATAATTTTTGAGCGGGTTTTAAAGCTATTCTTGTTTTTTCAGTCGTGAGAACTTGGGATATTTTATCTGAGATGGGACCAAAAATATGTCAGAGGTATGAATGTTTTCTTACTCTCCATATGGCACCTAAAGGGTCAAAGCTCAACTTCTTAGAATCTATAGAAATTTACAGACATTCAAAGGACCATAATATAAATTTACTGAATAGTCAATTAGACGTAGCAAATTCTCTTTTGTTCAAACTTTTTTAACATAAAATAGACCCACATCTGTTCATCATATAAACATAAAATACCAAAAATCTGTTTTAGTCTTAGTTAAGCGTTTGACAATGTAGTTGTACTACGAAATCGCGATAACGCAATTGTAAAATCTTTACAAATATATTTAGTGACAGTTAACAAAGTAATTAAGTAGTTTTATTGTTAAAATGTACTGTCACAAAGTAACGGACCACTCAATCAACTCTTACTCAATACTTTGCTTAAAATTAGAGAAGTAATAAAATAAAATCCTATTTAAAAAACAGAACACAATGTGTTACTGAAGCAGACCCTTGTGGAAAGCTTGCTTGCTCTGAGATGGTCATAATAAAAAAGGGTGTACCTTAAGTTTCAATTTTAGGACCCCTGCTATATATATTGTATACTAATGAATTGCTTAAGGTGTCGCATGAACATATGGTGCTGTATGCCGATGATACTATCCCTATCTTTAAAGAGGATAATAAAGATCTCCTACTTCAAAAGATGGTTAATACACTCGACCTATTAAGGCAATATTTTACTTCGAACGATCTACTTTTAAACATTTCAAAACCACAGACCATTCTATTTCCTAACAGAAGTAATGAACGTGTAACAGTAATATATGACAATATTGATGTAGTTTCGGGGAATGAGATTTTATTTCTTGGAGTAATTGTGGACAGGGGACTTGACTGGAGGTGTCATGTCAGTGTTTTGGCCAATAATATGGCTAAGTATTGTTATGCGCTAAGAGTCATTTTAGATCATGTTGGTGAATCTTCTTATTACGCCTACATTCATTCTCGTATGAGATATGGAATCATCTTTTGGGGGAATTCCTGTGAAATAAACAGAATTATGGTTTTGCAAAAGAGGTGTTTAAGAGTGATAGAATGAAGGCAAGGGATAGTTGTAAAAATGTATTCATTTCAAAAAGGATTTTTACTGTAATAAGTTTGTATATATATGAAGCAGTATTATTTGTTCATAATAATAAAGATCTATTTCAAGAAGGCATAAGAGTTTGAACATAATACTAGATTAAAAAATGATTTAAAATCAAATAAAAGTAAATATTCTTACATACAAAAGGATGTACATATTTGTATTCTAAGATTGTACAATAGTTTTCCAAATCATGTTAGAATTTTAAGAACGAACTGGCTGAAACTAGTAATTAAGAATTATTTAGTCCGTAAGGCGTTTTATAGCTTGGAGGAGTTCTTCGCAGATGAATCACGGCTATTTTTATGTGTGTAACTAGAATATTTGATGGAATGCAATAATTTTTAGTTTAAAAACTTTTGATATTGTTCCACGCTCCTATATGGAGCTATGTAATTTGTAAGAAATAAAAACATATATAATATATATATATATATATATATATATATATATATATATATATATATATACGAACAACGGAAAAAAAACACGCTTATAAGACAATCAGAACTCATAAAGAAATATCGTCGGCATTTCTAAACATTTAAACAAATTCAAATAAATTTTATTTACGTTTTTTGATAAATGAGAGTTGCTTGGTGATGAACATTGTTTCATTTGTCACTCAACGCCTCCTTTGTCGGAGATAAGAAATGATGAATCGCCCACGTATCTTCTCCTTGTAAATAAGACGAAATGAACGTTTAATTTCTCTCATTTTTCCTTTCATAAAACTATGTAATAAGCTTACAGCGCCATGCAGTGGTCGAGAAACAGTACACTGGATGAGCGAAAATATTATCACCTATGTTTTGATAAAGTCCGTTTTTACTAAATTATAGATTAGGTCGGGCTTAATTATCAAGTTATCAAGGTACTAGTATCAGACTGTTCACTAGATTCACCAGCAAGTCCCTACACTTGCTTGCTGGATGTGAACTCAGCTTGGACGCAGCACGAACAAAATGTACACTGTCTTCCGCATTTTGTTCCTTTTGAACATTTCCGAGCTACACATCAGGATGGCGTAGTTTTTCGCTTGGAAAACGATAAATATCTGTCCAGAGAGAGTGTTAACTTTGGACTTGTTTGCGAACAGTATGCGCCTATTTCCACGCCCTTGGTCTATTTAGGTCCATTTGTATATCTGCTTGAAAAGACAGTTCTTTTAATCCAGCTTGCCCTCTCTGGTATTAAACTCTTTATGGTTACGTATCTTTTGAGGACTGTAAATCCTCATAATGTAAAATTTCCAAAAGTTCATCATTTATTCCACCTCATTCTGCTAATAATATATTTAACAATATAATATGTTCGTTGAATTTACTAGTCTGGAGGCAAAATAGACTGTGGTATATTGTTTAAGGAAAAAAAATTCTGCTGCAACGATATCAAAAAAAAATAGTGCAAAATGTGAATATTTTTGATTTAAATCCACTCTTACATCATTCCAAATTTTAACAAGTTTCCTCTTTTAGATGCCCGTTTTTACCACTGTGCGCCCGAATGGATGTAATTTCTCACAAATACATCAGCAAAAAAAAAAAGTAATATATTATGATATTTAATAAAACAAAATGGCGTAATAAAACGTTCGTTTCGCCACATTAAATTTTATCTAAAATTTCGTCTGCGGTCTGAAAATGATGCCTTAAAACAATATTAAAAATTGTTAACAACATATGGTCAGACACGACAACGGCCATGTTGTTTTCTAGCATAGAAGGATATAAAAACAAATGGGGCTTTGTAACAGACCTTTAATGAAACAGTGTATATATGGAAGTTTGTTATTTATTTTAGCGCCGCTCAAGTTATACAATGAAAGAAGTTTGAAAGATTTCAGAGCCAAATTAATAACTGTACGTATATATATATATATATATATATATATATATATATATATATATATATATATATATATATATATATATATATATTACTGTGATCACAAAATAGTAAGACTTTTAAATTTAAATCGCCCGGGGATTTCCAAATCGGATTAATTTTTTTTTGTTAGGTTGGTAAGTCCGCCTGGGGCGACTGTAGCTGGATTGAGTAGCTTACAGTTGTCACTGCCGGTCCCAAGCCCGGACAAAGGAGGAGGGTTGTAGCGGTAGGCCAGTTCCCTACCCTATGTAAAAAAAGCCTCTGCTAAAAAACCTAATCCAAAGCCTCGGAATCGAACGGATATACGAAGACGGAAACAGCAAAGCAGAAGGACAACGATATGTGGTACATGGAACATACAAGGTCTCTCCAGGAAAGTAAATGAAGTTGTAAATGAATTAGAAAATCTTCGAGTCGAAATTGCAGTACTGACGGAAACAAAGAAGAAAGGAAAAGGCTCCGAAAGTTGGGGGCATTACGATCACTTTTATAGTGGAGTGCCCAAAGAAGATAGAGCAAAACAAGGCGTATCCATACTAATACACAGAAAACTGAGGAAATTCATAACCACCTGGGAACCGATTAGTGAAAGAATCATAGAGATGAATCTCAAAATACTAGGTAATAACACAACCTTACTGGGGGTATACGCTGTCAACGACCACGATCTGGCTAATAACAAGGATTCATTTTTTGAACAACTAAATGAGGAAATACGCAAAATTGGAACATCAAGAGAGATATTACTTTTGGGTGATCTAAATGGAAGAATAGGAAGGAAAGAACACGATAAAGTCGTAGGAAAATATGGCGAAGAAGTTACTAACGACAACGGAAGAAGAATTATAGAGATATGTGAACAAAACAACTTTACAATATTAAACGGACACTACCAGCATAGGGATATTCATAAATATACGTGGAGACAAACAACAAGAGATTTAAAAAGTATTATCGACTATATGATAATACGACAGAGATCTAGATTAAACTTCCTAGATGTAAGAGTCCAAAGAGGCGCTTCATGTGGCAGCGACCACTACCTTGTGAAAGGAAAGATAACCTCACGAACAACACGGGAAAGCAAACTGGAAGATACAAGTACACAGCACACAACAAGTGAAACAACAATAAGATATAATACAGACAGCTTACAAAATGAAAGTATCAGAAATCTATACAAGAGCAGACTAGACCAAAAGATACAACGGACGGGATTTGTTAATACAGAAGAAGAATATAAGTATATAAAGAAATGCCTACACGCAGCCGCACTGGAAGCATTAGGGTACCAAGAGAAAAGGGAAAAACAGCAAAAAGCATATTGGTGGGATGAAGAAATTAAATACGAAATTGAAGAAAAACGGAAAAGCTATCACAAATACTTAAGTTCAAAGAGCACAAACGACAAAGTAAAATACAAAGAATCCCAAGCTAGAGTACGCAAAATGATTAGTGACAAAAAGAAAAACCAACGGGAAAAGACATGCTCAAGACTCAACACTTACATAGGAGGAAGAAAAAGTACAGAAAGCTGGAGACTTCTTAAAAATATGAGAACAGAACGGAAAAGAGAAATCTTCTCATCAATAACACCAGAAAAATGGAACCAATATTTTACAAATATGCTAACAGAAGATAGACCAGAGTTCAAAAGTACCCAACATGGAAACCCAAATGTAGTTATACCAGGATTCCCAATAAGGATAACAACATCAGAAGTTAAAGAAGTATGTAAAACGCTAAAAAATGGTAGAGCTCCAGGACCAGGAAACATTCCAGGAGAGATAGTAAAATACGGAACTGAAAAGCTATTTAGCGCTTTGAGGAACTTATTCCAATGATGCATTAACACATCAGAAGTACCTGAGGAATGGAAAATATCATACATATCAACAATTCATAAGAAAGGAGACAAAAATAATTGCGATAACTATAGGGGAATAACGGTTACAGAATCTATTAGCAGAACAGAAGGAAAAATACTTAAAATAGAATAGAAACGGAATACGCGGACGTAGAAGCTGAAGAACAGGCTGGCTTTAGAGCAGGAAGATCCACAATAGACCATCTCTTCTCACTGACACAAATCCTAGAAAGAGAAAACCGAATTTGATCAGGAAGTCCATGTCTTGTTTATTGATTTAAAAAAGGCCTACGGCGTGCCCCTAATAAGATTGTGGAAAACACTACAACAGAGTAATGTAAGCACCGAAATAATTAAAGCCGTAAAATCCTTATACCAAGACGCAAGAAGTAGTGTGAAAACCAAATATGGTATATAACAACAGGGTTCCAGGTCACAAAGGGTCTCAAACAGGGCTGCTGTATATCCCCAACGCTATTTAAAATCTATTTGGAGAGTGCACTGAAGAACTGTAAAAGGAAATGCAGCAGTATGGGATTACCACTGGATGACGATACTACATTGTACACGCTATCATTTGCAGACGACCCGGTAGTAGTCGCTCAGGACATCGATGATATGGAATACATGACATGAAAACTTATGGAGGAATATGAAAAATGGGACCTAGAAGTCAATATTAAAAAGACCGAGTACATGTGCGTCGGAGGACAACAGCAGGACTTGAAACTGGCCACAGGACACACCATCAAACACTGTGCCAGTTATAAGTATTTGGGAACGAGAATATCTAGGAAGAAGCAATATTCGAGAGGAATATCCAAGGAAGAAAAGTGATTGCAATGCTTAAAAGTATACTGTGGGACAAAAACATAACCATTGAAAATAAGAAGAGAATTTACAACTCAATAGTGAAAAGTATAATAACTTACAGCTCCCAGGTGTGGCCATTGAAGGAAAGAATAGAAAAAAATACTAAAAGCTACAGAAATGGATTTCTGGAGACGAGCAGCCAGAAAATCCAGAAAAGACCGCATACCAAATGACACGATAAGACGAGCTTTAGAAATAAAGCACGATATAGTGGACGAAATCAGAACCCAACAGTTGGTATGGTACGGGCATGTACAGAGAATGTCACAAGACCGACTACCTAAAAAGATTTTAAATTGGAACCCTCATGGAAAAAGAAAGCGAGGAAGACCAGGCCAAAGCTGGAGAGTAGGAATCAACAAGGAAGTACTAGAGAGAGATCTAGAGGAGGAGGGATGGAGAAACCGGGAGGAGTGGAAATTAGGCATCGGAAGACGGAAGACGTTATAAAACCGATTGATATATATATATATATATATATATATATATATATATATATATATATATATATATATATATATATATATATTATATATATATATATATATATATATATATATATATATATATATATATATATATATATATATATATATATATATATATATATATATATATATATATATATATATATATATATATATATATATATATATATATATATATATATATATATATATATATATATATATATATATATATATATATATATATATATATATATATATATATATATATATATATATATATATATATATACCTATATATATATATATATACTATATATATATATATATATATATACCTATATATATATATATAGGTTGGTAAGACCTTAACTGCCATCTGTGTCAAATTTTAAGACCATAGCGTCAGTAGTTAATAATATTCGCTTGCATTCGTTCAACAACAAAAGTGCGTTTTTCAATTTTTAACATGAGTGAAAAAATTCAGCAAAGAAGTTGCATTAAATTTTGTTTTAAAAATGGTTTTTCGCCTTCCCAAACGTTCGAATTTGTGTCAAGAGGCCGGAATTATGGGCCGATAACTCTTGGTTTTTTCATCACGATAATGCGCCTTCTCACACAGCATTGGTTCTTCGCGACTTTTTTATCAAACATTCAACTCATATTATTCGCCTAATTTAGCTCCGTCGGACTTCTGGCTATTCCCTAAACTGAAAAAAGCGCTTCGAGGACATCGTTTTGAGTCGATTAAAATCGAATCGAAGAAGGCTTTAAAGGCCATTCCAGAAATCTAATTCAACAACTGTTTCGAAGACTGGAAAAAACGTTGGCATAAATGCATTGTATCCAGTACACTTTGAAGGGGACGAAATAAATTTGGAAAAATATATAACCCGTTTGCGTTTTATTTCAAAAGTCTTACTATTTTTTGATCATAGTCGGTAGGCAAAATCACTCTGAAAGTCGAAAAACGAATCGTGTCTTTGTTTTCACGGGACCCAAAATTGACGCTGCGTCAAGGAGCGGCAAAATTAAAAAAATCGGGCTTAAATGTGTCCCATGAGACCGTTCGACAACATCTTCGTGCTCATAATGTCAAATTCAAAAGCACGTTGAAGAAACCTTTGCTGGGCGAAAAACAAGCCGCGAAGCGGCTCGCTTGGGCCTACGATAAGATACTAGAGTGGCCCTCACAATCGCCGGACAACAACCCTATTGAAAAAGTTTGATCCCTTATAAAGACAAAGCTCAGAGGAAAGACTTTGAGGGCTCTGACTCGGTTGTCTCGCGAGATTCGAAAAATTTGCAGAGTATGCAGAAAATCTCGTCGTCTCGAAGATGCCAGGCGATTATTGATGTAGAAGGCGATTGGACAACTTACCAAGGTAATTGCGCCGTTGTTAGCACACCAAAGAACACACTGATGACAAAAATTTTTCGAAACACATTTTTTCAAGAATACGAGCAATCACGTTCCTACTTGACAAACTATATATATAGATATATATATATATATATATATATATATATATATATATATATATATATATATATATATATATATACATATACAGTGACGCACAGCTTAAATGATGCAGTCGCTATAAGAAAAGACTAACTGGTCTCAGTGCCTCTTTATTTATTTAGAAAAACAACTTATTGAAATTAAATTAGTAAAGAGTCTTCTAAAAAAGTATGAATTACTTTTTGTCTTAAATATACCTTACTTAATTAACAATAAATAATTAATTAAATTATATGCGATTTTAAAGTCACAGCTTAAATGATGCAAAATTCAATATACCAAAATTTGATTTGATATTTTTCCGTCGGACCCAAATAAGTTTATTTTGGTCTCATCAGCAAATATTACTGAATTCCAGAAGTTCAAGTCTTTATTGATATGCTCTCTGGCAAATTCCAATCTCACGCGTCTATTTCTTTGGTTAATGAAAGGCTTATTTCTAGCATTTCGGCCATGTAAATTATTATTTCGCAAGATCCGTCGAACTGTTTCGGGGTAACACCTTTTTCCAAACTGTCTTTCCACCTCGGCGCACAACTTTGGCGCACTTTTTTTTTTGGATTATTTCATACCTCTCTTAAAATCCATCTTTCTTTACGTTCATTGAAGATCTTATTTGGAGCCAACCTTGACTTATTCTCGACTCTATTTTCATTCCGGTAACGTTCAGTGATATGCTGAACAGTTGACGGACATTTATTTACCAATTTGGGTATGTCTCTTTGGCTGTATCCATTCCTGTAATGAGGAATAATTAAATTTCTCTCAGAAATTGTAGTTCGACGACCCATTCTTAAACAATTTCGTTTTATTGTTGTTATTTTGCATCATTTAAGCTGTGACGTTAAAATTGCATATGATTTGATTAATTATTTATTGTTAATTAAGTAAGGCATATTTAAGACAAAAAGTAATTCATACTTTTTTAGAAGACTCTTTACTAATTTAATTTCAATAAGTGGTTTTTTCCAAATAAATAAAGAGGCACTGAGACCAGTTAGTCTTTTTTTATAGCGACTGCATCATTTAAGCTGTGAGTCACTGTATGTATATATATATATATATATATATATATATATATATATATATATATATATATATAATATATATATATATATATATGTTGTAATAAAAATCGTTTAATATATTGGAACTGGTGAAGATTTATAGAAAAATAGACTGAATAAAAATATTAATAAATAACGGTTTTCTTTTATAACGGAAAAATTCGATCCTAAAAAACTGAATGAAATCAAAAGATCGTTTTCGCTCTGCTATGGGTAAACAAAACAAATGGGATACACAATGTTGCCGTGGTTTAAGTAGAAGTTTCATAACAATTTTATGAAAGAAATCAAAATTGTTACATAAAAAAAAAAATTGTTAACTTTCCAGGAATCAATTATACCTGAAGTTTTTCGTTTAAATGCTATAATAATTCTAAAATTCTATCGGAAGATGAACTGTCGACAAAATTTCATATTTTGACATATACATAAACACCGTAAACAACTGAAAATAAGTCAGAAAAAAATGCGCTACCTAAACGAGTAGTCTAAGAATTATTTACTCAAATATCGACCACAAAAAGCAAACTGGTTGTTTATTGTAAAATAATTAGAGTGGTATGTCGAGATCAACAGCGATTTTTTTTTTTTAAAAATAGGTCTGACATCGAACTTTTCCTGTAATAATTTAGTACTGGTATTTTACTACTTACACTTACTACTACTAATTAATAATATTTTTAAACTAGTAATACTCGTAAACACTAACTGTCAAAACCACCTGACTGAAATTCGACAGATGATAGTTTGCATGTTGTTAGCAACGAAACGATACGAATATTCAACGAGCTTCTATTTTAGAGAGGCTACATACTATACACTAAGTTCACAAGTTAATGCTTAATCACTATTTTATTCAAATTTTACACGCAGGAGGTTTTTAATTCGGAAAATTTAGTTATGAATTTTTATTAACGCTTGACAAGGAGGTAAGACACTCAGGAAGCAAAGTTCAAAAATAAAATAAAAATTGTACACAGAGAATTTCTCTCACCTTAAACTTGATGCACTGGATATCTCCTGAGATACTTTAACTAGCACTTATACAATTTAACGCCTTGAACCCTTGATGTGTGGTGGTGGTGTCAACCATCCCTATTTTAAAACCGTTAAAAAAATTTAAAAAAATATACAGAAAATTAGTTGTTCCAACTTGAATATAAGCTCTACTTTTTAACTAGTGGTTATACAAGGGCAGGCCTTTTAAGTTTTTTCAAAAGACCACTACATGGCGCTATTGTGATGTGACATTTCTTACTGTTAAACAGTGGCAATTTCGTCATGGGCGTGCTTCCGTCAGAGATGAATTTCGTGAAAGTCGACCAAAATCGGTTGTTGTTCCAAAAAAGATTGATGCTGTGAGCAACATGATTGAAGAGGGGCGGCATGTGACTTATCGTGAGATAGAGGCATCCTTAGGCATATCGAAGACTGCCGTACATTCACATTTAGTTGTGAAAAAGATCTGTTCCTGTTGGATTCCGCATAACTCAAAAACAGGCTCGTGTAAATTGGTGTAAGAAAATACACCGTCGTACAAGGAGACGAAATTGCTTTAGAGGATCGAAGAACAGTTAATGCTGAACGGTATACAACAATTTGTTTGTCCGAAGTCATCGCTGAGATCAGGAAAAACAACCAAAAACGTTGCATTATTCTTTATCAAGACAATGCCAGCTTTCTCACAGCACGTGAAATAATTAATTATTTGAGAAAAACATCGAATTAATGTCTCATTGCCCGTATTGACCTGATTTATAGCCTAACGCCTTCTTTTTCCTCGAATGTAAAAAAAATGCGTGGATAGCGATTTTCATCACCTCAAGAACCTGTTGAATCCTTCTAAAACCATATTTTTTGGAGGTATCAACTTCAGAGTGGAAAAAATAGTGGGAAACAATAAAACGATTTGTATCAATTTTTTTTCTTTCATTGTTTTCGTAAAAACTTAAAAGATAGTCCTCGTACAGTTTCGCGTTTTGAACCTTTGGTGAAAGGGATAAGCCACCCTTATTGGAAAATCATTGCTAAAATTAAAAACATACTCATAGTTCAGTGAATATGTCTTCATGATTTTTTACAAATTTTTCAATGAAGGAAGTTTACAACCTTATAAAGAGTCCAAGACGCGAAGCTGTATACCACAAGTTAATATGACTTAAGGAGTATTGCCTATATCAGACTTAAGGTGGAACAAATGGTCTATGTGTATTTTTTGATTTTTTAATGGTTTAGAATAACCCCCTTATCGAGGGTTTCAGAAGCTAAGTTGTATAACTATTAGCTAACGTATCTCAGCAGGTGTACAATGTATCAAGCTGAATGTCAGAGAAATTCTATGTGAAAAGCGATTACGTAATAATAGTGATTAAATATCAACCAATGAACTTATTATGTGTAGCCTCTATAAAATGGAAACTCGTTGATATTTTGTTGCTAGCCTCATGTTTGCATAGATCAGGGATTCCCAAATTTGTCTTAGAAACACGTAGGTGGACGTGGAAAAAAACATCAAATCAATTGGATTGGATTAGTGACACTATAGAAATAACGAAATGTTTATAAAATTAATTAAACTAAAAAAACATCAATTCTCTCACTTTTTCTTTCTCATTAAAAAACCTTAGATTTGTCACAAGAAAATTGCTTGCTATTTCGATATTACTCTTGGAATTGTTATTGGAATAACTTTTCTCAAATTTTGGTTCCTTTTTGTCTAAACATGTAAGGTGAACTCTAACGTCAACGTAAGATGTTAAGGGGCAATATGAAGGGATGTACTGAAATAATAGATAAGAAATCTTATTTAAGATGATTAAAGATTTTTTTTTTCTAGGTATACGTATGATTTATTATCATTTTAATTTATTATTAGATGAATTGTTTCTCAAATGTGAAAATACTGATTACAATCGTGTATTTGGCAACACTGGGGAAATTCCATATATTGGTAAATATTTTCGTCGTCTTTGGTCTAATGACATCCATTAATCAGAGGTCAGGTGCAGGTTGGTTTGGCGGTACACTCGAACGCCAGCTGCCAATGCAAATATCAGCAGACGGCTGGAAGAATGATGGGGATGATAGTAACCAAGTAAAAATTTAACGCAATAAGAATCCAGGCGTTACAGGGCCCTAAATGTCGGGACACTCCATCAGCGATTGCTGAGTATACTCTCCGGGTGTTTGGCTACATAATTCTTTTTAAGAACACTTAAGTTTTGGCCCAAAACAGCAGTTATTACGGACGTCTATATATTAATACTACGCCATCGAGAAGAGTACTTTAATTCAAAAACTAAAAATATGCACCTGGGTATCCGGAACTTATTTAAGTCCAAGACTTATACATCCCAAAACATGAAACTATTTGTATAACACTCTGTAAATAAAAAGAACGGATATATTTTTAATTTAGGACTTTATCAAACTATTTAAAAACGCGCTTTTCAGGGATAATAAATTTGTGCGTGTAGACAAAAGAAATTTTTTTTAGTGAAAAAAACGTATAAAAGGCGACAACGAACAAACACAATACTAATAAATACATAAACTTAAGCAAACAGATCCTTATCCTACAGAATTCTAATCAAAAGAGTAAATTAACCTCGATTTTGTGTAGAGAACAAAAAAAACTGCATTTCAGTATAACTCTCATAATATTTTTCCTCTTCCGGATCTGACCGTTTATTTTATAGAGCAACGGACTGTTAAACGTTGGAAAATTTCTTGTTGAACGATCACATAAAGGAAATTGTTATGGTATTTTCTTTGTCATTGATTTAACTTAACTCTACGAACAGAGCAAAGTAAACTTTTAGAAAAATTGTTAAATTTGAAGTTGGTTTTGTAATATTGTGGTAGTAACAAGATTATCAATAAATAAAAAAAATGTCTAAAATAATAAACAAAATGTTTGTTAAGGCTCAGTTGATCAAATTGTCTTAATTAGCAAAAACCACAATACACATTATTCTTTATTTACTACAGATTAAATAAATAACAAAACAAAATAAACAGAAGGAGCAGAAAATAACAAAAAAAAATAAAAAAAAAACTTCCACATTATTTCAACTTCCATAATATTTATCTTCCGCATTTCTCGTGGAACAACTACATAATGGAAATTGTTGCGGTTTTTTTTTGACTCGACTTTGCGAATATGGAAAAGTAAAATTGAAGAGAAATCGTTAAATTTAATGTTTGCTCCATAAGATTTTATTATTAATAAAATCATATGGTTATAATAAAGTGTTAAAAAAAACGGCCAAGTGCAAATCAGACTTGCGCAGTTAGTGTTCCGTATGCTGATTGTTTTTAAAATAAAAAATTTTATTACGGAGGTATAAAATGATCAATGACTCCGCAAAACATACCCGCAATGAGTTTTCAACAATGTTTGTTTAGATCTTTTTTGATTTTAAAAGGAAACCCTTATCAAACAATGTTAATATTGAAATGAACGCTGTTAATGGATATAATAATTTTAAATAAAAAAATGTTTAGCAAAATAGTAGCTATGATTTTTCCTAGTACTAAACATACTTCAATTAGTTTCAGTTTTTTTTATTATTTATACTAGAGATTGTAGTTTTTTCTAAAGAAGTTAACGATGCAGAGCCCGACATTTCATTCCACTACCATAACTCTCAGCAAATTAAATTGCTGAGAGTTAATTTGGGAGCAAACATGTCTTCGCATGGTCATGAGTATTTGCGCAAAATACTGCTATTTGTTTTAGACCTAAGTTGCAGAAAAGGAAACCGGACTACATATTTTATATAATTCAGTTTAGAAATAGCTTTTTAAAATCAGAAATCAAAATTATTTAGAAAAACCCATGCATCAAACTATAGTACAGTATATTGTAGCAGCAACTATTTACGTCTTGTGGGTTCTGACAACTGTATCTTCTTTAGTTAGTTATTATTATTATTATATTTGTCTCAGTTTTGTACTGATGATTATTTGAACTTAAGGTACGGGTGTCTCCAAGTATCTTAAAGTGGTAATTATCTACGTCGTCATTAGGATAAGAATTTTCGTGTTTAGATGGCATGTTGCTAGGATGGCTTCTTTTTGAATTTGACAATAGATGTGTCTCCGTAATTCAAGACCATTGAGTGATTCAAATAAAGCAACAGGTATGACTCCTGTAGCGGATATAATAATAGCAACAATCTTGACTTCCTGCTGGTTCCATATTCTCTTAATTTTTTCTTTTAGTGGGGTGTATTTACTAATTTTTTTATTATAAGTGTTCCTTAAGTTACGAGTGTTGGGAATATCTATTATGTATGTACGTTTTTTTGTACGGTTTATTAAAACAATATCTGATCTCTTTGCAGGTCTTTCTTTATCCGTGAGTGTGCTGCGATCCGAAGTTAATTTATATTGTATCGATTCAAGAACAGGGTTGGGAACGTATTTAAAATTTGGTACTTTATTTGCCATTAGGCGCGTTTGGTGAGCTGGTGGTTGGTGTATGACTTTTGCTACATTATTATGTCTTGTTAAGTATTATTTTTTTGCCATTATTTTACAGCTACTTATAATATGTTCGATTGATTGTATAGTAATAAGGAGAGCTTCTATCTCACGAAATAGGTCACTTCGGTCTAATCATTTGTTCGACGCTTGTTTGTCGACATAATTTTCGGTAATTTCTCGATAGTGTCTCCCATGTATTGACTTTTCAGTCCACTTTCGCTTTAGCTCTCCTTTTATTTCTATTTGGATATACTTCTGTTTGATAGATTAAGAGGAGTATAATTCCTATCTGAGTTTATTGTGTCCCGATGGAGATGTGATTCCTTTTTATAAAAATAATCTCTTAGTGTTCTTAACTGAATATTATACAGAGTGTTTATATCTGTTATACCCCTACCTCCCTCATTTCTCGGAAGTACCATTTTTTGTGTATTGGAATTTGGGTGGTGTGTTCCATATCTAGTGAGATTTATTCTTATTATGCTTTGGAAATGTTCATGGTCAGTATCGCCCCATTTTATTACGCAATATGTATATATTATTATTGGAATATTAAAAATGTTTATGGCTTTTATGGTGTTTCTTCCATTCAGTTTTGTTTTAAGAATTATTTATTGCCTCTTCTGAAATTCCTGTGCAATATTATCCTTTATTTGGCAAATAAGAATAGAAAACAAAATCAACAGCATGAGAAGAGATCTAGGACACCATACCCAGTTTATGAACGGGAATGCGTCCAAACGTGTCACTTCCTTAAAACAAAAACTATCCGTATATGCCGCAAGACTCCGTAGATACAAAGAGTCAAATGGGAGGAAAGACACCAATAACCTCTTCCGAAGAAGCGAAAAACAGATATATCAAAAAATTATGTACAACGAGCAGACAACAGTGACTGAACCACCAAACAAACAAGAACTCACAGACAATTGGAAAAGTATCTGGTCAGAACCCAAACTACACAATAATAACACCCCCTAGATCAAAGCCGAAGAAGACAAACATAAAAATGTGACAAAACAAGAAAATTCCACATTAACTACACAAGAAATTACGGAAAGAATCAAACACACACAGCTGGAAATGCCCTGGAATAGACAATATACAAAACTTCTGGTACAAACAGTTTACCATCACACACGAATCAACAAAGGCATTTTACAACCACACTATTCATCACTTTCTTTACACAGGGACCCGTCAATCCCAAAAGCTCAGACACCACAAACCCGTCAAACTACCGACCTATCACCTGTCTTCCAACCCTATACAAGATCAACACAGCCACAATTTCCAAAAAAAATAGACAACAATTTTCTCACAGAAACCGAACGCATCCAAATAGAACAGCTGTATATCAGACGGGGTATATTTCAAGGAGATTCGCTCAGCACTCTATGGTTTTGTCTCTGTCTCAATCCACCCTCAAATACACTAAACAGAACAGACCATGACTTTAACATCAGACACCAAAAAGTGAACCAACATAAAATAAACCACCTCCTATATACGGATAACATAAAACTCTACGCTGCCACAGAAACATAGCTGAAAGAACTCCTCAAAATCACAGAAACATTCACCTTAGATATCAAAATGGAATTTGGTATAAGTAAATGTAAAGTGCTTCACATCAACAAAGGCCTTTGGAAAGGCCACCATGAGACAGAAACCATCAACAACGAAACACTCGATAACATGCTGGACAAAGAAACATATAAATATCTAGGCTTCCAACAAAGCACCAAACTCAACCACACTCACATCAAAACAGAGCTCAGAACCAAATTCAAAAACAGACTGACGAAACTTTTACAATTATAACTCAACTCCAAAAATCTGAATAACTCCATCAACACGTTTGCTATACCTATGCTCACATATTCATTTGATATCATCAAATGGTCACACACAGACATAGAAAACATTCCCATTCTGATAAGTTTTCAATTCGCCAAATACAGGAAATTAGACCACAACGCATGCAAAGAAAGACTTACCATCGAGAGGAAGGCAGGAAGAAGAACAATCATAGACATCAGATCACTACACACAAAACAAATACAAGTACTTAGGAAATTCTTTCACATCAAGCAAACCAGCTTCCACACTGCAACAGTGAAAGCAGACAAAAACTACGCACCTCCCGACTTATTCCGGGCAGATCACCCAGCAGTCACACCCAATTACAACAGGAAAAGATGAAAATGTGGTCAGAAAAAACACTCCATGGAAACACAGATACCACATAGAACAAGACCATGTAAATAAAAAACAATCATACACCTGGTTACAGGATGAGCAGCTATTCCCTGAAACAGAAGGCTTCTTACTTGCAATCCAGGGTAAAGTCATATTAACCAGAAACTAGTAAAAGCATATCATCAAAGACCCAACTATTACAGAAGACAGATGCAGGAAATATCACCAGCATAAAGAAACGATCGAACACATAACAAACGGATGTAAAATATTAGCCGGAACGGAATACACAGCCAGGCGTGACTTAGCGGCAAAAGTAGTTCACCAAGCACTAGCCACAACATACAAACTCATAGAAAACACAGATCCCTACTACAAATACACACCAACATCCATACTTGAAAATAAAGATTACAAGCTCTACTGGGACATCAGTATCCATACAGATAAAACATCCAAACGGAATATACAGAAAAAATCTCCAAATACACAGACCTTGCAACAGAAATAAAAAGGCTATGGAAACAAGAAAATGTCATCATTGTCCCCCTCATTATATCAGTCACAGGCCTTACACCAACAACATTCACACCACACTTAGTACAGTTAGGACTCAACATAAACATACACAAAAACATTCAGAAGTCAGTGATTTTGAAAACATGTAACTTGTCAGGTCATTCCTTAATACACAATGGTAATAGCGTTTGTGCTATCTTGGCTTAGGCCCCTCAGCCAAACATGGAACCACATTGACCAAATGTGAGAAAGCAGAACATAATAATGTCTTTATTGTAATTTACAAGGTAATATTACAAAAGACGAAATTGAAGCTACGCTTCCTCATTTAACCTATTCTTATTATTCTTTGAAGATGTGCAAGGTCAGTATCGCCCCATTTTATTATACCATATAAAAGTGGTTATGGCTTTTATGATGTTTCTTCCACTCAGTTCTGTTTTAAGAATTATTTTTTGCCTCTTCTGAAATTCATGTGTAATATTATTCTTTATTTCGGTGTGATCTATTGCCATTGACTGTTTAATACCTAGGTATTTATATTTTTCTTTTACTGTTATGTTCTCAATCCTAGGAAATATTGTTTCATTTTCATTAGTTACCTTACCTCGTCTTATGTTATATTAATAATCTTGCATTTATCAAGGCCAAATTTTATGTCTATGTTCTCGCTAAATTTATTAAGGATATTTAACATGTGTTTCACTTGAGTTTCACTGCTAGCAAGTTATTATTATTATCTGAAAGAGAAGAAAGAGTTCGACCTGACAAATTCTGTGGCTCCGACCCACACAGGCTAGCACGCGGAGTGATCCGGAAATGATGATCATGCTTCACGTCCGTTATTGACCATCGACCAAATGAATCTGCCTGAGCAACCTGAGCGATCTAAGGATAACTGCCCTCTGCATCTTCATTTTTAATGAATCAGCCGAGTTACACCAAGCCGGTATCTTCTTAAGGTTCTTCTGGAATGTGTTGTTAATTGCTTCTAAAACTCCAATGACCAGGACGACCATTGCTACTGAATGTCGAAGAACAAAGCGCGAAGTTGGTAGTTTAAATCTTTGTACTTAGAATGTTTTTCCTCCTCTTTGATTGTTATGTTTGTTTCTGCAGGTGCTGAAAATTCAATTACATAAATTTTCTTTGCTGTTTTATCGAGAACTATATCGGGTTTGTTGGCTTGCAAACGCCTTGTGGTCGCAAAGGCAAAATTCTAGTAAATGCGGCACCTCTCATTTTCTACAACGGACTCGATCTCTCCCGAAATATACGGTAGTCTGAGAACGTCATCAAAATCGTATAAACGTCTAAGATGATAATATAGGTCACGCAACGCTGCATTATGACGATGGATGTAAGATGATATAGCGTAAACAGAACATGCTGAAAGTAAATGCATTAGTTATTCTGGTTCTTTGTTGCATGTCCTGGCTATTTCGGCTAATTGACTAAGATACAAAAAGGTATTAATCACACTATCCTGGCAAGCTAGTAAAAATCTCTCAGTCTCTGACTTAAGACTTGCTGACTGTACAAAACTAAATATTAGTTTTTTCGACAGCTACAGCGAATCGATATTTCTATAAAACACTCCATGTTAGGGGTTTTTCTGTGTGCTGCCTATTAAATTGTTGTTGTTCTGCTTTTTTAATGGCTGTCTTAAGTCAAGGAGGTTCTAAATCTAGAATGTTAACCTCATCATTTTGTTGTTCGATGACGTCACTGAAGTTTACAGCCAGACTAAATTTTTCCGCTGCATCTTCTGCAGCGCTAAACAGAAAGGGTCCCACTCCTCTCCGTTCGTGGCCACAGACCAATTCCAGGAAAGAATCGGAACAATCTTACACGCTAGTCCCACGATGATTTATTATTATTATTATTATCATGAAATAAAGGTTGATTCAAGATAGTATTATAGTTAATATTTAATCTTTCTCATTTTTACAAATTTTCATGTTTCTATCACAAGACATTATTCTGACAAAACCTGTCTCATAGTAAATTATATTATTTTCTCAGAAGAGTTATTTAAATTGAAAATCTGCCGTGTCACTAAACTTATAATAGTAAATTGAATGAAAGTTTTAGGAAATTTATTATAGTCAATTTGCTAATACCTACGTATATTATAGCGATGTAAATATAACAACGTTAGTTGTTACTAAAAACTTTATTTCAATATTATTTATTACGAAACCTAACTTCCTGTTAGTTCAGTAGTAACTCCTTAAATTTTAAATAGGTTAAAGTTAAATAGATATTAATTTTTTCGCTTATAATCATTAATTAATAATAGCACAACACCTGGACAATGTCCTTAAAACGAAATATTAAGTTTTCGAAAAAGTACTGAGCCTTTTAAAGTCAAAAAACAAACAATTCTTTTATTCGATGAAGTTAGGCCATTTTTTTCGCAACACCATAATATCGTCACTGTAGAACTTCCTTTGGTTCTATGTAAACAATTGTGACAGGTGGTTTTTCACAGCCCTCTTTTTAAACTAACTTAACACCGTTCAGGGAGTTCTGTAGAGACTGAAACATATGATGAAATGCAATGAAACTTCCTAGCTAAGCTCTCTAAATTTTTGCCGAGACATGAAAAATGTGTGTGGTCTGATGTTGTCATGGTAGAAGAGGATATCCTTTTTGTTGAGTAGTTCCAGCAGATTTTTTGTAATCACTTGCTTCAATCTGGTGTTTTGCTGACAGTAAGTGACAGAATCACTCGTTCTGCCAAGTTGCACCAGATCTACGATTCCCATCACCTTTTTTGCCGTCAATCCAGATTTTGTTATCGTTTTTGTAGCTTCATCCTTTTTCAACCAGGATCCTTTTCACACATTATCGAAGTAAGTGATCAACTGCTTTAGAAATATCTAGATTTTGTTATGGTTCTACAGAGATTTGCAGATGGAAATTCGACCGAGTAAATTTTGTTGCGTCAAATCATATGACTATCAAACATCGAACTGTTTTTGTAGCCAGCTTTCTCCAAATGGTTTAAAACTGTTTGGTCATGGATGATTAGTTCCTTGGCGATGTCAGGGCCGCTTACATGCTGGTATTCCTCAACTTTGGCCAAAATTCTATCAACTTTTTCTGTTATTGGTTGACCAATGCGGGGAGCACTTTTCACATCGAAATTTACAAAACGAAAGCGACTAAACCGTCTTTTAGCTGTAGATTTTGATAACATATCTTAACCATAAACAGCACAAAGGACCCCGCAAAAAAGTATAGGTTCGGTCAAAATTTTTGAAACGTTGGGAAAAAGTTCTCAAAGTTATGCTGAACAAAAATTCTCATGGGCACAATGCTCAAAATTCAATAGTATGGCCACCAGTGGCCTTTGAAGCCTAAAAATATAGACCAATTAGATTCTTTTATTCTCCATTTTTTAAATTATTTTCATTTTTGATGAAACTGTTTTAGGCAAAAGATTTCCAATTTTTCCCGGACTATCACGTGGGACTATCGTCGGTGGGGAAACACCCCCTCCCATGGGGTAACGGTGCCCCACTTTCAAATTTTGAATAGAAATCCCCTATTTTTATTACATAATTCGATTTCTCGCCCAAAAATACGACGGAAAGCATCAAGAGTAATTTTTTTTCCGTGGCACATGAACCGTGGGGAAACGCTGCTCCACTTCTAGTGTAATTAGTTTTAGTTGTACTTTTGCAAAAAATATTCACATGAATACACGATTTATGTGCCCTGGAAAAAAATTGTTCTTGATGGTCTCCGACATATTTTTAGGCGTAAAATCGAATTATGTAATAAAAACAGGGGGTTTCTATTCAAAATTTCGAAGTGGGACACCGTTCCACAATGGGAGGGGGGAATGTTCTTCCGCCGCCGATGGTCCCACGTGATAGCCCGAGAAAAATCGGAAATCTTTTGTCTGAAACATTTTCTTCCAAAATGAAAGTAATTCAAAAAAATAGAGAATAAAAGAATCTGATTTTTAGGTTTCAAAGTCCACTGACGCACTGTGGGCCAGGTATCTGATTTTTCGTTCAAAATTGTGTAGAGCCCTAAATTATTAACGAAATCAGCCATTTTTTCTTTAATACGCGTAAGCGAATTCCGGATAAACGTAAGGAAGCCGATTTGCAAAATATAACCTCAAAATTTTTTAAAATTACTAAAAGCAGCATCGAACCGGGAGGTGAAATTTCGAAGTTCAAGTGATTTCAAGTTTAAGCAGCCAAATTTTCGGGGTCATTTTGATCATATGTATCCTTTTGAGGGATGAAAATGGGGGTTGAAAAATAGATTCAGCGACCCCAGAAACCCCCGAGGAACCAGTTTAGAGTGCGAAACTCTAATTCAGGAGAATATCGTAATTTCTCCCCCTTCAACCCCTATTTTCGCTCCTCAAAAGGGTGAATATGATCAAAATGACCCTGACTGGACTCAGTGACCCCAGAAACCTCCGAGGAACCAGTTTTGAACGCGAAACTCTAATTCAAGATAATATCGTATTTTCTCCCCCTCCAACCCCTATTTTCACTCCTCAAAAGGGTGAGTATGATCAAAATGACCCTGCAAATAAATTCAGCGACACCAGAAACCCCCAAGGAACCAGATTTGAATGCGAAACTCTAATTCAGGAGAATATCGTAATATCTTCCCCTCCAACCCCCATTTTCACTCCTCAAAAAGGTGCATATGATCAAAATGACCCCAAAAATAGATTCAGCAAATCGGCTTCCTTACGTTTGCCCGGAATTCGCTTACGAGTATTTAAAAAAAAGATTGTCTGATTTCGTTAATAATTGAGGGCTCTAGACAATTTTGAACGAAGAATCAGATTACTAGCTCACTGTGTGACGGCTGAACTATTGGATTTTAAGCACTGTGCCCATGAGAACTTTTGTTCAGCATAACTTGAAGAACTTTTTCCCAAAACTTCAAAAATTTTGACCGAACGGCTTTTTCCTATATTTTTGTATTTTGTATCGAATTTTCGCAGAAATTTTACATCTTCAAAAAGCTCTAAATTAAGCTACTGTTAAATATTAACTGTCAGCTGATGCTAAATATGATCTGATGCGACCTGAGATATATAACACCAAAGCTATTTAACGAGAAAAAAACTCAATACTTTGTTGAAAATCCCTTATTATTATTATTGTACATTCCAGGGTGAATGAGCATTTTGAAAATTTTCTTGACACTTTTAATTTTAAGCAGCTTGTGTTAAATCCGACCATGTTTGTGTTAAGCAAAGCCAGTTTAATAGATGTTATTATGATCTCAAACGACAATTTATTATGTGGACGAGTCCGCCACCATGATTTTCAACAAGTTTCGGATCATCAATTAATTTATTGCTCATTGGATATTGAAGTACCCGACGCAAAGCCAAAATTTGTCCAATTTCGTGATTTTAAAAATTTTAATAAAACAAATTTTGACACTGACTTATATAACTTAAATTGAGGAACAATCCTTGATCAGGAGAATTTAGATGATAAAGTTCGTACATTTACAAGTTTTGTTTTGGGTCTTTTCGATACACATGCTCCGAGGCGCACAGTTCGAGTGACTAAGCCTAGAGCACCATGGTTTACTGAGGTTTTGCAGATTATGAAAAGGCACAGAAATATGCTGTTCTCGAAGTTTAAAAAAACTAGAAGGGTTCAGGACTGGGAAGCATACAAAGGAGCGAGAAATATGTTTACACAAGCAGTTTGTAGCGAGAAGAGAGCTTACTTGGATTTTGTCAGTGGCAATCAAAACAGTAAGTCTATGTGGTAAGCGCTTCATAATATGAATGTCTATAACAAGAAGAAGAACCATTTTACACTTCCTTCGCATCTGCAGGACCCCGACGAAATCAACTCATTTTTCGTTGATTCTGTGCTACAGATTTGTCCTGACGTTAATCCAGATACGATTTGTTACTATTCTGAGAGCACTGATAGTGTGTTTGAGGTCTCATTGGTTAGCGACGACGATGTCATTTCTGCCATCTCTGATACAAGGTCGAATGCTTCTGGAGCTGATCAACTTACGTTGCAGATGTTAAGACTTTGTTGCCCTCTCATCGTACCGTTTCTCACTCATATTTTCAATACATCTATATTAGAGAGTAAGTTTCCGTCCGATTGGAAGTTGGCCTTGGTATTGCCTTTACCCAAGGTGTCAAGCCCTAAGGATTACTATAAACTGCGTCTGATTAGTCTTTTGAGTATTCTGTCTAAGATTTTGGAGAAAATAATATTTAAACAAATCGTTAAATATTTTAATAATAATAACTTATTCTTTGAAGGTCAGTCGGGGTTTCGCAGGGGTTTTAGCACTGCAACAGCCTTGCTAAGCATTTTGGATGATATCCTCGGGGCGACGGATAAAGGAGAGACAACTGCTTTGGTTCTTCTCCATTACAGCAAGGCATTTGACACGCTGGATCTCCGCTTGTTGTGTGCCAAACTTCATTATTATGGTTTTAAAGAACGAACAATAAATTTATTAAAGGACTACTTGGCGAATAGATCACAGCGTGTGCTGATTAATCGCCGCGTGTCACAAAGTTTGGCTTTAGATAGAGGCGTCCCTCAGGGGTCAATTTTGGGACCATTGTTGTTTGTCATTTATACAATGGATATGAATTGTTATGTTAATAATTGTAGGCTAATACAATATGCAGATGACAGTCAGATTTTCAGGAGCTTTAATAGTCTTAACGCATTACAGGCGGAACAGGAAATTAATTACTGTTTAAATTCGATGTTTACCTACTCTAATAACAATGGTTTGAAGATAAATCCGAGAAAGTCGGCAGTACTGTATTTTGGAACAAACAGTGAATGGGCTTCGGCAAATTTCAATTTAAATATGGCCCAGGAGAGAATTCCGTTTGTTACTGAATATAAAAATTTGGGAATATTATTTGATAGTAAGCTCAGGTTTAGAAAGCAGGTTTCTTTGGTAGCTCAAAGGGCGTATTGTTCACTACGTAATTTATATATGAATCGGCATATCCTCAATTTGAGCTTAAAAAAAAATTTGTGCGAGACTCTTGTCCTTTCTTACTCTAATTATTGTAATTTTGTTTACGGTCCATGCCTGGATCTTATGTCGAAGTATAAGCTGCAAAAAATTCAAAACTCCTGTGTATGTTTTATTTTTGGATGCAGGGGAGGGATCATGTGAGTGGCAGGCTGAAGGAGCTGAAATGGTTGCGTATTAAGGATGGAGAAAGGCTACATCTGGGTTCCTTTTTGCATAGACTGTTGAGGACCGGAGTGCCACAGTATCTGTGTGAAAGGCTGCATCATTGAAGTTCGGTGCATCGGCGTAATACTAGGTACAACGACCGCTTTCAAATACCTAGGCATCGTACAAGTGTGTTTAAACAGTCTTTCGGCTATACATCTGCTAAACTTCCGAACGAAATTTCTGAAGGTTTGCTTACTCTGTGTGAACTATCTTTCAGAAGGCAGCTAAAAGAGATTTTATTTCAAACTTATTGACTGTTATTATTATGTCTCTTTTATTATTATGACTCTTTTATAGGGTAAGGTGGGGATCATGGTTTGTATATGGGTATCAATATGATTTAGAATTACAATGTTTTCCTTTTTTAGTTTAGTAAGTAGAGTTTAAGTACTAATGGATACTTCTTAACTGGTATTTGAGTTTGTATTTTTATTTTATTTTTTGTATTTCCTTTGTATATTCTCTCAGTTAACAACAGCACTGCTGCATTTCGCCGAGTATAAAATAAAGACGTTTATTATTATTATTATTAAGTAAACTCAAAGTTTAATTTTTTCTAAAATAAAACGGTTTTGCGTCATTCTAAACACGGCAGTTATTAAGTTAGTCAAAAATTCGCATTGACCAATGGAATCCTCGCTTGCTAGTTTGTTTATATAAACTTTTCTCCTACTATATTGATTTGTTCTAATTTAGTTTCAATAGAATAGGTAATATATAAGCCCAATATAAAACTGTCAAGCATAACAATGTCACAAAGTTTAAAGGAATTTCATGGCTTAATATATTTAATAGAAGTAAATTAGATTCAACATGTTTTTATTATAAAATATTAAAATACCGTTCATTTCCGTATTTATACAACAAAATAACCTTCAAAACTGACGTTAATCATTTAAATTGGCCTAGAAAGAAATTAACTATTAGTAAACGTAAAAATGAATTTTTCTGAAATGATTCCCTTTCAATATTGATTTACCAATTTTTGACCAATAAAATTGCGATCGCACGAAGATTCTCATTTCTTGAATTTGAAATACATTGGTTGATTCCAAACCATGTTTTACTCTCAGAACTAGAAATTAAAAAATGATGGTTTTTTGTAAAACGAGAACTATCGCGTGGAAAATTATCGAATATTTTTACCTTGTAAAATGCAGCTTGAGGTTTTTCATTTTTAAGGACACTCTAGCGTCACAATTTTATTGCAAGAAAAGAACACTAGTGAATTAATATTTACTAACTGTAACAAAGACATTGACAACACACAAAAAATAAATAAATTACAGACGCTTCACGAATTAAATAAACAACAAACCATAAACTTCAAAAAAATTATCTATTTTTATTAGGAAAAAAATGCATTAATTTACGTTTATTTAGTTCTTTGATTTAAACCCCAAAAGGAATTTAAATTTTTGGGAAAACTAATAATTTAAATATTGTGAATAGACTGTATCTTTTGTGTGTAATTGTATAGACAGTATGTCAAAATACGTGAATACAAACTTGTACTGTAAGAAAAATCTCGAAAACATTCAAAGTATTGAACTAAATTTATCGGTTTTCAAGAAATATTTATGTAATTGTTATCTTCTATGTTTTGTAATAAATTATGACATTAAAATGTCCTTTAAAAGCACAAACCTTAAACTGCAAATAATAAGGTAAAAATCAGAATTTTTTAAGTATTTATTGTAATACAAGTAAAATATAGCTTGAAATAAAATAATAAATGCTAAATCAATGTATCAATCTAAAAATATATTTCAAAATCAAAAAATAAAAATTTCCTTGTGATCATATTTTTATTGGTCAAAAAGTCACAAAATATGATTTTTGTCCAAACTCTCTAAAATTTTGCATAATATCATAAAATGAAATTTCAAATATTTTTTCCTAATAATTTTTTTTCGATATTTTAACAAACTGAGTGACTTTTGGACTTTAAACTTTAGAAACTTCTCATTTACATTAACGACCTGCTGGAAAAGACCGGGAATCCAATCTACAGCTTTGCAGATTACAGTACCCTTGTCTCTTCATTCACCTTGAACGCTCGGACATCGGCTGCTCAGGCGAATATCCGCAGACAGCAGGAAGTCGTTCAACTTAACAAAGACCTGGAAGAAATTCTATCTTGGGGTGACAGTAACCAAGTGGAATTTAACGCTACAAAAACCCAGGCGGCAGTTATTTCTAAAAGTTAACGTTGCTGAATCCGACATAGTTATGTCGGGGCACTCCATTCCCCTAGCATCGTCGCTCAATTTGTTGGGCGTTAGTTTGGGAGCAAATATGTCCTGGCATGAACATGTTGCAGGCATAGCAAGGAGAGCTTCTCAAAAGTTGGGAATATTATTTAGAACCAGAAAGCTTTACACCCCACAACAACTTTTAATTCTTTACAAAGCTCGACCAACCATGGAATACTGCTCCCACGTTTGGGGCTCCGCTCCCAAACATACACAGCATTTGTTGGATTCTGTTCAGAGAAGAGCGGTCCGTCTGATTGGAGACCCGGAATTGATCGGCGGCCTTGATTCGCTGGAACATCGAAGAACGGTTGGCACTTGAGTCTGTTCTACAAGTGTTTTCACGGAAAGTGTTCGAAGGATGTAGTCCGCTTAAATAGGTTCAGCTTGTGATTCCGCGTACAACGCTATTCAAGCAGTCTTTTATATGGAGAACGTCATCCCTTTGGAATAATTTGCCCAGCGTTGTGTTTCCCACCGAGTACAATTTACAGCGATTCAAGAACAGCGTGAATCGCTTTTTCAGCACACATGCTGCTCCTGGAGCGCTTTAGGGACTTCCCTGCAGCACATGTGCTAGACCCATAAAAAAAAAAGAAAATTTAAATGTCTCGCCAGATGACAAATAACAATTGGTACTGCAAAATCATTTTTTGAGTTTCAATTGATATAGAATCCACCTATTAATTTACTTTTCTTC
>CM032456.1:109791696-109824196 GCA_019049505.1 Pachyrhynchus sulphureomaculatus | reverse complement strand
ATATATATATATATATATATATATATATTATATATATATATATATATATATATATATATATATATATATATATATATATAATATATATATATATATATATATATATATATATATATATATATATATATATATATATATATATATATATATATATATATATATACATATATACATATATATATATATATATATATATATATATATATATATATATATATATATACATATATATATATATATATATATATATATATATATATATATATATATATATATATATATAATATATATATATATATATATATATATATAATATATATATATATATATATATATATATATATATATATATATATATATATATATATATATATATATATATATATATATATATATATATATATATATATATATATATATATATATATATATATATATATATATATATATATATATATATATATATATATATATATATATATATATATATATATATATATATATATATATATATATATATATATATATATATATATATATATATAATATATATATATATATATATATATATATATATATATATATATATATATATATATATATATATATACCGGGTGTTATGGAATTCACTGCATATGTTGGAACTGGTGGATCTTTATAGCAAGATCGATTGCAGAAAATTCACATAAAATAGCGGATCTCAATAATAAAGTATTGTTTTGCATTACACTCATGAACACTAAACTCTACAATATTGAAATACATATATCAGACAGAAGGTCTTTTTTTTCGATCCCGTCAATCGGCTTTTCTCAAATAAATTTGATAAAAAAAAGTATTAAAATATTTTTCTATCCTAAAACCCAAAAATTTTTGGCTTCGCATCTCCTCTGGAAGATTAAAGCGTTTATGCATCGACGGCAGTGGTGTGTGTTTATTTTTTTAGTGAATGTTTACGTCACGGGAATAAGGTGTCGTAAAGGTCAATGTTTTTTTAAAGAGAGATGGACTGACATATTTATTAAGAAATTTACAGGAAGTCTAGAATATAGCGGCAAGTAAAATAGATTGTATCATTGGTACAGTTGGTTAATATTAAAAATTTGTCAAGAACAATTTGGGATATTTTACATGGAAATCCATTGTACATTTAAGGTACATTTATTTATTTCGTATGGATTCGATGGACAGCACAATTAAAGTTAAATAAAATTACCTACATGAATTATACAAAAATATAACCAACCAACCAATCAATTTAAGGTATATAAAAAATCATTTACCATTTAGGTATTTATCTCAAAAAAGTTCACCTAAACCTATTTAAAATTCTGTTTTTATTTTGTTCGCTCCCAAACGGCTGTTACATAAAAAAAGCGGATCTCAATAATAAAGGAAAAAATCGACCCTAAAACAATTTAATAAAAAAAAATTTAAACTAGTTACTTATTACTTTGAAAAGTTTTTTATTTCAATATTATAATAAGTAAAAATTTTAACTAGTAATTCCCCAAAATGGTATCTGCTTCTTTGTAAAAAAGATAATAAAATAAATTTTGGGATGGATTGTTCTCCTTTATTTATTATATACTGGAAAAAATTTTTTTTGTCAGATGTCTATAAAAAATTGTTACTTTATTAGCGCCGAAGAGTTTATTTTGGGCTTCTGTTGTAGGGGAGGCTAGTGTATTATACGTCTTTTGTTTATCCAACATATTTTTGTTGTGAGGGTCGATTTGCCCTACTTGAAAACAGCTGTTAAGGTGGAATGATATAGTTGTTCCGACCCCTTACTAAGGCCAAGGTCGGTCTTCCATAGGCGAGGTGGTTTTGTAAATAATTGGTAAAAAGCAGTTTTGATTTTTTTTTTTTTTCAAAAATTTTCGAATTTGAAAAAAGTATTGAATGCAGTGAATTTTATAACACCCTATATATATATATATATATATATATATATATATATATATATATATATATATATATATATATATGTGTGTGTGTGTGTGTGTGTGTGGAAATAAAAAAAATATACTCTTTTTAAATTTATATCTCAGAGACACAACAGTTGTACAAAATATCGACAAATGGCCGATTATCAGGTGAGAAATTGTGTCGGCTTTCAGCACACTCATTTATAAATGTTTTGATTTGTAATATCTTCGCGTGTTGTCAGCAAATTTGTACTCTGATTTTTGCTATGCCAAATAAATATTATCATTCTTCGTATTGTAATATTTATATTTAAATTATTTTTAAAGTACTTTGTTCTTTAACACGTTACAACTTGGCGTTCTATCAGGTTTTATTAAAGCTGATTAATATATGCAGGCAGCCTTATTTATATTACTGAACTAATTTGTAAACGTTATTTTTTAAATAACTGCACGCGTAATGTATCCTTAAAATATCATAAGTCAAGAAATAAAAATTTTGTACCTTCTTAACCATTTCGGGACAAATAGTTACTTTTAAATGCTTGGAGCGTAATTCATTTATTGGTCAACATTAAAAGAACAAAATTATTGCTTTTTGATACGTGTTTACTTGCTCTGTATCTTAAAATACCTTTTTAGATACCATACACAGTCTATTTCAGATTCGGTAACCTGAAAAAGGTTCATTGTACCAAGACAAGCGAGAATTTTTTTAAAAAGTTTGTTTGCTTACTTTCTAATCAATTACATTGTTTATATTACATTAGAGTCGAAAGAGACCTTTTTCATGTTGGATAAAGTTTATTTTTTCCTAATTTTGTCTAACATGCAAAAAAATAATGCAATTATCATCTGTTATTTCTTTATCTATTGATGATTCAGAATACGCAATTTAAACCAGTAACTGTATTTTATAAAAAAAATTGAAAGTATCTCATTTATTTCGAAGCAAAAACAGAAATGGACAGGCACAACTTCTCTCTTCAAGAGTTAATTGCTATTTTATAGGGTGTATTTAAATTATTACGGACCACAAACGAAACAAAGCGAAATTAAATGTTAATTATATAAACACATACTATAGCCTTTAAGGCCTTTAATATGAATATGATTTTGGAATTTCAGAATATAATTGAACGAATTAATTTGCTGTTATTTCTATAAGAAGAAGAGATGTATAAAAATTATATTAAAAATTAGTGGTATTATGATCCTAAAAAGTGCTGCACTTCTCCAGAGCGTTAACCAGATGTTATACATTGTGAATCCGCCTCAGGTCCATAGTACCCTCGTTAGGTTGGTGTAAACTGCCCACTCTCTACCCCTCGGTAAACGTATTTATTTTTAAGCAAATTGCAAATATGTAATAATTACAATTTACGTAATAACTTAATATTCAATAACTTTAATTTACCCAAACATATATTAAGCTGTAATTACTTCTAATATTAACTTAAATTACCTCTCTAATACTCAAAATATCTAACTGGAACCTCTACTTTTTAATTTAGTTTAAAACAACACAACTAAAAACATCCCATGAGTTCCGAATCAAACAGTGAAAAAGTGGGACACAGTTTCTCTTCTCAGGAGTTAATTACTATTTCATAGGGTGCCTTCAAATTATTACGAAGCACAAACGACCAGTGAAATTAAAACATAATTATATAAACACAAGCTAAAACCTTAAAGGCGTTTAACCATTCATGGACTTAACTATAAATTTTAAAATGTTGGAATATATTCAAACGATTTTCAATGGCTGTTATTTCTGTAGAAAAGTTAGAAGTATCCATCATCAGTCTGGTTTTTTACAGCCTCCTTCGCCCTCCGGTTCCCAGTTTCCATCTTGTTCGATCTTCCCAGACTCCGAGTCTTAGATTTCTTTCTGACATTACCCTCTGAACACCTCCAAACCATGTTATTCTTGGCCTCCCTCTTCTTTCGCTTGGTACCCACTTTAGAACCAACTTTGGTAATCGATTTTCTTCCATTCTTTCCATATGTCCGTACCATATAAGTTGCAGTTGACGAATTTCCTCAATAATCGTGGTTTTTACTTTCATTACATCCCTTATTCTTTCATTTCTAACTGTATCAATTCTTGACAGTCCAGCCGATCTTCGCTAGTAATCCATTTCCAGTTTCTGTTCCAATTGTTTCGTCAAATGCCAAGTTTCACCACCGTATAACACGATGCTCTTCAATACTACATTATAAATGAGATGCTTTCTCTGTGATTTTATGTACTCCGATCACAGAACAGAGTTTAGGTGTCTTATAACCGCCTTTCTTTTATTTATTCTCTCCACTTCGTTTTCCGTTCTACCGTCTTTACTCATGTTAGTTCCGAAATATATATACTCTTCACAAGCTCTAATATCCTCACCGATATTTAGAGTAGAAAAGTTAGAAGTATAACAATTAAATTAAAGTCAAAAAAGATAGTATAAATATCTTTTTTGACTTTAAAAATAAGTGCGCACTTTTTTCCAAATCGTTAACTAAACTTTATTTACTTTAAAATCCAATTATGTCCTAGTTCTTTCCTTAGGTTAGTTCAGACAACTTTAGCTTCCCTCTGAAACAGAGTATCATACAACTGCTAATTATGTAATAATTACTGCGTACTTAAAAATGGTATTCATGGTTTACAAAATTATAATTCTAATTTCATTAAACTTATATCGTAATACTTATTCAATAATACATATATAGTTGAAATTGCTTTTAATATTAACATGAATTACCTCTCTAATATTCCGACTACCTAATTTTAACCTTTAACAATATTTAGTAAGGCAACAAAACTAAAAGTATCTCATATGTTCAGAACCAAACAGTGAAAAGGTCGAACATAGCGTCTCTTTTCGAGAGTTTATTACTATTTCATAGGCTGCCTTCAAATTATTACGGACCACAAACGGCCAGCGAAATTAAAACTTAATTATATAAACGCAAGCTAAAACCTGAAAGAGCGTTTAACCATTCATGGGCTCGTTTGCAATATAAATTTTGGAATATATTCGAATGATTTTAAATGTTATTTCTACAGGAAACTTAGCAATATAACAATTAAATTAAAGTAAAAAAGATAGTATAAATATCTTGGAAGGTGCGTACTTCTTTTCAAATCGTTAACTAGACTTTATTCACTGTAAAACCCATTTATGATTGTAGTTCTTTCGTTAGGTTGGTTTAGACCACTTTAGCTTCTCTATGATATAGAGTATCCTACAACTGCCAATTATATAATAATTACAGTGCAAGTAAACATGGTATACATGGTATATAAAATTATAACCCTAATTTTGTTAAAATTTTATCGTAATATTTGTTCAATAATACATTTAAAGTAAGTAATTGCTTTTAATATTAACTTGAATTATCTATCTAATACTCAGACTAACTAATTTTAACCTTTAACAATATTTAGTAAAACAACAAAACTAAAAGTATCCCATCTGTTCAGAGCCAAACAGTGAAAAGGGCGGACACAGTTTCTCTCTTCGAGAGTTAATTACTATTTCATAGGGTGCTTTCAAATTATTACGGACCACAAACGGCCAGCGAAATTAAAAGTTAATTATATAAACGCAAGCTAAAGCCTTGAAGGACGATTAACCCTTTAAGGACTTGTTTGGAATATGAATTTTGAAATTTCGAACTTTAATGAAACGATTTTCAACGAATCTAAGTTTTGTATAGAAATAACATAATTATATAAGTCAGTTCCAGGGCGAAATTAAAATAATTTTGAATCCAGTGAACACAGTTCTAAATTATAAAGATAAATTGGAATTAGATAAATTAATTTATGTTCGGAATATTCAATCTTTATACGTATATATATATATATATATATATATATATATATATATATATATATATATATATATATATATATATATATATAAATAAATATATGGTGGGAAATTTTGTCAAGCGGCTTGACTGTTGGTACACATGCTTCTTGTATGGTAAAGGTTTAGTTCAAAGTTTCAAACACAATTGTTTGTTGGCAGTTATAGTAAATGATCACAGTTTCCCACCCACCCTATTCCCCAGATTTGGCCCCAAGTGACCGATTTTGTTTCCTAATCCTGAAAAAAAAGAAATTTTTATCGAATGAAGAGGTTATCTGTGCTGTAAACGAATATTTAGCACAGTTCAAAACATTTTTTTTTTTTCTGAGGGAATTAAACACTGGAATCTCGCTGAACCAAATGTATTGAGCTCAATGGAGATTATGTTGAGAAATAAGTTCTTGTAAAAAAAATGTTATTTACGAAACGTAATATATATATATATATATATATATATATATATATATATATATATATATATATATATATATATATATATATATATATATATATATATATATATATATATATATATATATATATATATTATATTTATATTTAAATATATATATATATATATATATATATATATATATATATATATATATATATATATATATATATTTATTTTGTTTCGTGCAGTTGCCTAACCTTAGCCCTTGTTATATTTTGAGACAAAGATTGTATTAAGTTGGCAATTATGGCCAATTGAAGTTGACATATAAATGACTAAATTTTGTACGAAAAGAAGAAAATAAGGCGGGAATTTTTACAAAATGACCACTGTTGTTCACTTCCTTCACTTTAGATTATTTTACGATGTATACGGGTTTATAATTAACTGTTTGTAGTGTTAAGATAAGTAATTTTTGGTTGGTTTTACTGTTTTTATATGAAGGAAATTTTTAATCTTGTTATATCGGTACTGAATGTGAAGTATGAGTCCGAAACACTTCTCTGAAGAGTCGGTTATTTTAAAGTTCTGTAAGTATATTCTTTAACTAAAAAAAATTGAATTAAACGAGTCCTGAATTAATCGAGGACTGTTCTCATGACTTATATATTTCAGATTCCTGATGAAGTTCATATACATGAACGAAAGCTTGAAGTAAGAATACAATAAAAAACTAGTTTAGAGTACATTACATCGCATCACTCTCTTTTCAAGGGTTTTCCCAGTCATTAACTTAGGATTTAGTTGTTACCAGTGCCCTGTTTCTGTCGATCTGTTACATGTATTAGAATTACTAATAATGGAAGATCATAATAACTAATCCTAGAATTGAAGACCCTGGGACAGAGAAAGAAATTATTCTGATATTACCTTTGTTAAAATATAGATACGGGGGAGTCTTTAACTTATCTTCCTAGCTATGAAGAAAAACTTACAAAGCTTAAGCGCCCTTTTTGGAGTTAGAGTGCTTTTATAAACGTATTACATTGATCCCTCCTCGTGGAAGAATCTCGACCGAACATTCAGATCTCGTCGCTTGGGACAATTGGACAAATATAACTTTCGTCGTTATCTAAAGCGGCAAAATGTTCTTTCGAAATTTCTTTCCTAGCAAGTTTCGGCTCTAATATAACAAGTTTATGAATCCATTGTGCAAAAACTTTTGGCAGTCCTAAACCTTGATATTAAAGACTGTAGTTTCGAATACTCAAGCTTCTTGAGCAAGCATTGAGATTTTCATTCGTTTTTCAGTAATAATAAAATTAGTTGAGTTATAAATATATACATATTATTAAAACACAATAAATATACTAAATATGTAAACAGATATCACAAGAACAGAGTCAACAAACATTGAAGTGGAACCAGCAAAGTAGACAGTATTTATATAGTTGTTCGTGGCATTACTCGACGTAACAAAAATAGAGGAAAACGCATTAGAAAAATAAACAACCACATTAATAATACCTTAAACAGTTAAGATATTACAATAAAACGAACAACATTAAGCAATAAAAAATACTTCTCCCCATGTTGATAACAAAATTCTGATAGAAGGTCCTTGACATGTTCTTAATCCATTCCCTAACTTTCTTACTACTCTAGATGAGTAAAAATGAGAACATAAACTCTAGAAGCAGGATATAAAAATGTTTTCTTTCCAATGGCTTTGCATGTCCGTGGTCCGAAACTGGTTTGTGACCTATTTCGAGTATTATATAAATTTTAACATTCCGTAATAGATTGGCCAGAATTTTCAAAAATGCTAAGAAGAGTCTCTAAGTAAAACAACTGTCTTCCATCAAATACTTTAATTTCGTTAAATAGCTTATTAGTTCGATAGTATTTTCCTTTCAAGACAAGCCTTTTGGAATTATCAACTCAAATGTTATAATATTGGTAACTTTTCTATTTTCAATGACTTATCGGTTTTTTTTTAACGGATCATGTTTACTGTGAGGGTAGTTATTGAATTTTTTTTTATTTACTTTTAATTAGGAGAAACTACTACTTCCTTACTATTTCAGTAATAAATAAAGCCTTTGAATAGTTGTTAAATTAAATAAATAAAAAAGTAAGAAGTTTAAAGCAACAAATACAATTTTCTTCAAATTCCATAAGAGGAATATTCTTTAATGATCTCAATAACAAATGTTTCAAAATGTCTCATAATATATAATATTATGATCGTCATTTTTTTTATTGGTATTTATTATGGAAGAAATGGCATTTTAAATCTATATTATTACGTGGACGAAGAAAATACCGTTACTAAATGCCATAAAATATGCCTATTACGAAATAAATATATAAGGTTGTAAATTTTATGTTTTATAGAGACTTTTTATTTACAATTTTTTGGTTACTTGTTCTATTAAATTCAATTCTCACAACTATTTAAATAAATTATTAAATAATAATAATTACAAAAAAATCGGAAAGTCATTTATTCAGTACCCTCTCCATAAATACAAAAGAATCATTCAGTCTCCTTCACTTCATATACTACTTTTGTTAAGAATTAAAATAATGAACAAATATCACGATTTACAAAAGGAATGGAGTTCTCCCAACATAACTATGTCGGGTTTTGCAACGTTAACTTTTTTGGAAAAAACTGCCGCCTAGGTTTTTGTAGCGTTAAATTCTATTTAGTTACTGTCACCCCAAGATAGGATTTCTTCCAGGTCTTTGTTAGGTTAAACGACTTCTTGCTGTCTGCAGATATTTGTATAAGTAGCCGTTGTTCGAGCACTCAAAGTAAATGAAGAAACAGGAGTATTGTCATCTGCATAACTGAAGATTGTATTTCTGGACCTTTTTAGCAGATCATCAATGTAAAGGAGCAAGACACCAACGTATTAGAAAGAAACCATTCAACTGCCTCTAGTAAAGAAAGCTCTCTAAGGAAACACGAAAGGTATAAACAAAACTGTTCAGACATGCTATAGAGCGTAGCTTAGGCAATAATCCGTTAAGCCAAACATGGTCAAATCCCTTGGATATATCAAGTGCAATAGCTCGAGATTCTCCAAAATATTCAATTAAGTTGTTCCAAACATGTGATCTCCTGTTAATCTTTGCTTGCGGAAGCCATATTGATGTTCGTTAATAATACTGAATCCTTCTAGACATTTCAGAAGTTGCTGGTTGATAGACTTTTCCAGTATATAACACGATTTTCACAGCTCCGATAAGCAACCGCGCCAACATGCTGTCGGTAGTTTCCATCCGGGTTGACCCTCAATCCTTCTTATCGAAGAACAGAACGGAAAGCACACTTTTTTCATCATCAATCTTTTCTGGTATTGACAAATAGATGGCCTTCTGCTATCCGTACTGAAAATTAACTTTTTGCACGAGTACCATGAGGATTATTTTCCGATTAAAGAATTTATCGTAAAGCAATAATTTGCCCAACCAATACACAAACATAACTATTAAATGCTAATCTTTATTATCAAAATAGTACGTGAAACAAGTACATTTTCATTGTGTCTTATATTTTAACACGAAAAAAAAATTCAGGTATTTTTCCTACATATTGTAATAGGACCATTACACACTCACAACTAAATATTGTCGAGATAACCATATTTTATTAAATTTTCGCGTCCTAAATAATCTGAGGTATTTCGAAAAGGGAAAATGTAGAAATCCATATTTTTCAATCGTATTTTGTACCTTATCTTTCTTGCCTAAAAATACTTTTTTGTGGCCGGGTTAGAATTCCCTTGAAATTATGTTGAAACAGCTTTGTAAACAACCTTTAACTTCGAGATATAAAAGCTACGAGGGCCAAACAACATATTATCTAACACGGTATCTTATGTGATTGTCGAGACATGGCATGGCTTGTAACAGAAGCAGGTATATATCAGCCTATGCTAATTGTTGTATATACGCTCTATTAAGTACCGCGATAATTTATTTTGGGTAGATGCGATTCGGTGGAGGAAACCTTTGTCTACGACGCGTTTTAATAAAAGTATCAGTCGATTTCAAACTTTCGTCGAAATCACCTAAAATCCAAAATAAGTCATTTGTTTGTGTGTCGGTTCTAGGTAGTCTTTCTTTGTTCCCATCCAAAAGGGTCTAAAAGGACACATTCCGCGGGTGCTAAATATATTAAAAAGTCGGTATCGAAATTGAAAAGTGGGTAAATCACTTTAACGAGACGAAAAATGTCGATGACTTGCCAAAACGTGGCTCGGTAGGCAAAATCACTCCGAAAGGCGAAAAACGAATCGTGTCTTTGTTTTCACGGGACCCGAAATGGAGTCAAGGAGCAGCAAAATTAAGAAAATTAGGTTTGAATGTATCCCATGAAACCATTGGACAACATCTTCGTGCTTATGATATCAAATTCCGGAACACGTTGAAGAAATCTTTGCTGGGCGAAAATCACGTCGCGATACTAGAGTGGCCCTCACAATCGCCGGACACCAACCCTATTGAAAAGGTTTGGTCCCTCAGAGGAAAGACTCTGGGACTTTGACTCAGTGGTCTCGCGAAATTTGAAAAATTTGGAGATTATTGTCGTAGTATGCAGAAAATTATGTCGACAGCATGTCTCGAAGATGTCAGGCGATTAATGAAACAGGAGGCAATTAGACAACTTACTAAGGTAATTGCGCCATTGTTAGCACACCAAAGAATATATTGGTGGCAAAAAATGTTCTCGAAGCATATTTTTTCAAGAATACGAGCGGTCACGTTCTTAGTTGACAGACTGTAAATGATGGTTACAGTGATGTCTGGGTCAACATTAAAAGTGAGAAATTTGGATCTTTGTTCAGTGACAAGATTCCCTAGAAAGGAAAGAAAAACTCCGTTTTTTACAAGCATGGCACACATGCTACAGGGAAACCCCTCAGGTGCTACAGAAGCGGCGCATATACGGAAAAAGCTGCTTTTAAATCGCTATAAATTGTACTTGGTAGGAAACATCTCTCCCTCTATTCGTTCTCTTAATTCTGAGGGACGTGATCTCTTCACTGTTCTATCCACCATTTCCCTCTATTTCTCTTGATCTTCTGCTAAATATATTGATACATGGAGTTGTTGATATATAACTTATTTTATTTGATCCAACCATGTTATTGGTGAACGGCCTCTACTCCTTTTACCCTGGACCTCTTCCATTTTTATAAGCCGGCCTACATTATTACCTGGTCTTCTGGCTACATGTTCAAAATACTGAAGAATTAGTTTCTGACACATCTTACGGTTATATTTAAACACACATAGCCCTGAGCAAATCAGTGTATTCCTGGCATGCACCGCTTTGAGAAGAACACTTTCCATGACAGTACATGTACTTGACTCAAATCGCCAATTGTTCTTCCATTTTCACAGGAACCAAGGCTGCTGGTGAGTTCTGGCTCTCTTCTGAATAGTATTCAACAAATGCACTGTAAATTTGGGAGCACACTCCCAAACAAATGGGTAGTATATATGTTAGGAAATCCCACAGACAAGATTTCCAATTGTGAAAAAAGTGGAATTTATGAAATTAGTTGTAATGATTATGACAAAAAGTATGTTGGGCAAACTAAAAAGTCAATTAAAAGACGATTTGAAGAACATTTAGCACAATTAAAATACAGTAGAACAGAAAAGTCTAGGATTGCCGAACATACCCTTGGAGTTGATCATACTGTAACATTAACTAATTTAGGATTAAATAAAAATGTATCTGATAGTACGAAAATATGAAAATATAAAATGTAAAAGTGGTTTAAATAAAGGCAGAGGGCCTATTCCTTATAGTCCCCTCTACTGGTTACTTGACCGGAACTGATGGCTTCGCCTACGCCATTAGTTCCGCCTGAGTAATTCAGATGTTAGGATATATATATAAATAGGGTAGATTTGTAGTTTAGCTTTAGTCAATCATCGCTCCTGATGAAGCTAACATGGTTAGCGAAACGCGCGTCGAGTGCAAAAATAAAGTGTTTTGTGTAGTGGTGATATATATTGAGTAGTGTTGGTCTGTAAAAACTCCTCGTAACTATGTCGGGTTCGGCAGCTTCATTGGAAAAAACTGTCGCCTGGGTTTTTGTGAAGTTATATTCTACTTGTTTACTGTCACTCCAAAACACAAACGATTGCTTGTCTAAAGACACTTAAATCTATATTACAGCAAGGTTTATTGGTTAAACCACCCACGCCAAACTGGGCAATTTTCACAAAATGCTGGCCAAACCTAAAAAAATGTTTGACATTCGCATCATTCCTCTGTTTCGAAATCGCCCGTAACGTTAACCTAAATTTGCTTGTTTTTTACGGTCCATATATGCTCAATGTAACAGCGACAACATTATACTAAAGAAATTTATATATGATACAAATACCCAAGTATGCATTCGATTTCTGGAGGTCAGTAGAATATATTATATTATCTATTCTTATTATTTTAATAGTTTTAAGACTTTTAGAGTCATGAAAGTGCAGATGTAGAATTTGCTATTTGCGATTTTTTTAATGTAGTGTTATAGTTGTCTATCCCGCATAATCCCGCTAAGTTATAAGCATGATATAATATATTTAATGCTTTATTATACACCATAAACCAATTTTGCTAATTTTTGCTAATATATACAGAGGACTCCTTTTAAGTCTAACCTTTGAAGCCTAACGTTTCAAGCCTAAAGATAATTAATTTATTTTTTTGAACAACGATATTCCAGACATCACAATGTTAGCATTTATCCGTGGTATAATATGCCTACTACGGTTCACAAGATCTTAATTCATAGTCCTCAAGTTATTTCTTCAGCAAAATTACCAATTGGCCTGCTTTTAGAAGAGGCATAAGAGTCTCGAAACAAAGATATCAAGAGATATTGCGGAGATTTTACGCGTAAATTTTCGAGAACAATGCAAATGGAAGATCTTCTTCATAAACTCTTAATTTCTTCAGATCCATACATTTCGAGTATTAGAGGTTTACCTAAAAAAAAATTACAATACTTATCAAGAGATGTTTTAGCTCTGCTAGTAGCATCTGATACAGCTGTATCAGTGACATTTCCATCACAATTTGCACAAAATAATTATACAGCTTCAGCTAGCGATACAGATTATTTTTTTTTATTCTTGCAACAATTAAATTATATGTTAAAAGTTATTTTGTTTATACATATATGTATATATATACTATATATATATATATAGCTATATATATATATATATATATATATATATATATATATATATATATATATATATATATATATATATATATATATATATATATATATATATATATATATATATATATATATATATATATATATATATATATATATATATATATATATATATATATATATATATATATATATATATATATATATATATATATATATATATATATATATATATATATATATATATATATATATATATATATATATATATATATATATATATATATATATATATATATATATATATATATATATATATATATATATATATATATATATATATGTGTATATATATATATATATATATATATATATATATATATATATATATATATATATATATATATATATATATATATATATATATATATATATATATATATATATATACATATATATATATATATATATATATATATATATATATATATATATATATATATATATATATATATATATATATATATATATATATATATTTAAAAAAAGATTTTATGTTTGAAAAAGATTCTTATGTACTTTACTTACGAAAAATAAACCTAGTTGTCTATTTTCAGCTAGAATGAAATTGTAATACATGTTTCGTTTTATATATAATAAAATTTTAAAATATCGTTTTATTATATTGAGTTTTATGTAATTTTTCTTATTTTGCGCATCACATTCGTAATTAGCGACCTCAAAAACTAACTAAATCCAATTTTGATACAAGCCGAAACAATTTTAAGATTTTTGGCCAGCATTTAATGAAAATTGACCAGGGTGCCACGTCGGCGTTATGCGTCGACATTTTATCTGACAGATCTGTCAATTAGTAGCAATATCTACGATCAACTTAATAAACTAAGCCAATATACCAGCACTGTAAATTTCCCATTTATTTTAGCTACAATGTCGTCTTTTGAGTACATAATTTCTACGGTTTTGATGATATTTTCCGGGCCATTGTAAAAGTATGCAACGTCTTCTAGTTGCAGTGGTTCAAACATTTCTCGTAAGTAATAAAAAAATCAAATATCCAAACAAATTACTAATAAAAGAGGAATCCTGGATTAAACACAAGACGAAAACAGAAATAATTAGGTAAAATTGTGTTACTAAGTTTCACAACAATAGATCAAGATCCTTTGTATCCGGTTAAATTATGGGGTTAAAAAGCGGGAAAGAGAAAGAGAGTGTTCCTCATAAAAGAAAGTAGATAAACAAAGAAAAGGATAAAGTAGTTTAAATCTGACAACTTTGTTAGCTGTAACAGGCTGAAGCACGTTTTAATTACACGAACAACGATCTCATTAGGAACCTTCAGATTACAAGTGAGCGATTACGTTACCCAGTAAAATAACTAAAGAGCAAAAATACTTTCTTTGATAAATAAGGGCCGAATTAACATTCCACACTTCGGTAATTAAGCTGAGAACAGGTATTAAATTATAAAAGGTATCAGGTTTAAAGAATTTTCGATAGGAGAATCATCTAAGTTTTAAAGAGTAGATACGAGGGTATTTTATTATTTTACTTTCTGTCGCTTCTGTATTTTGACGAAATTTTGCAAATTCGTTATAGTTTGCAGTTTCTACGATTTTTTCTTCAGAAAAGTGACTGAAAATAATTTGCGCTGTGATAAAGTTTCTCAAAAGTCAGAAGTAAACTAAAAACTAGAAGTTATTTATGAAAGAATGTTCCAGGTATATGGTAATGATTATTTTCAAGCAAAATTTTGATCTAAAGTGTTTCGATGAGAGCCAAGAGTCAAATCAGATGATATCAGATCAGGAAAGCCGATTAAGGTAAAAACTGAGGAAACATCAAAGTTGTTACCGGGTTGAGACTTTGGAAGCTTTGAAATAATGACAGTGTTTGGTGAGTGGTGTGCTAATTTGTAAATTGAAAAGTAAATAATTAAACTACTACTTATGTCTTATAAAAGACTGTTTCATAAACTATTATTGGCCCTAAAAAATTCTGCTGAACTGTTGATAAAAATTGGCAAAAAAATGGAAAAAAAAGTAACAGTAGAAGTAATAAAACTCTTATCGACTCTGCTTTCCATAGGAGAGTTTTCTAACCCAAAATGTCAGAAAAAAATTTTGGGATACAGAGTCTTAAAAAAAAGGTGCACAAAAATATGGTATCACACCTATCGTTCGACGCTTTTTATCGAAAACTGGTCCAGCACTGAAGCCGACGGGCCTGCCAAAAGCCCGTCATGCTGGTTTCAACGTTTAATAGGGTATATTCTATAGTTGTAACATTCATTTTTTCCTAGATTTTAAAATCATGTTACAACACCGTTTTTCTTTCTATAATTTATAGTTTAGTACAGTTTTTATATTTGATTACGCAGTGAGTTTAAATTTTTGAGCAGTTTAACTTAACCAGTAGTGTATAGCGTGTTGCCGACTTAACTTATTTCGTTTGCATTGAATACGTCTGATTTGTTAAAAAAGACGGGCATCATGGGTCCTTGTCTATCAAGTCGCGAGTTTAACACTCCCGTCTGATTTTGTGTTCCGGAAGTGAACCAAGGAGTAGGGAAGAAGATATTTAAGCCGCCATTTCGGATTTTTCAGGGCTTTTTCCTCCAGCATGCCGTAGTGGCTTTTTCAACCGTGATGCGGTAACGGCTTATTCCTTCATCAGGCCGTAGTAGGTTTTTTTCTTCCGTCATGCCGTAGTGCAGCTTTTTTTTTATCACCAAGTGGGTGTTGTTTATAGACATCAAGTTTGATGCTTTTTTTCCGATCTCAAGGCCGTCCTAAGGCATTTCGGGTCAAAGAGTGATTAGCTACCCAAATGAGAATAGGAGAGTAGTGGCTGAGACAATATTTTTGATGAGAATCTCACCCGGAGAGGCCAAGCAACTTATGAAAAACCCACGAAGTAGTAAGTCAGTAGTACACCAGTTTAAATATCTCACTCTCTGTCTACAATGTGTGTTTCCAACGACTACTCCACACGTGTAATTCGCGAAGTCGATTTTACAAACTTTTATATCGTGTTTTTTAAAGCCATTTGCTAAGAACTTAATAACTCTAATTTAGAGACTCTCTGTAAAAGTGTGCACTCGCATAGTATAAAAGGTTATTCATTAGGTCTATGTAATTTAAGAGTGTAATAAGAGGAAGAATTTTTATTTTGTTAAAATACTCTTTTTTATTTATGTGTAGTGTCTCACTAAACTCCTGCTCTTTCTTTCAGGACGCAACGGTTGTATCCAATTCAATTTTATTTCAACAACTAAATAACTCTTCACTATTTTTTTCATTTTTTGAGCTGAACTGGCCATTTTTATTTTAAAATGAATGGTGCCCAAAAACAGTACAACCAAGTTTTAAACAACTATAGAGACTATTTTCAAAAGACGTACAAAAGTTATCTCGATCTCCAGTAAAAAAACGAGCTAGCTTATATCTAATTTTTGCTCTATCAGTATTCACGTCTACTCAATCCACTCTTAAAAATTATGATATACATAAGGGGTAAATAACAGCTTATATTTAATAAAAATAAAGAAAGTTGAGGCTATAAAATAGCGCAGCAATTGAGAGGCGATATAGTACCATTGAAAACAAAGCAGAAATAGAAAACTTGACAAGGTAAAATAATTATAACCAAACAGATATACTGTCTTTCGGGTAAAAAAACATTTCTCTGAAAATATAATGGTTAAGGTTGTCATTTTATTACCAAACTTTTCTGATATACTGTAGGTAGTAACCCCGTAGCGAAATGTAAAAAATAAACGATACAATTATTAACAAAATTAAAAACTAATATGTTTCACAATTTCCACATTTTTACTTTTTTCGTTACAATTGTTTCAACATGACGGTGTCTTCATCAAATGGAAGATATTTTAAACTAATGATAAACTGACATTATTTTTTTATATACATATTTAAGTCTACCTATTTACTCTAACTGAGGTGTATTTAATTTAATTATAAACATTTGGACTTATCTATTTACTAAAATTTCAGGTACATTTAATTGGATTATTCCCGAATGTAAATTAAGGTTCAATAATGGGGAGTTATTAGTTTCTAATCGTTGATTTAATACCATATCTTATTTTTTATATTTATTATCTCCATACTTTAAAGGAAACGACCCCCACTATCTCGTGGGCACGAAGTTCGAAAGTCCATAGTTTTTTAGATATCTCACATTGAAGTTTGCATTTTTAAGAGGATATTTATCTCTATGCGGGTTGATACGTAAGCAACAGTCGGACGATTAGGAGTATCACTATTTAGATACACATATATGCGTTTTGATATGTGATAAACTCGTGCGTGGATCTGACATGCGTATGTTCGTGAATATATTTATATATATATATATATATATATATATATATATATATATATATATATATATATATATATATATATATATATATATATATATATATATATATATATATATATATATATATATATATATATATATATATAATTTTTGTACTACTCCTCAAAAACTATATTTTCCCAAAGTCTGAACAAATTTGACTGAGAACCATAAGGATAGTGAAGGGTCCTTTAATTTTTTAGATTTCCTTTCATTATGGAGTATTTTAAAATTGGCATTGAAAACGTGATTTTCTATTATTTAACGATTGGCATGTTGAGAGGTATTGTTGTTTTATGTAACTTCTTTTATGTTCATTCATTCTTTTTTCGAACATGTCTGGCCAATCTAAAATTTAGGACATGACCCACAATTAAGTTAGTATACTCCTGATTGTGTCCTATTGGTTTTATTTTTGTTGCTTTTTATCACATTAGAAAGTTTATTATCAGTTCTAAAAGCAATATTTAACCCTCTTTTAGACAACTGTTTAGAATTTCGGATGGTTGTAGCTTCTACTTGATGGAAATTCATCTATAATATATATAAAATACAACGTCGCTCTGTCTGTCTGTCTGTCCGTTAGTGCGCTTATCACTGGAGAACCACTTATCCGATTTACGTACTTTTCTTTTAAAAACATACATATGTTCTCTGGCCAGGTTATAGGCTATATTTTATTACGATGGGTAGCATAATGAATGAGCAGTGACGATAATAGTGAATGAAATCGGAAAAAAGTTTGCAGCTAGCGCGTTCCCTTGCAATACACAGCCTAAACCATTAAATATGGAAAAATATTATGTCGCAGAGAATATCTATAATCTATAATATATATAAAATGCAATGTCTCTCTGTCTGTCTGTCTGTCCATTAGTGCGTTTATCACGTGAGAACCACTTATCCGATTTACGTGTCTTTTTTTAAATTCATACATATATTCTTTGGCCAGGTTATATAATAATAATCTATATCTATAATATATATAAAATGCAACGTCTCTCTATTTGTCTGTCTGTCCGTTAATGCGCTTATCCCTCGAGAACCATTTATCCGATTTACGTGATTTTTTAAATTCATACATATGTTCGCTGACCAGGTTATAGATATATATTTTATTACATCTATAATATATATAAAAAGCAACGTCTCTCTGTCTGTTTGTCCGTTTGTGCGCTTATCACTGGAGAACCACTTATCCGATTTACGTGCTTTTTTTAAACATGCTAAACCATTAAATATGGAACAATATCATATAGCAAAGAATATCTATAATATATATAAAATGCAAAGTCTCTCTGTCTGTTTGTCTGTCCGTTAGTGCGCTTACCACTGGAGAACTACTTATCTGATTTACGTGCTTTTTTTTAAACATACATATGTTCTTTGGCCAGGGTATAGGATATATTTTATTACGTTAGGTGATATAAGGAATAAGCAGTGATGACCATAGTGAATCAAGTCAGAGAAAAAATTGCCGCTAGCACGTTCTCTTGTAATACACTGCCTAAAGCATTAAATATGGAACAATATCATGTAGCAAAGAATATAATATATATAAAATGCATCGTCTCTCTGTCTGTCCGTTAGTGCGCTTCATACATTTGTTCTCTGGCCAGGTTATCTATAATTTTCTTTCTATAATATGTATAAAATGCAATGTCTCTGTCTGTCTGCCTGTCTTTATGTCTGTCCGTTCGTGCGCTTATACTGGAGAACCACTTATCCGATTTACGTGCTTTTTTTTGAAGCATACATATGTTCTCTGGTCAGGTTATCTATCTATAATATATATAAAATGCAACGTCTCTCTGTTTGTCTGTCTGTCTGTCCGTTAGTGCGCTTATCACTTGAGAACCACTTATCCGATTTACATGTTTTTATAAATTTATACATATGTTCTATATAATTCGATATAAGCCTAGATAATGGGAGATAAGGTGAGATAATGGGAGATAAGTATAAATAGTGGGAGATAAAGAGAAATAATGGGAGATAAGCAGAGATAAGTGTAGATAATGGGAGTTATGGTGAGATAATGGGAGATAAGGAGAAATAATGGGAGATAAGGAGAAATATTGCGAGATAAGTCGAGATAAGCCTAGATAATAGGAGATAAGGTGAGATAATGGGATTTAAGGAGAAATAATGGGAGATAAGGAGAAATAAGGGAAGATAAGGGGAAATAATGGCAGATATTTTATTACGTTAGGTAATATAATAAATCAGCAGTGACGATAGTAGTGAATCAAGTCCACGCGAGCGGAGCCGCGGACACGGCTAGTTATAAATATATAATAAAATACTGTTTTTAGTCAATTTCCACTGGCTTATTTATAAATTTTTCATGACGCATTTCGCGCTTCGTCGGAATCACATTTAACATTGTCAAGTTTACTACTCGTATATATCACCACACACTGATTGACGTCAATCATCGCTCCTGATGAAGCTAACATGGTCAGCGAAACGCGCGTCGAGTGCAAAAATAAAGTGTTTGGTGTAGTGGTGATATATATGAGTAGTATCATTGTGCCAAAGATTCCACATTCCCAACTTAGTTGTCAAGTTTAGTTTCTTTGAATAACATCGAATCTTTTTCATTAAAGTTTATAATTTTGTATTATTTATTTATTATACTATTACACCACACAGAAATGATATTAAGAAAACAAATTCAATAATGGTGAATTATTTAAATCAACCTGGTCGTATCTGTGGTCTCTAATCAACTTATTTGCACTGTTTCGAACCTTTTTATTGCGTATGTAAAATTTTGAAATCTTTATTAAACATGTGATTATCAGTTAAAAGATTACTTGCATATGTTGAATTAGACTTTTTGTGAATGAAACCTTTTTCATGTTCTGTAATTCTTTGTATAAATGTTTATCTAGTTTGTCCTATGTGTATTTTAGGACATGACCCACATTTTAACTGATATACCCCTTTATTATCTTAATTGATTTGCGGTTTATAGTTTTTGAGATATTTCCCTATAGTATTGTTTGTCTTGTAAGTTATGTTGATGTTTTTTTGATTTAAAAAATTTCCCGGTTTTTCTATTGAATTTGCCGAAATAGGTTAAGCATTTAAATGAGGTTTTTTTTTCCTTAAAACATGGGTGGGACGATCCGCATCAACCGGATCAGAGCTACGACCAAAATTAGAAGTAACCAAAAAACTTGACCAAGGGCTTATTTTAAAGCTTAGAGCGTCTACTTTCAAATGCCGAGTGCGCCTTTGAAAAATCCAATATGGCGGCTCCAATATGACGGCCGGTAGCCGGAGAACTGTTTGGGTCGTTTTTGGCTCAAATTGTAACTGATGGACGCCCCAAAAAATTGGGGTGGTAAGTTGACAAAATCCAACATGGCGGATCCAATATGGCGGTCAAAAATCCAATATGGTGGTCGAATTTTCGCAAATGAACCGATTTGCACTAAATTTGGTAAACGGGGGTTTTTAGGGTCGCTGATCACGAATCCGAGGTCTGATTTGCCATTCAAGATGGCGGATGGAATTTTCGAAAATCTATCGACTTGTACCAAATTTGTTATACGAGGGTTTTTGGGGTAGCCGATTACGAATCAGAAGTTCGATTTTCAAAATCCAAGATGGCGGACCCAATATAGTAGATTGCCTTATTCAGTTTCCACCATATTGGGTCCACCTTCTTGAAATTTATAAATTTGACTTCAGATTCGTAATTAGCGACTCCAAAAATCCCAAGATGCCAAATTTAGTGCAAAAATGTCAATACTGTTGAGCAATAACTAATTGAATTTTGAGCCATGAATGAGCCTCGACCTTCAATCTGTCAAAATTTTTAAATTCTTATCACAGATATATGATCAGCGACCTCAAAAACCCCTTTACATAAAATTTGGTGTCAACTGGTTGATTTTCGAATATATCGCCGCCATATTGAATCAGCCATTTTAGATCCGCCATATTGAATTTAAGAATTTTAGAAATTTGACCTCAAATTCGTTATCAGGGACCCCAAAAACCCCCGTATAATAAATTTGGTACAAATCGATAGATTTTCGAAAATTTCATCCGCCATCTTGGATCCGCCATCTTGAATTTGGCAAATCAGACCTCGGATTCGTGATCAGCGACCCTAAAAACCCCCGTTTACCAAATTTAGTGCAAATCGGTTCATTTGCGAAAATTCGGCCACCATATTGGATTTTTGACCGCCATATTGGATCCCCCATGTTGGATTTTGTCAACTTACCACCCCAATTTCTTGGGGCGTCCATCAGCTACAATTTGAGCCAAAAAACGACCCAAACAGTTGCGAATTTTTATTTTTACAAGCTTTTTTTTGCTGGACACTTGATTTTTCTCTCCGGCTACCGGCCGCCATATTGGAGCCGCCATATTGAATTTTTCAAAGGCGCACTCGGCATTTGAAAGTAGACGCTCTAAGCTTTAAAATGAGCCCTTGGTCAAGTTTTTTGGTTGCTTCTAATTTTGGTCGTAGCTCTGATCCGGTTGACGCGGATCGTCCCGGGTATATTTCTGAGATTGCCTTGTTTCTAAGTTTTTTTAAGGTTCTTTTCGATTAAGGTTACTGAATAACCGTTGTTAACGGCTACTTGTTTTATACAGTTTAATTCTTTAATAAAATTGTATTCTGATAAGGAGAGTATTAGTTAATCCGTGTATACAGCTATAGCGCAATAAAAAAAGGTCAAAATAATGATGAGATAAGCATAGTTTAGATACAGCAATACCATGATTTGATCCCCTCCGAGGTATCACGAGGAGTATTGTTCTGGACCTCGAAAAACTTGTGCTCTTTTGTTTATTAATAATTTAAATTTTCAAAACCCGTTTTTTTAGCTTAAAATGTGAATAACTCCGGTTATATCAGTCGGATCGAGACAAATAAAAAACTAAACTATTCGTAATGAAATTTCCAACAAATGTTCGTTGATTTTAAATCGCTCAAATATGAAAAAACTACACTACTACTACAAACTACAAATTAGAAAAAATAGGCAAAACTGTGTTTTTGCGGCTTGAAAATTTCCATAAATATGTCTTTTGTTGTAGCAAAAATGTCCTGAAATTTTGCTACAAAAATACTAAACTCAGTGGACAAATTTTAAACAACAAATTAAATTGTGCCCATTGGGTTCAATATTTTTGAACAAAAATTTCAGGGTATTTTTGCTATAACAAAAGACATATTTTCTGAAAGTTTCAAGGCGATTTAGTTCACTTAGTGGACCTGTACAATAAAATGAAAAAAAACACAGTTTCGCCTGTTGTTTCGATTTTGTAGGTTATGTGCACATTTGAGCAACTTAAATCTAATGACAATTTGTTGGAAATTTCAGTTTGTTAGTTTTTTTTTTGTTTCGATCCGACTTATATAACCGGAGTTATTCGCATTTTAAGCTCAAAAAAAACGCGTTTTGAAAACTTCAATTGTTTATAAACAATCAAAGAGGATATAATCAAACTGTACAATTTCAAATGCTTTTTTTACTGCACTACTATAATAGGCAACGAGTTTGTGGTGGTCAGAAGTATTGTGAATTGTGGTATATTTTGGAAAGGGTTTGTGATATATTGCAAATTCATGTTTTTTCTTGGTTTTACTGATGGTCTAAGAAGTTGATTTTCCCTTCGATATCTTCTTCCAGTGTAAAACTGATATTTCTATGTAAAGAACTGTTCAAAAACAAAGTTTCGGTTATTGGTTTTAGAAGTTGGGTAAACCAGATTAATTGCTTGCCGCTAGGATTTTCTATTGACAAAGTAAACGATATAATTAGTGGATATATAAAAATATTTGTAAAAAGATGTAGGCAATACATCGATATACTTTCCATCGAAAAAAAAATTGGCTTCATTTGAATTAACGAAGAAATATTTTTATTTCCAAACGGCACCTTTTCACAATGTATATATTGTTTATAGTAATATATGTAGAGTAATAACAATAATTTAAAAATTAAATATTAACGCCGGTAATATATACGGTTATTGGCGATATCAATACAGGATAAAAAAACATTTCATTCATTTTTAATCATAGTACAATTTCCAAGTCATAAATAATAAAACCTCATAACTCTCCGACTTTTTAAATAATTTGTTGAGGTCGTAAAAAACCGTGCTGAAATAAAACACAGTAAATCCGAGTATTACGGCCTGGATAAGCCAATAAACATCGGGCATGTTTTTTTTTACGTCGCAATGGAACATTTTATTTACTTGTTACACTTTTTTGTGCAATGGCATATCACTCGTTACAAAATGTTAATTTGGATTTATGGATAGAACTGATAATGCATAACGTGGTTTATATTTTACTACACTGTTTTGTGTTGCTGTTTACCAATTACTATGTTGGGATGTGGAATCTTTTTCACAATGACACTACTCAGTATATATTACTACTACCAAACACTTTATTTTTGCGCTCAACGCGCGTTTCATTAACCATATTAGCTTCATCAAGCGCGATGACTGACTAAAGCTAAACTACAAATCTACCTTATTTATACTTAGCCTAACACCTGAATTACTCAGGAGGAACTAATGGCGGAGGCGAAGCAATCAGTTCTGGTCGAGTAAGCAGTAGAGGAGACTATAGGGAATAGGAGTTCTGTCTTTATTTAAACTACTTTTACATTTTATAATATCCATACTCTCGTATGCATTCAACAATCTCCTATCAGATACATCTTTAATTATTCTTAGATTATCTAACGTTACAGTATAATTAGCTTCAAGTTTGGCAATGCTAGACTTTTCTGTTCTACCGTATTTTAAATAGGCTAAATGTTCTTTAAATAGTGTTTTAACTGATCTTCTAGTTAGCCCAACATACTTTCTGTCGCAATCTAATTTCATAAATGCCAATTAGGAAACTTGTCTTTGAGATTTCCTAAGATATTTCTCAAATTGTCTGATGACTTATAGACTAAGGTGAGGCCTACCTTATTGAGTCTCCTGTTATATTTCGCATTATACGATAAGGAGACACACTTGGTCTTATTTGCTTCACTCGTAAAAAGATGGAATTCTGAATATTTGACCTGAACTTATGTCTATTTATTAACTTGTTTATTAAGTCATCGTCATACCCACTAACTCTAGTTATATTCCTAATACGATTCCTTTCATTATTGAAGTTTACTCCTTTAAGAGGAAAAGTGACCAAACAATGAACTAAAAAATGTAATGCGGCTAATTTATGTTCTTTGCAATGAAATGAATCATTAGGAATATATCTATCTGTTACTATGTTTCGTCTACAGATATCAAACTCTAACTTATTATTTTTAATAATTAAAATATCTAGACATTGTAATTGAGAACAAAGGACAAAACACACACACATAATAAAGTGTTTAGTGTAGTGGTGATATATACTGAGTAGTTTACCAACTATGTGAGGTAATTATTTCCATTAAAACCACTGATTCATCTACATTCTAATTAATGGAATACCGCTCCGTTATTTCGGACTCTGTTGCCAAGCACACTGTATATTTGCTAGATAATGTCCAGAAGAAAGCTATTAGTTTGCCCAGAACTCAGCAAAAATCGTGTTTTTTTTTGAAGCATTAAAGGTGAGTTCAACGAGCGTCAACTACCGTTTGCACTAATACACTTAGTCTAGCGTTTTCCGAGTTTTTGCAGTTCATCTGAAAAAATATTTTATTTACTCCTTTCACAAACTACGCAAGAGCGCATCGGAGATTTTTTTTTTGTCACATATGTGAAGAAAATAAGTCGTAAGACGGTAAATTAGGGCTATAGAGTCGATGTTGTAACTCGGTGAATACGCAGCTTCGTGATGCTCCAAAATACTTTTAATTATTTTTAGAAATAAAAAAAATCGTAAAAACTGTAAAGAGCAACGAACTCGTACGATATTTCGTCAAAGTACTTAGAATAGCGACAATAACTGGACCATCAAGAAATGTCTTGTATAACGTAGCAGCATTTATTTTTTACAGCTCTTGTTATTTTTACATTACTATAGAGAGTTATTATCAGTTTATAACAAAATCCTGGTATAACTATGAATGAAAATTTAAACAACTGTTTAAGATCACACTATTGTATTATAGCTAACAATTGTTTCGACACGCTGTGTCTTCTTCTGGCGCAAGATGTAAAATAACTAAAGTACCAGGCGTACAAGTGTGAAATGCGGATTTTAGACAACAGATGTTGCACCAATGCAGTTTGTGTTATAAAGATTTGACACTGCGCCATTTTGTTGTGTCATCAACAAGTGTCAGACGCGCACGAGTGATAAATTGGAAAAGTGTGTGCATAGTGTTGTGTTCAATATGTCGAAATTTATACAGAACAAAGAGCATTCGCGACAGCATTAATTTTTTGTTTTTCATTTAAAGAAAACTGTGGTTGAATCATACCGATTACTTCGAGAAACTTATGATGAACATGCTCCATCGCAAGATATGTGTGAACGATGGTTTCGGCGTTTCAAAAGTGGTGACTTCGATGTTGCAGACAAGGAACGTGAAAAACAGCCAAAAAAATGCGTAGATATGGAATTACAAGCATTGTTGGACGAAGATGATTCGCAAAACACAAAAACAACTCGCGGAGCAATTGGGCGTTAGTCAACAAGCTGTTCTCAATCGGCTACGAGAGATGGGAAAGATTCAGAAGACCGGTAGATGGGTACCACATGCGTTGAACGACAGGCAAATGGATGAAAAGTGGATTTATTTTGAGAATCCCAAGCGTAAAAAATCATGGAAAGACCCAGGCGCACCATCCACATCGACCCCAAGACCGAATCACTTTGGCAGAAAGACCAGGCTCTATGTTTGGTGGGACCCGAGGGGCGTGGTCTATTATGAGCTGTTAAAACCTGGGGAAACGGTTAATACTAAACGTTACCAATAACGATTGACCGATTTAAACCATTTGCTGCTTGAAAAAAACGCCAGAATACCGAAAGAGGCAACACAAAGTCATTTTTCTTCATGACAATGCTCCATCACATACGGCAAAACCAGTTCGCGACACGTTGAAAGCACTCAGCTGGGAAGTTCTACTCCATGCGGCTTACTCACCAGACTTGACTCTTTCCGATTACCACTTGTTTGCATCGATGGGTCACGCACTTGCTGAGCAGAGCTTTGGTTCGTACGAAGATGTGAAAAAATGGCTTGATGAATGGTTCGCAACAAAAGGGGAAGATTTTTACTGGGGTGGTATTCACAAATTGCCCGAAAGATGGGAAAAATGTATAACAAGCGATGAAGCATACTTTGAATAAAGCACTTTTTATCATTCTTCCGAATTTAACATGTTTCCTTAGAAAAAAAATTCGCATTTCATACTTGTACACCTGTGTATGTTACAAAATACACCTGGTTATAAGAGCTAAATTAATTAACAATATTGACCACAATACAAGTGTTGTGCCGGCGAGTAAGCCGACACCCACCAAGGCGGGAAAATCAAAGCAACGCATGAGTTACACTACAGGAATCAACGAACACACCATGCGTTGCTTTAATAAAAGCACAAGTCCTGATAAAGAAACCACTGAGAAGAGAATCACTCGCCGCCTAGATCCACCACCATCAATCCCAAGCGCAACCGACAAAGTATTTAATCAAAAACTCCCGCAACGACAAAGAAATCCCAACAGCACGAAACCAAAATTCAAACGGCAAATAAGAATAGAAAACAAAATCAACAACATCAGGAGAGATCTAGGACACCTTACCCAGTTTATGAACGGGAACGTGTCCAAACGAGTCACACAGAGTATAAACAAGATTCAAGTCCGGGTCTCCCAACAGAACACTGCCAGAAATCTTGGATACTTTGAAACAAAAATTATCCGTATATGCTGCAAGACTCCGTAGATACAAAGAACCAAACGAGAGGAATGACACCAACAACCTCTTCCGAAGAAGCGAAAAACAGTTCTACCGGAAAACTACGCACAACAAACAGACAGCAGTGACCAAACCACCAAACAAACAAGAACTCACAGATCATTGGAAAAGTATCTGGTCAGAACCCAAACTACCCAATAATAACACACCCTGAGTTAAAGCCAAAGAAGGCAAAGATAAACATATGACAGAACAGGAAAATTCCACATTAACTACTGTGGGACCAAAGAGCATGATGAGGCACCTGGATGCAAGAAGTTCCGGAGGTGGAATGGTCCCCCGTTCGGATCTCTGGGTGGGGGCTGGTTCGGAGGCGTCGACTTGCAGACATTATAATTTTAAGATAGATTTTTGCAACACACGAGGTTTAAACTCGATTATAAATTCAGTGCATTAACACCTGCAATCACATAAACCTCATGTACTCGCTCTATGTGAAACCAAGGTCAATCCATCTACCAGCACGGTCAACTATCTTTATCCTGGGTACGACTTCTATTCCCGATTTAGGCGTAACTTTGGCATCTGTCTTTTTGTCACAAGCGACCTCTCTTGTCAACGAGAAGAAGCTCTGGAGCCCCCAAACTTTGATGTTATGTGGTTAAAAATAACGACTCAACAAACCATAAGGTTCATCTGTATTCTGTATCGACCACCAAGTGATACCAATTTTCGAACACTTTTCGCTTCTCTTGCAGACACCATCGATCATTTACAAATTAACTATCCAAGTGCCGAAATTGCCATCCTGGGCGACTTTAATGTCCACAATATCAACTGGCTTAAATATTCAAATACTACCGACGAACAAGGTCGTGAAGCTGAATCATTCTCAATCAGTTATGGCTTAACTCAGCTTATTGACGAACCAACACGGATCCCTGATCGAGAAGGGGAGTTCGCCAGTCTTCTTGATCTGTTTTTAACCACTAATCCGGAGATTTACACGGTCACCGTAAATCCGCCGTTAGGTTCTTCCGACCATAAACTGCTTTCGACATCGAGTATCCTGCCAATCAGTGATAGAGAGGCGCCTAGGCCGAGCAAGATTTGGCACTACAAATCTGCTAAATGGGAAGATCTCATGGAATACTTTCGAACTTTCCCTTGGATGGACGTTTGTTTTCGATCCGATAACCCCATCTGACTGCGCCAGGGAGGTCTCCGATGTTATTTTGGCTGGTATGGAAGCTTACATCCCTTTTTCGAAGAAATGCTCCTCCAACGGTAAGCCTTGGTTTGACCGAAAATGCAAAGAAGCTGTTGATTCTAAACATATTGCCTACCGACAATGGCGTGAAAATCCTAACACCATAAATCGTAGCAACTTTGTTCGTGCCCGGAACAGATGCAAGGGAATTATCGACGAAACCAAGGAAGCACACAATCAACGAATTAGAAACAAACTTCTCGCTTGTCCCAACAATTCCAGGTCCTTTTGGGCAGTTGCTAAGGCAGTTAGTCAAAATTTTACAAAATCCACCATACCACCACTCACACGGCCAGATAATTCCATTACAACCACACCTGTTGAGAGAGCGAACTTGTTGGCTGAACTCTTTGCTTCACATTCTACTGTCGATTTCCAAAGAGAAACACCACCTACTATTCCCATATTGCAGTCAAGGATGCCCGATGTTGTCTTCAGACAGCGCATCATAAAGCGTATTTTAAGGAAACTAGACACCAAGAAGGCTTCTGGCGCTGACGGAAGACCTGCCATAGTTCTCAAAAAACTGTGCAAGGGAACTAACGCCAGTTTTCTGTAGACTTTTTAACCTATCCTACAGAAAGGGAATATTTCCGTCCTGCTGGAAATGTGCCACGGTTCAGCCGATACCTAAAAAAGGCAAGAAGACCTTGCCAAATAACTACCAACCAGTCGCACTGCTTTCAATAATATCGAAAGTCATGGAAAAGGTTATCAATGAGCATCTTCTAAAATATCTTGAACAATTCAATATTATTAGCGATCACTAATATGGTTTTCGTAAACATAGATAAACAGGAGATCTTCTGACTTATGTAACAGATGTTTGGAACAACGCAATTGAACACTATGGAGAATCTCGAGCGGTTGCTCTTGACATATCTAAGGCATTCAACCGTGTTTGGCACGATGGACTGTTAGTTACGCTCTTATGGTATGTCTGAAAGGTTCTGTTTGTGGCTCTCATGTTTCCTCAGAAAGCGTTCTTTACGAGTGGCGGTCGACGGATTTCTTTCTAGGACCTTCACTATCAACGCCGGTGTGCCCCAGGGCTCCATACTGTCTCCTACTCTCTTTCTCATTTACATTAACGATCTGCTGGAAAAGACCGGGAATCCAATCTACAGCTTTGCAGATGACAGTACGCTTGTCTCTTCATTCACCTGGAACGCTCAGACATCGGCTGCTCAGGCGAATATCCGCAGACAGCAGGAAAGACCTGGAAGAAATTCTATCTTGTGGTGACAGTAACCAAGTGGAATTTAACGCTACAAAAACCCAGGCGGCAGTTTTTTCTAAAAAAGTTAACGTTGATGAACCCGACATAGTTATGTCGAGGCACTCCATTCCCCTAGCATCGTCGCTCAATTTGTTGGGCGTTAGTTTGGGAGCAAATATGTCCTAGCATGAACATGTTGCAGGCATAGCAAGGAGAGCTTCTCAAAAGTTGGGAATATTATTTAGAACCCCACAAAAACTGTTAATTCTTTACAAAGCCCAAATTCGACCAACTATGGAATACTGCTCCCACGTTTTGGGCTCCGCTCCCAAACATACATTTGTTGGATTCTGTTCAGAGAAGAGCGGTCCGTCTGATTGGGGACCCGGAATTGACCGGCGGCCTTGATTCGCTGGAGCATCGAAGAACGGTTGACGACTTGAGTCTGTTCTACAAGTATTTTCATGGAAAGTGTTCGAAGGATGTAGCCCGCTTAATTCCTCCCAAAGCGGTGCATGTTAGAAATACACGTCGAGCTGGTGCTTCACATCCGTATGAGGTTCAGCTTGTTACTCCGCGTACAACGCCTTTCAAGCAGTCTTTTATATGGAGAACGTCATCCCTTCAGAATAATTTGCCCAGCGCTGTGTTTCCCACCGAGTACAATTTACGGCGATTCAAGAACAACGTGACTCGCTTTTTCCGCACACATGCCGCTCCTGGAGCGTTATAGGGACTTCCCTGCAGCACGTGTGCTAGACTCATAAAAAAAAAACTTAAAACATGTTTGATAAAGAAGACCCACAGCCATCTAATTGATTATTGAGTAATAAACCTGAGATTTTTTTCTAGTTAATCTCTACTTGCTGTAAATAATTCAGTAATTTCCCTTTCTTTGCATTGTTCAATATTCAGCAATCTTCATTGAAGGTATGATTTTCATCAGTTAAATTTGTAGCGTAGTGAGATATGTTATTTTTCATTCAATAACTTTGTTTATGTTCCTTTATTTTTTTATAAAAAGATCTATCAGTTTGTCCTATATAGGTTTTATTGCAAGTGCTACTGCATAATTCGTAAACTCCTGTTTTGTTTTCTTTTTTTGTTTTACTTTTATTATTTTTAACATGTCGTGCTAACGTATTATTGATACGGAAGGCAATGTTTACATGATTGTTATGAAAAAAATGTTGAATTTTATTGGTCAATTTACCGGTATATGGTAAGTGAGCGTATGAAAATTATCTTGCTTTAGTTGTTTATGCGGGTACACCAGTCTTATTGCTTTTTTAAATTATTTTTTCATTAAAACATTATCTACTAAGTCACTCCTGTACTCACTGCTTATACTAATTTGTTTTATAATATTGAATTCTTTCAGAAAATTTTCTTCATTTAATGGCGTATTTATTAATCTATAGATGAATTAAAAGCAGAAATTTTATGTGTGAACGGATGGTTAGAACTAGTGTGTATAGTTATATCTATGTATGTTGGTTTGTGGGAGATTTCAAAATCGTGTTGATTCATTTTATTTGATATTTTTAAATCTAGGAAATTAATCGATTTATTTATTTCTAGTTTTGTTGTATAATAATAATAAATCGATTAATTTCCTAGATTTAAAAATATCAAATAAAATGAATCAAGATGATTTTAAAAAAATATTTCAGAAACCAACATACACAGATATAACTATACATGCTAATTCTAACCATCCGTTCACACATAAAATTTCGGCTTATAATCGGCTAATAGTTGCACCATTAATTGAAGAAAATTTTCTGAAAGGATTAAATAATAATATACAAATTAGTATAAATAATGGGTACTGTATTTTTCACGATCTAAGAAAGTGATTTAGCTATCTATACTCATTCCAAATTCAACAAGATTCGAAAGTGATTAATTTATGGCTGTTTAATGACAAGGCATCGTGTAAGGCCGCACTATACCTGATAGTACAGTTGTTGAGTTTAAAATTTTATTGTGATAAGACAGTTGATTTTAATGTTTTATGTACTGAATAATACACAATATAGTAATTACACAAATATATTAACACAGTGTACAGTGTCCTCGCATACATTTGTTACAATTTTAGTTATTAATTAATATCTAGTTCAATTTCGCTATCGCTACTATATTGAAAATCAATAATAAGTTTTTTTACAGGTTCCAAACTATTTATATTTATGTACATACATCTATATGAGTTTTCAATTTTTTTGACGTGCTGAATACAGTTTCTCCAGTTTTCAACGGTGGTATTTTTGACTTCTGTCTTCATCAACTCAATCACACTACTGTTTAAAGTGGGTGTATTATTG
>CM032456.1:109689196-109786696 GCA_019049505.1 Pachyrhynchus sulphureomaculatus | reverse complement strand
CTTGTGAAGGACTTACTGCAGACCGATTGGTAAAGATCCCACTGTTTGCTAAAGATGCTAGAGCGTTCAAATCTGTACTTTTTAAGAGTGTGAATGAAGATTTAGAGAACTCATTACACCAGAGCAAAAACTGAAGAGGACAAAAATGTCTTCAAAATATTTTGCCACTATAAAGAACGAACTTATTTTTTGCGAATTGTCCTGGGTGACGAGACTTGTGTGTTCAATTGGAAACCTCCCACTAATTTCAGGAGTCGATGCAATGGGTTCACAAGGGCACTCGACTTCCAAAGAAGGTCAAAACTCGGCTGTTCTTTAGAAATTTGATTTTTAAAGACAGCAAAGATATTTTGCTTATTCAATATTAAAGGTCCACAATTAATGGAATGATTTACGGAAACACAATCCAAAACCAAACAAGCCATTAGAGAAACGTTAGAATTCACCGGCAACCAAAATTGCTGTTTTACGACAATTACAAGGTCCACATAGTTTAGGCAATTATCAAAAACTGTCGCTTCACTGAGTTACAACATCCACTCTACAGCCTTAATTTATCTCTCTGTGAATTTTTTCTCTATCTGAAGAAAGACCTCAGGGGCCAAAAATTGCCCTCAGATGATGGGATGAAAGCCCCCGACGCACTGTGGGCTAGAAATCTGATTTTTCGTTTAAAATTGTCTGGAGTTTTTTAGGAAATCATAGAGCCGAGAATGCAGAACTCTTAGTGAACGATTTGTTAAGAGTATACAAAAAGATGGGTTGCCGAATGTCATTAAAAATTCATTTCCTCCATTCACATTTCTCTTTTTTTCCATCAAATCTTGGAGCAGTGAGTGATGAACAAGGGGAACGATTTCATCAGGACGTGAAAAGGCTTGAGGAACGGTTTCAAGGTCGTTGGGACGTAGCTATGTTGGGAGATTACTGCTGGCTTTCAAAACGAGAAGATATTTCCCAACATAAGAGAAAAAGTTAAATATTTTTAACTTTTAATGTACAATATAAACTTTTTACTATATATTTTATATTTAGTTATGTCCAAATGTATTAATAATAAGCTTTTTTAGCAGTTGTATTCGAATTATTGGAAAATTTAATGAAGCTACGTGTACACTGTACTTTACTCCTTAAGTATTTTACTTAAAATTGTTAACTATCGTACCTAAAAAACATTACGTGATAGACAAAAAGTACTTATGTATTCTTAATAAGTGGTGTGTATGAATAAATAAACAGGAAAAATTTAAGTGGGTACTTTTTTTTTAAAAATTTGTAACGCAGTGTTATTAACGAAATCAGAATTTTTCTTTTTTTAAATACTCGTAAACGAATTCCTGACAAACGTAAGGAAGCCGATTCGCAAAACATAACCTCAAAACTTTAAAATTGCGAAAAGCAGCACGGAACCGGGAGGTAAAATTTCGAAGTTCATGTGATTTCAAGTTTACGGGTTCAAAACTGGTTCCGCGGGGATTTCAGGGGTTGCTGAATCTATTTTCGGAACGCAGAAAACTGACGAATAGGCATGGGCCAATTATCGGAATGGGGCACAGGCGTCCCTCTTTCACTCGCCGACACCCATACTCCTAAGATCCTTCTCCACCATCTCCATCCACCTCGTCCTCGGTCTTCCCCTCCGTCTTCTTCCAAAGGGCTTTCTATGTAGTACCATCTTTGGCATTCTCTCTCTCGACATCCGTTGTATATGTCCCAGCTATCTTAGACGTTGTGCCTTCACATATGTTGTTATTCTTGGTTCCTTATAGAGTGCATAAACCTCCAGGTTCGTTCTTCTTCTCCATCCTTCTTCCGTCCTTATTCCTCCCAGGATAATTCTCAGCATTTTTCGTTCCCATGTTTCCAGTTGCTCTTCTTCTTTTTTGTTAAGAACCCAGGTATCACAAGCATACATCACCGTTGGTGTTATTATAGTTTGATTTATTCGCATTTTGGTCTTCCTAGATAAGTGTTTGTTTTTCATTAACATTCTCAAGCTCCCAAATTTGCCAACTGCTATTCTCGCTTGTATCTCCCTACCCTCATGTCCATTCTCCTCTAGTACTATCCCCAGGTATGTAAATTCTTCTACTTTTTGGAATTCGTAATTTTTACCAATCTCCATAATCATGTACTTTGTCTTCTTCTCAGTTATTATTAATCCATATTTTCTTGCTTCACCCTCTAATTTTGCCATAATTCTCTTGAGTTCATTTTTTGTTTGTTTTCTGAAAATTGTTTCTCCTCTTTCCATCCACTATTTCTTATGAATGCTTCCACAACTAAATTAAACAACGTCGTGGACAAGGGGTCGCCCTGCCTTAAGCCATTTTTGACCTGAAAACTCTCCGATCGGTGTTCACGCCACATCACTTCATTATTCGCTTCTTTCAGTGTCATTTCCGTCAGTCTTATCCGTTTTTCTGGGACGCCCAACTGAAACATTGCTTGATACATTTTTCTTCTGTTTATTCTATCATATGCCTGCCTAAAGTCTATAAATAGGACATACAACGTCAGGCTGTACTCGTAACAGCTAGTCTGAATCTCTTTTAAAGTAAAAATTTGATCTGTTGTTGACCTTTTCCTGCAGAAACCAGCTTGATATTCCCCCACTATCCTTACTGTATGTTCCTCCTTTCTTTTCCTCAGGATTTTGCTGAAGACCTTATTTAATATTTAAAAGCGCAATACCCCTATAATTTTTGCATAACATTTCGTTGCCTTTTTTGAGAATTGGACATATTCGTGCCGCTGACCATTCTGTTGGCATTTGCTCCGTTTCCCATATTGTTTCGACCAGTTCATATATCTTTTTGTGCAGGTGTTCGCCACCTGCTTTTAGCATTTCAGCACGTATCTCGTTTGACCCCGGGCTTTTGTTATTCTTTAATTTTTGGATACTGTCTATTATTTCTTGCTCTGTTGGTTGTTCTAGGTGTATTTCTTCTTGCGCCATTGCCCGGTCCACTATCTCCTCTTCGTCACTACTTTCGTTTAGCAACTATTCAAAGAAATTCCTCCACTGCATCGTTATTTGGTCTTTCTCGCTTAGCAGTGTCCCTTCTTCTGTTCTCATATAAATATTCCTGGCTTGATACCCGTTTTTCTTTTGTTTTACTTCTTGGTAAAACGATTTGATCTCCTTGTTTTGGAATTTTTCATCAATACCTTGGATTATTTTTTCAATATATTGTCTTTTTAAAGTTCTGCATGTCTTTTGAAAGGCTCTCCGTTTGTCCCTATAATTTTGCTTGTTATCTTCACTGGTGTTGGTTAGCATTTTTTGTCTTGCCATTCTTTTATCTTCTGCCAGGTCTTTGCAATCTTTATTGAACCATTCTTTCCTTTCTGTCTTTTCGGTCTGGTTCCCAATGGTTTCTTTGCTGACTCTCTCTATTACTCTATATAATTAAATTGCCGCCTATAAATACATAGTAGAAAATGCGCAAGTATTCACTCGTTTCTACGAGGATCATTCAATAATTAATGAGACCATTAGTCTCAGCTTAAACTCATTCAGCGAAAGCGCTCCATACTTCTAGAAGTGCAAGTTGACATTTCGATCATATGCATCCTTTTGAGGGGTGAAAATAGAGGTTGGAAAATAGATTCAGCGATCCCAGAGACCCCCGAGGAACCAGTTTTGAACGCGAAACTCTAATTCAGGTGAATTTCTTACCTGCCAATCCTTATTTTTACCACTCAAAAGTGTGCATATGATCAAAATGACTCTGGAAATAGATTCAGCTACCCCAGAAACCCCGATGAACAAGTTTTGAAAGCATAAACTAGAAATCACGTGAACTTCGAAATTTCACCTCCCGGTTCCGTGCTGTTTCTTGCAATTTTAAAAAATGTTGAGGTTATGTTTTGCAAATCAGCTTCCTTACGTTTGTCCGGAATTCGCTTACGGGTATTTAATTTTCTTAATAATTGAGGGCTCTAGACAATGGTCCACTGCACGACGGAACGCAAATATGCTTTTAAACTTATACTATACAATTTGTTGTATCTTACCGCGATGTTACGCTAGTAACATGTAATAAGTTCTGCAAATTTTGTTTCCTTGTTTGTCGATCTTAGCTTGGCTGATGAGCAGTGATACATCGAAATGTGTCCTGAGAGGGATTAATAAATGAAAGAACAGTGGATCAATGCTGAAGTACGATAGTAGTAGTTGGAGTGAGTGAACAATGTATTTAAAAATTGCTAGTATCGCACTTTTACAAAATAAATTTTGTGTACCCAATGTTAGTAATTTGCTTGTTAAGGGACAGTTACAAGGAACTTTAAATAGTTAAAAATATAATATGACAAAAGTTAAAGATTTCACCCCATATCCAAACGAAAACAGCGTTTTAAAAATACGTAAGCCGTGCCAGAGTAGCCGATGCAATGTCTTTTGGGAATCAACTATGTGAGAGTTGCAATTTCGAAATTCCCATAAGAAATAGTTCGTGCATTTTATCGAAGAAAATGTGATTTATCGTCGAGTCAATATGGCGGCTTCTTGCCGACTTGACCCATTAACGAGGGCTAAAAAGCTGGAATTAAAGGCCACCCGGATTTACGCTTACTTTTTGTGAAATTTACACCAATCTGATAAAAGATAAGCATTCATTTATGCGCCTATTTTGGATTGGTTTCGCGTTGCAATAGGATATTATATTTAGTTTACTCCATTGTGCTTAAGAATTGGCCAAAATTGTAGTTGTTAATAGTTCCGGTCGATAAAGTACGAGAAACATTTCAGAAGTAACATGTAGGTTGAAATGTTTTTGGTCTAGCTACTTAAAACACATTTTTTTGCAAAATTCTACTTTATTCATCAAAATAGTCTTCTTCAAGAGCGATTCAATCAGTCCAATGCTTTTCTAACATTTCTATACCTTTCTTGTAGACGGATTTGTCTTTGCCTTCAAAATAGGCCTCAGTTTCGTCGATAACTTCGTCATTGGAGCCAAATCTTTCCCACGAACATTTTTTTAAGCTCTGCGAATAGATAATAGTCGCTAGGGGCCAAATCTGAAGAATATGATGGATAAGGAAGCAATTCAAACTTCAATTCATGCAATTTTACTATTCTAACCATTGACTTGTGGCACGGTGATGAAAGAGTCGTTATTTCTTGTTCATTTGGGGGCGTTTCTTTGCGTTTTCTGCCTTCAAACGCACCAATAACTTTATATAATATTCCTATTGATGGTTTTTCCCTCAGTATAGTCGATGAAAATTATTCCATGCGCATCCCAAGATATAGAGGCCAAAACCTTCCGAGCCATTGTGTCTTTGGCTTTTACCGGCTGCTGTCCACTCAGCTGACTGTCAATTTGATTCCCGTGTGTAGTGGTGGATCTAAATATGTTTCATCCATTGCCACAAATCGCATGAAAAAATCATTTTTATGGCGCTTAAAGAGGTCCAAATAGCGCTCAGAATCATCAACACGTTGTTGTTTTTGGTCCACTGTGAGCAAATGCGGTACCCATTTCGAACAGAGTTTTCTTATGCCCAAATGTTCGTGCAAAATATGACCAACACGTTCTTTTGATATCTTTAAGGTGCCAGCTATCTCACGCAATTTCATTTTACGGTCATCCAAAACAATTTTGTGGATTTTTTTGATGTTTTCCGGTGTCCGGGCATCCAGAGCGTACAGCATCATTTGTATCTGTACGAGCGCGTTTAAATTCAGCATACCAGTAAATGATAAGTGATTTTCCAGGGGCAGAGTCCCCGTAACACTTATTAAGCTATTGCTTTGCTTGAACGGCATTTTTTTCCATCAACACACGATTTTTTTTCCATTGTTTTGAAGATATCAAAAGTAGCGTCACTAAGACCACTGTAACTTGTAAACTAATCGTCGAAATGTCATAAAATTTTGATACGTATCGTTTGAAGGGTGGTACTTCATAAATCATATTTATTTTTTGAAAAGGGCGACATCTATGTGTCAGACCAAAAACTTTTCAGCCTACGTGTACAACATAATTTTCCTTCAGAAATCGTAAAGTTTAACGTTTTATATAGGTCGGTAAAAGCATATGCTAACGTCAAGACTAATGTCGTCGTCACATATTTTTTCTTCTAAACCAATTTAGATTATCTATTACAGGGGGGTGAAAAGTCCCCGAGACCGAGAGATGGCAGCAGTTAGTGTCAATTGTCAGAAGATTTGTGTAAAATTTTCACAACATTTTGTCTATTAGTTTGAGAGTTACAGCTGTGACTTTCGCAAAAAAAATCCACTATATTATTCTGATGCATTTTCATATTAAATATGCATGAATCATATCGATGGGAAGTGATGATATATTAATTAATAAATTATTATTTTTGCTTTTTCAGTAAAAGCTACTGATTTATGTTATAAGCGAATAAAAATTTATATTGAAATGAACAGAAACTAAAAAAAAAATTAGCGTATTAAAATATAAAACAGAAGGACACAGGGCAGTTTACCGTTTTATAAATTTTTTTGACATTTCTCGCTAGAGGAAAGTTTTCTTTAAGTTATCCACTGGCAATGCAAATGAAAATTTTTGTTGTTGGTGTGTTTGTAAATTTCACAGGGCTGGGCAAATTATTCCAAAGGGATGATGTTCTCCATATAAAAGACTGCTTGAAAAGCGTTGTACGCGGAGTAACAAGCTGAACCTCATAAGGATGTGAAGCACCAGCGCGATGTGTATTTCTAACATGCACCGCTTTGGGAGGAATTAAGCGGGCTACATCCTTCGAACACTTTCCATGAAAATACTTGTAGAACAGACTCAAGTCGCCAACTGTTCTTCGATGTTCCAGCGAATCAAGGTCGTCGATCAGTTCCGGGTCTCCAATCAGACGAACAGCTCTTCTCTGAATAGAATCCAACAAATACAGTGTATGTTTGGGAGCGGAGCCCAAAACATGGGAGCAGTATTCCATAGTTGATCGAATTTGAGCTTTGTAAAGAATTAACAGTTGTTGTGGAGTATAAAGCTTTCTGGTTCGAAATAATATATAACACACAAACAAAACTATATGACAACAAAACAAAACAAACAAAAAACTTTCAGTTAGTGTCAACTATCAGAAGATTAGTGTAAAATTTTCATGACATTTTGTCTATTAGTTTGCGAGTTTGAGTCAAGCTACTTTTAATATGTGTAAAATGATGGAACAAAAAAGATTTCCGTGTGTTGATTAAACATTGTCTTTTAATTAATATAGCCAAAACCCAAGAATAGCATGAGAACTATTATGGCATATCTGCTTCGTCGAAAGCAACTATATGTTAATGGTTTAGTGAACTTAAATACGGTCGTACAAACACCGATGATGAACCACGTTCCAGAAGTCCAAATGACACAGTCAATTCAAAAAACACACAAAAAATCTGAATGACCGCAAAGTGAAAGTGAAAGAGATAGCAGACATCGTGAAGATATCAACAAAACGCGTGAGGAATATTTTGCATGATATATGCTATTAAATGAAATGTCGATTTGAAAATTGGTGCAAATATTATACGTGTGTTGATTAAACGTTGCTTTTTGATGAAAAAAATACAACCATAATCCAAGAATGTGTTGGGAAGTGTTATGGCACATCTGTTCCGTCGAAAGCAACTATATGCGCAACTAATTGCGATGTCCAAATAAGTCAGTCACTCCAAAAACCACAATTTTTTTTTGTGAAAGACAGCAAAATAAAAGTGAGCTGAGTAGCTGATATCGTGAAGATATCCACAGAAAGCGTGCGGCATATTTTGCATGAATATTTGTATATAAAAAAGTTATGTGCCGGATGGGTGCAGCACACTCTCACAACTGATCAATTCAGAAGGGGTGAACAATCACCGGAGACTATTAGGTTGGTTTCTTCCACCGTTTGAATGGTGAAATCAAGAAAAAAAGGACGAATTTAGCGAAGTTGCTGAAGTTGAAGAAGAAAAGTGGTGCTCTACCAAGATAATGCGCCAGCTTACACCTCCATAAAATTGATGATGAAATTGGACCCATTGGGCTATGAATTGCTTTCTCATTCGCCGTATTCATCAGATCTAGCCCCTAGCGATTATTACCTCTTTCCAAATTTGAAAAGGTGGCTCCAGAGAAAAAGATTTGGCTTAAATGAAGAAGTCGCATGGAAAACTGAGACTTATTTTAGAGAGCTCGACAAATCGTACTATATGAAAGGTATCCAAAATTTGGAGGATCGCTGGAATAAGTGTATTGCTCTTGAAGGAAGATATGTTAAAGAATAAAATTGATTTTGGCAAAAACATTGTGTTTTTTTTTTCAAAAGCCTCGGGACTTTTCACCCCATGTTGCAATTATACCAAACTCTCAACTCAAGACTATATATTTAATTTTTGGAGATTATTATAGCCTAGATTCTTGTCTATTTGGATACGTCCATTATTGTGGCGGCCCGTGGCTCCGTAGCGTAGTATTGCTTGCGGTGCGAAGGTCTCAGGTCCCAATTCCGGCAGGTTGGTATACTTGTTTATTTAAGTAAATATGACCTTGCCACGCACAGAAGTAGTAGTTGTTTGCAGAAATACAATACCGTCGGTGGCAGCACTACCGCGTTGTCTAAAAGGTGCCCTAAAATACAAAAATGTATGTTTTCGGTACAACGTTAATGGGTATTACGACATCCCCACTGATATCCTCAGGATATAAAAAAGAGTAAAATCTCTACTCAGGCGGGGAGGTAAACGATAAAAAAAAAATTAAAATGTCACAGCTGCCAGCGACTCTTAAAATAGTTTATCGATTGCGTTTAAAAATGAATTAAGAAGAGACATAAAAGAATAAAAGAGACTGCATAGTTTTAGACCAGCGGTCGGCAACCTTTTAGCAGGCACGGGCCACATAGTGGCAAAATGAAATGAAGGCGGGCCGCATTGTTCATAATTTTGTTAATAGGTTTATGATATTAAAAATGCAAAAACACAAATATTTACTTTTACATTTTATTCATCATCATTTTATTTAAATTTTATTAATAAATAGGAACAATGACCAAAAGAAAATGAGAAAAAAACAGACAAATTAAATGAGAACTTCGAAATAACTATACATGCGAGTCGAATCAAAATTTAATGTGATTTTTGAGGTTGTATTTGACTGGCTATTTGTAGAATCTTTGCTTTCATGCCTGTCGTAGAAATTCGTAGAATGGCACTCAAATGCTCATCTGAAAAAGTATATTCGCATAAGTAAGTGCTGCCAAAAATTGTAATTAATTGCTGAGCAAACCTTTTCAATGCGTTAAAATTATAGGTAAACTGCCTAAAATTTAACAAGATCAGAGAAGGAGTTTTTGAGAGTGTCATTAGATTAAAGTTCAATCATATTCATTTGTAAAATACTCGGTACGTCCTCAATATCACATGAAAAAATGTTGCCAAAAATCTTCAGTTTGCCAGAAACCTTCTCGAAGTCACAAAATCTGTCGTTAAACTGATTTTGTAGCTGCACTAAAATGCATTTCATTTTATCATTTTTCCAGTGAAAATTTATTCCAACTTCCTCGACAGCTTTTTTAAAATTCGGGAAATGGTCCAGCTTTTTCTAATCAATATGTTTTATGAAGAGCTTGTTAGTGTTCCGTACGGAACACTTATAAGATCATTTCGGTGTCTGTCTGTCTGTCACACCCGATTTTTTTCTCCGAAACTATTTGACATAGAAAGTTGAAATTTGGTACTAATATAGGAATTTTGACTTAAGGGGTAAGTTTTGAGGGGTGAAATCGGAAGTGAAAAAAAATTTTTTTTACTAGGTCATCGAGTGTAATGTCAAATGAAAGCTTGTGAAAACACGATATATATATATATATATATATATATATATATATATATATATATATATATATAATGTAATACTGGGGCACACTTTCCTCTGTATTATTTTTAAAAAATCGCGAAAAATCGCTGTCCCCCTACCTTATCTCGAAAAGTACAGATCAAAAAATTTTGAAAAAATTCTGGAATATTCTCCACGGGGTATAGATTGAACGAAAATTATCACGAGTGCATTACCTTAAATAATTTATCTGGTATATAAAAAAAAAAAAAAAAAAATTCAAGGTCATCAGTTTTCAGTAAAGACTGGAAACAAACTTTATTGAAAACTCATTTGGGGTGTGTTTTGTGAAGTCACTAATTACTTTATACTACCGTAACAAAATTTTTTATTTCAAAAGCAATTAACGTACAGAACAATAATTGTGCAAGTTCAACTTGCACTTGACCGGTTATTTTTCATTTGGAATGCCTTTACGTCTGTGTGCATATCAGATAATTTGTTTTTTCCTTGAAGCGTCATATTCGCATATTTAACTCTTAAGTTAAATCTGTCAAAAATCCAAGGTCTGTTAACCACTGAGGATATGTAAGTTCTGGAACAGATTTCACTTTTTCGATCATAAAAGTGTTGATTTCTTTTCTGAGGTCAAAAAAATCTTTTCAGTACTGCACCTCTACTTAACCATCTCACTTCAGAATAATACAGGATATTCAGTGATCTGCTTCCATATCTGACAGAAATTGTTGAAATTGGCGATGTGTCAACCCATTTTTTCTGATGTAGTTTACAGTGGATATCACGATGTCCATTACTTCTTTCCATGCAAGAACTTTGCAGCATAATGCTTCTTGGTGGACACTACAATGGATATCGCAACTTATCTCTGCCAGTTTGGGCTGGCTTTCGCGGATGTCACAGATTTCAGTTTTGGCGCAAAATTAAAATAATTTCGAATGATAAGATCTTTATTTACAAAACAGTCACGGGCTGCAAGGAGGAGGCTTGTGGGACCGCTGTTTTAGATAATGAAACGTATGTTAAAACGGACTTTTCGGCGTTGAACAGTCGGCAATTTTACAGTGGAATTAAAGAAGAAATTCTCCTCGCATCAGAATCCGCCACTGCAATCTGAACTAAGTAACTTGTATGGCTAGCAATGTACCAATACGGAATGCGAAGCAGTTTTCTCGTAACAACGGGTACAATTAGCGGAGTAGTGTACAGAGGAAAGTGCATAAAAAAGGTCCGTCGCCCTTTTTAGGAAACCTCAATAAACCAACATTTTAATGTCGGCTTATTACACCCAAATCACAACAAACTTGTTTACGGAAAGTAAGATCAATTTAGTGCCTAAATATTCCTCAGCGTCGACCATTTGAAAAATACTCAAGGAATCAGATAAAGGAGAAAGAAATTTCATTTACTAATACTGGCATCTATTAAGGATAAATGCAACAAATAGCAAACTTTCTATGTCGTGAGTTCCCTACGATGTTAACGAAAACCACTATTTTGTCTGAGTGACTGAATGGGAACGTCTGATACTCAAATACTTCAAAATTTTACATGGCTGACCGTTGAAACCGGTACCTGACTCCCGACTTGCACTTTTAAGTTATCGTCTACAATTTTAAATATATTGTAATATATATATATATATATATATATATATATATATATATATATATATATATATATATATATAATATATAAAGTACCGTTTTAAAATATGACCACTGCAGCGTTGTCTATTGGTTAATCACAGACACCATTATGGAAGCATATGTGCGAATTTACGTTTATTTGCGCGTATTTAAAATGCCTCAGACCACTGAAAATCCTGCAGATTGTGAAATATGCGATGTAATTCGTTTCTTAAATGCAAGAGACGTGAAAGCGGCCTTAATTCATTAGCAGATTACTGAAGTGTATGGCAAAAACGCTATGAGCGATGGAATGGGTTAGAGTATTTAAAGATTGCAGTACAAACGTGCACGATTAGGAGCGAAGATGGCGACCGTCCGATATTAATGATGACCTGGTTCAGAAAGTTGATGAACAGTTCGAGAAAACGACGCTTTACAATTTCATTATTATCTCAAGTGTTTCCTCAAGTTTCAAGAAGCATTCCCTATGAAACAGCAGCAGAACGTTTAAATTATCGGAAATGTGTTCACGCTGGGTACCACAAATGCAGACTGAGGGGTACAAACCTAATTATTTAGTCAGTGTTTTGACTTTCCTCGAGAGGTACAGTACTGAAAGTTTTTAAGCCAAATTGTCGCTGGTGACGAAATCTAGGTTGCACACCGGAATCAAAACAACAGTCCATGGAATGGAGGCATTCAACATCATCTAAGAAAGTGAAGTTTAAGCAAATAATGTCAGCCCGAGAAATGATGTGCACTGTGTTTTGGGATAAGCAGGGGACGTGGTTTGTAGACTTTTTACCTCGGGGAACACCATAAATACTGAGACATATTGTAAGACCTTAAATAAACTGCGTCATGTAATGTGAAACAAAAGCGTGTGAAGCTCAGAGGGATAGTTTTGCTCATGACAATGCTCATCTTCACGTGACTGATCGAACCGAAGAACGCATCGCGTCATTTGGCTGGAAACAACTTGATTATCTCCCGTATAGCCCTGACCTAGCGCCCAGTGACTATCATTTGTTCCTGCACTTAAGGAAGCACCTTGGCGGCCTGCGCTACGATACTGACGACGACGCCAAAACGACTGTGCTGCAGCCAAAACCAGGCTGCAGATTTATATGAAAATGAAATAAAGAAGCTGCTTCATATAGGTGAAAATTATGCTGAAAAGTGGATTAAGGTCCCAGCATTAATGTAAAAATAAAACAGTAAAAAATTGGGCTTGTGTTCTTTTAATAAGGTACTTACTTAAAAAACTCTTAAATATAATAATAATAAAAAAATTATTTTAAGAAAAATATTAAATAAGAAAAGTTTTTTGAGTGAAGTGTTTACCCTTGCCCTCGTAAAATTAACTAAACGCCATTAAATTACCACGAGTAAAATGTGCAAGAAATTCAGGCATATTATTAAATTAGCCATTAAAATATTAAGTGGCCGCTATAAACTTGTAAACCGGCTGCCATCACGCAGTAATCTCGCCAATGCAAATTTCGTCCTTGTTCTTTATGTTTTGTTTCCTTTGTATCGTATTCCCATACGACATGAAAGCCAAATCAATAAAAATCACATCTTGATACATTACACTTGTTAAATTCACTTTTATTATTTTAAATTAATTTTATGCGTATGGAAATATTGGATAACAATCTTAGGTTTTAATGGATTTGAAACTTTATTCTAAATAAGGCTGGGTCCGATGTGACTGGGTAATTTTTAGCGACGCAAGCGGTGCATAGGATGGAAGCGGTGCATAGGACGCGAGCGGTGTATATGGTACGAGTAATGCTACGTGTGTGTCCTGCGTAAAGACATGCTATTTTATCCTTTGCTAGCTGAAATAAAGAAAGGTGATAAAATGACAATTAGAGAGTTTGAACTAGGGATACAGGCAATTGATACGAGTCGAGTGATATTTTAATGAGTAGGTTTATGGCAACGTCGAGTGAGCATGTCTTCGCGTCATCGAATAGTAAAAACCTATAGAGTGACTGTTTATTGGTAAATTGTGGAAGGAAAATGCACTATTTAGTCGGCATCTTCAACGGAAAAACCAATCACAATGAGTGTTTTATTTCTAAGTCTATATTCTCGAATATTTCATCGTAATTAGGTAGAGGCAAGCTGGCTGTGGTTTTGTTGGTTCAGGAATCTTCAGGTATCGATTTGATAGAAACCTATTGCACTTAAGAGGCTGTAGCCCTTTTCTGATGAGACCTTGGTTAATGTGCAGTCAATATGGAGCAGCAATTAATTAAAAAAAAATCCGCCACACTAGTGTTTGTAACCGACACATAAGTGCTAGGTTTATCGTAAGGGCTATGTCAGTTAGATGCTCACGAGATTTTGGGTGAATACGTCACAAACGGAAGAGAATTAGATGACGAAGATAAATATCAGCATCAAAATTTATATATATATATATATATATATATATTATATATATATATATATATATATATATATAATATATTATATATATATTTGGGTTTAACTGTACATATACACAAATAATATATAACAATTATACAACTAAGTGTTGTGTTCCCATTCGCCTTCTCCAAATCTCTCTATCGTCCGACATCTCTTCGTCCATTTCTCGTGACCTCTTGGCCTGTCTCATATATTCATTCCAGGATCTACATGGTCGCCCCTTTTTATTTCTTCCCGGTGGTTTCCATGTCAAGAGCCTCTTAGGCCATCTTGTATCGTTCATTCTGAGTAGGTGTCCAAGCCATTTTAATCCTCTATTTTCTATTCTTTGTATAATTTTTCTGTTGCTGCTGTTCTGTTGCGTATTTCTTGGTTTGTTATGTGTTGGAATTTGGACACTCCGGCACTTCTTCTCAGGTAATCCATCTCTATCGTCGTTATTTTTCTTTTATCCTCTTCTTTCATTACCCACAGTTCACTACCATAGCTTAAAACCGATTTTACCATTGTTCTTCCAATTCTCTTTTTGTTTTGTGTAGTTATGTTTTGATACCACCATATTGAGTTAAGAGCTCCTCTGATCCTCCTGGCTTTTTGTATTTGATTCTGTGTTTCCTTTTTACCTACACCATTTTTGTTGTCAGTCAGTACTCCTAGATATTTAAATTCCTTGACTTGGTTGACATGTGTATCGTTGTTAATTAAGACATCAAATTCTATTTCCGAGTTCACAACCATATACTCCGTCTTTTCAAGGCTCACCTCCAGTCCCCATTCCTTGTAGTCTGTGTATAATCTCTTCAATAGATACTCCATATCGAATGCAACTTGTGTCATTATTACTTAGTCGTCTGCAAAGTTTAACGATAATAGGTGTTTATCACTAATGGGGATGCCCATGCTTTGGCAAGTGCGGTTCCATTTCTTTAGAGCGTTGTCTACAAATATATTAAATAAGATTGGTGAAAGACAACAGCCTTGTACCTTTTGTAATGTGGATAGCTTCCTATATTTTCAATATATAACTGTTTTATTGTTGTTATCATCCCTACTGTTCTCAAGACATGGGAAAGTTTATTTCTCGGTACACTATCGTATGCCCTCTTAAGATCTATTAAGGTCATATGTATTTCGTCATCTTTTTGGATCTTCTTGTCTATCAATTGTTGTAAAATAAACAAGTTGTCTATACACGACCGGCCCGAAGTAAATCCGCTTTGGTTTTCGGATATCTTTCCTTTAATTGTTTCTCTTATTCTATTCTGCATTATTTTACCGTACAGTCTACTCATAGTGCTTGTAACGCATATACCCCTATAATTATTAGGGTCTTTTCTATTTTCTTTCTTATAGATTGATGAAATGTAACTTTTTTCCATTCGGTAGGTGTTCTTCCTTGTGATATACATTTATTAATTAAGCTAGTTATTGTTCTCCACATGGTTATACCTCCATTTTTAATCATTTCTACAGACATATATCAAAATTTATAAGCATAAAATAAGTTGCATTTCTTTAGTGAGTATTTTAGTTTTAATTCTATGCATATTTCACATATTTTTACCAAAGTTGAAGTTAGTTTAACCTGGAAATTCTTGCTACCGCCTACCCTAAACTGAATGCAAACTGTAGGGGACATAATGCGCGCCCAATGATGTATGGTATAGTGACTGGCTGCTGGCTTCCTGCCAGGCTTTTGCAGGGCCCCTCGTTACTATCCTTTAACTACATGCAGACCTCCGTGATGGCCTCCCATAACACTCTGCCGCCTGAGTTTAAATAAGGACGAGGGAAAGATTAAACCGTTTGTTTTATTCCTTGAAATTTCTTTATGTGTGACTGGGGGATAAGTGTGGTTTTTATTAAGTTTCTTGCAGGAAATTTAGCATAGCTGGAACGGAGAAAGAATTAATATAACTTTTACGAAAAAAAAAGTTAATACTAGCTGGAGTTTTGATGACGTTGTGCAGTACGTGTATTTCGAAAAGGGGTGGTACTATACTTTTTGGTCGTACTCAATCGAATACTTTCTTCTAAGCAAGTAACACTTAAAAACAAGAAGTCTTTTTACATATAAGGAGTTACATACACCCGGAATTTTTAAAAATTCGATTTGTTTAAGGATTTTTTTTCTCTATACATCTAAAAATTCTTTAAAAACAAAATTTTCAGAAAATTCCAATCCATTACAAAGTTATAGCATTAAATGTGACCTGGCGTCGGATTGGACCGGGACCGCTACCTGTCTTCAGACTGTCTCCAATATTATTAATTCCATTTTTATTATTTTTTTAACTTTTTTTTAAATCTTAATAATTACCTTTTCTACCAAATATCGAGAGGTTTTTTTTTCATTTTTCTAATAGACAGTTTTGTTACAAATAACACTTACATTTACAAAAAAATTCTTATTGTGATTCATCGAACGAAATATATATTTTTTAAATAAGCTAAGTAGGCTACATAATAAAGTATTCTTGTTTTCCGCTAGCACCTCAAAATTCTCAGATAAAACCGTTTCTGATTCTAATCTACCAGCAGTAGTTGTTTTCTTTGTTTGATTCTATAAACAACGAAGTGAAGTAAATTCGAAAGATTGTTCTAAAATGTCGTCTAGAATGTGTAAAATTTATCCAAACCATTTTTGCTACGTTTGTGGCAAAATTGTTCATTTAAATCGAGACTATCCTATAACAAACTCACTGCAAAACGCCTATTTACATTATTTTAGATTTCCGGTGTCACACTAAGATAAATACTGGGTTCCTCATGTGGTTTGCACAAACTGCAGACTGGTCCTCAACTACTGGTATTCAGGTAAAAACAGATCTTGGACTTTGGTAAACCAATGATCTGAAGAGAGCCAACTAACCACGCAACCAACTGTTACTTTTGTTTGACTAAAACTTTTGGTTTCAATCCGAAAAAAAAAGATAAAATAGAATATACAGATGTTCTGTCAGTGTCTAAACCTGTGCCTCATTCAAAGGATTTGCCACCCGGCAGAAGTGACCAAACCTGAAATGTAACAGCTACATCGAGAAGTATTTCATTGCACCGGAATAGTGACAGTGAGCAGTCCAGCTCGGATAACTTTATCGGCGATGAGGACGGGCCACATTTAATAACTCAGTCTGAACTCAACGATCTTATAAGAGATTGGCAGTTGTCTAAGTTTAAAATTGAATTACTTGCCTCAAGGTTGCAGCAGTGGAAGTTGCTTGATCCTGACAAAAGAGTTAGTATTTATCGCTCCAGGAGTAAGATCTATGCTGCTTTTTTTACAAAAGAAAATGAATTTTGTTATTATCATGATGTTAATGGACTGTTCGCAGAAATGAAACAACCTCGAAGACAAGCCTCAAAGCTGTTCTTTTGAACAACGGAAATAAAAAGCCTTCTATCCCAGTAGGTTATGCAATGAATTGTAAAGAAACCCATGAAACAATGTCCAAATTAATTAAATTGATCAAATATGAATGTCACAATTGGTATATCTGTGGTGACCTAAAAGTCATCGGTATGCTTTTGGGTTTGCAAGATGGATACACAAAGTACTGTTACTTCTTGTGCTTATATGACTCGAGGGCAAAGAAGGATCACTATAAAAAGAAATTTTGGCCTATTAGAACCGAATATGTTCCAAGTAAAATGAACATTAAAAATACATGTTTGGTTAACCCGAAAAAAAATTATATTACCGCTTCACATTAAGTTAGGCTTAATGAAAAATGTTGTCAAAGCTTTGAATAAGACAGGGCCAGAGTTTCTGTACTGCAGTGTATTCACGAATCTTTCTGAGGCTAAACTAAAAGAAGGAATATTTATAGGTCCTCAAATCAGGAAACTTTTGGATGATAAAACATTTGAGAGCCATTTAACAGACGTTGAAAAGGCTACTTGGATTTCCTTCAAACTTGTTCGAGATTATTTATGTAATAGAAAAAATGACAATTATTAAGAGATCGTTGGAAATTTATTGCAGAATTACGAACTGATCGGTGTAAACATATCCCTCAAAATTCATTTATTGCATTCCCATCTGGATTTTGTTCCGGAAAACCTTGGAAGTATGAGTGATGAACATGGCGAGAAGGGTCTAAAATTATTTGAGCAAAATTTTCAAGGTTGTTGGGAACAAAACATGCTAGAAGACTACTATTGGTCTGTTGTAAGAGATACAGATACAAGTATTTACAAAAAAGAGCTAAAATGTATCGTTTTTAATTGTTTATTCGTACTTCAAATGTTTGTTTTGTCAAATATTTCTTAATAAATATCTTAACAGTTTGACGACCTGCATATTTTTTTCAAAATTTTTTCTGAGCTGAGGACACTTAAAATAAACAAAACATATATGTTTTATTACATGAACAAAACCCAAATTTTTCGGTTGAAAATTGCATACTAAGGTTTGAAACACCATAAATTTTTTATTTTTGAAAAAAAACCCTTCGACCCCGGGGAGTTCGCCAGTCTTCTTGATCTGTTTTTAATCACCAATCCGGAGATTTACACGGTCACAGTAAATCCGCCGTTGGGTTCTTCAGACCATAAACTGCTTTCGACATCGAGTATCCTGCCAATCAGTGACAGAAAGGCGCCTAGCCCGAGCAAGATTTGGCACTACAAATCTGCCAAATGGGAAGATCTCATGGAATATTTTCGAACTTTCCCTTGGATGGATGTTTATTTTCGATCCGACAACCCATCTGACTGCGCCAGAGAGGTCTCCGATGTTATTTTGGCTGCTATGGAAGCTTACATCCCTTTTTCGAAGAAATTCCCCTCCAACGGCAAGCCTTGGTTTGACCGAAAATGCAAAGAAGCTGTTGCTTCTACACATATTGCCTACCGACAATGGCGTGAAAATCCTAACATCATAAATCATAACACCTTTGTTCGTGCCCGGAACAGATGCAAAGGAATTATCGACGAAATCAAGGAGGCACACAAACAACGAATTAGAAACAAACTTCTTGTCCCAACAATTCCAAGTCCTTTTGGGCAGTCGCTAAGGCAGTTAGCCAAAATTTCACCAAATCCAACATACCACCACTCACACGGCCAGATAATTCCATTGCAACCACACCTGTTGAGAGAGCGAACTTGTTGGCTGAACTCTTTGTTTCACATTCTACTGTCGATTTCCAAGGAAAAACACCACCTACTATTCCCATATTGCAGTCAAAGATGCCCGATGTTGTCTTGAGACAGCGTATCATAAAGCGTATTTTAATGAAGCTAGACACCAAAAAGGCTTCTGGCGCTGACGGAATACCTGCCATGGTTCTCAAAAACTGTGCAACGGAACTAACACCAGTTTTCTGTAGACTTTTCAACCTATCCTACAGAAAGGGAATATTTCCGTCCTGCTGGAAATGTGCCACAGTTCAGCCGATACCTAAAAAGGGCAAGAAGACCTTGCCAAATAATTACCGACCAGTCGCACTGCTTTCAATAATATCGAAAGTCATGGAAAAGGTTATCAATCAGCATCTTCTAAAGTATCTTGAACGATTCAATATTATTAGCGATCACCAATATCGCTTTCGTAAACATAAATCAACAGAAGACCTTCTGACTTATGTAACACATGTTTGAAACAACGCAACCGAACACTTTGGAGAGCGGTTGCTCTTGACATATCCAAGGCATTCGACGGCGTTTGGAACGATGGACTGTTGGCTAAGCTACGCTCTTGTGTTTTGTCTAAAAAGTTCTGTTTGTGGCTCTCATGTTTCCTCAGAGAGCGTTCTTTACGAGTGGTGGTCGACGGATTTCTTTCTGACACCTTCACTATCAACGCCTGTGTGCCCCAAGGGTCCATACTGTCTCCTACTCTCTTTCTCATTTACATTAACGATCTGCTGAAAAAGACCGGGAATCCAATCTACAGCTTTGCAGATGAAAGTACGCTTGTCTCTTCATTCGCTTTGAACGCTCGGACATCGGCTGCTCAGGCGAATATCCGCAGACAGCAGGAGGTCGTTTAACTTAACAAAGACCTGGAAGAAATTCTATCTTGGAGTGACAGCAACCAAGTGGAATTTAACGCTACAAAAACTCAGGCGGCAGTTTTTTTTTTCTAAAAAGTTAACGTTGCTGAACCTGACATAGTTATGTCGGGGCACTCCATTCCCCTAACATCGTCGCTCAATTTGTTGGGCGTTAATTTGGGAGTAAATATGTCCTGGCATGAACATGTTGCAGGCATAGCAAGGAGAGCTTCTCAAAAGTTGGGAATACTATTTCGAACCAGAAAGCTTTACACTCCACAACAACTGTTAATTCTTTACAAAGCTCAAATTTGACCAACTATGGAATACTAATTCAAAAACAACGTGAATTGCTTTTTCCGCATGCGTGCCGCGCTTTAGGGACTTCCTTGCAGCGCGTGTGCTGGGCCCATAAAAAAAAACAATTTTTAACTACTACATTATTTTATAAGATTAATTTTTATTTTTCCAAATTGGATTATTTTTTGTAAAGTCATCCCGCAGACAAGAAGGCGCCCTAGTTTTTATCAGGGGTTCCTTTAATCAGATAAAAAATAACGGTAACATTTAAAACATATTTAAAAAAAAAATTCTTATAATTTATAGTACAATAAAAATATATAATCGCCATTCTTTTGTATTATTCACTTAATAACCTTTAAAATATTTTTTTTTTTAATATACATACTTTTTGCAGCGCCTAGGTATATGTAACCCCTAATACAACTTAGATCTTATAAGTACTAACAATATACCTAAAAGCAGGTATATTGTTTTCATATCAAAAAATAAAATTTTTACTGGTAACATTTCTTTTTCAGTGTTAAAATATTAAAACAGCGGTATATTGTTACCATACAATGTTCTAAAAAGCAAATAAAAATTTATCAACGTGTATGATAGTTCACAGCAAATAGATTGGGGACGATTAATGCAAAAAGCCTGTAAATCTTGGTTAGTAATTTTACGTGATATAGGGTCAAACTAATTTGTATACGGGTGCACGAAACGCAGAATTAACTAGGTCAACTCTTTCTTTCCAAGGCAAATAAATAAGCATTATAGTAATCTCAGACTATATAGCCACTAGAAATGGGAGAGAAAAGAAATAGACTTTGTATATTAGTATTTATTTTGTTGTCAGTCAAATTACATATTGCGCCTCTGCCAGAGGCCGTCGCTGGCCTCTGAGAAAGTCTGATGTTTCTAGTAAACAATTGTAAGAGCAGCGATTATTAGAGGCCTTCCTGTTTTGTACTCAGCAAGGGAGATATTTTGATTTTTTTGGATTCTCAAGATCAAGCGTTTATGATGTGGTATAATAAAGTAGAGTAAGATCTCAGGGCCCCCAGACACAACTTATTTTCTGATGGACAAAACTAGTGGTATTAAGTAGTGTTGGCGTGTATTTCAAATGTCTGCCTACCTGCTAAGCTTGACTGACGGCCCATTCTCAGGTACCAGGTGAGAAAGGTGAATTAAAACAGGGCTTACTTAAGTTAAATTCTGATGGCTAATTTTTATGTATATTGTGTAGAATATTATTATAAAATAATTTTTAACCTTGCCAGACACTTCCCGTCGTCTCCAACTTTTGCCAGACGCTTTAAAGCTCCAAAAAAAATAATTTAACTTAACTTAAATTCTGAAGCTTGAACTCGATATATGTTATTTAGGGGACTATTTCAAAGCTATATGTCATCAGCTAGACAAATCATAAGGGCCAAGCATCCCCCCAGACACCGAAAAACATCCAGCCGTTAGTATGAGCGCGAGAGCATGATGCATGCGTTTTAGAGCGAGTGAGATATCTATGCGAGCTGTTTTCCCCTTCCCCCCTTCTTAAACTTACAGTCTACGCTGTGTGTATGCCCAACATACAATATAGTATCGAATATATCTAGCATTTTTAATTTACAAATTAAAAAAAAAATATTTATTGGGACAATTTTCAAATATAACAAATACATTTTTTAATAATTCCTTATTTTAAAAAATGTTATTGTCTTTCAATCGTCCTGGTCGTCATCGTCAAGGCCATTGGAAGCTTCATTATCAAGCCAATCATGATACCGTGTACTGAAGTCATCATCATCATCATCATTCTCATCGCTAGCAGCTGTTTCTGTAGAAATAGATAAACAAATTAGAAATCAAGTAACTAAATATATAATGAATTCGAGATTTTATGTCTAATTACAATACCTGATTCATTCTGGAGTGATTCGCTGACAAAACCAGGTAATTGATCGCCATCAAACCAGTGAAAACGGTACTCGTTTTCCTCCAATGTCCATCCATTGTTCCAGGAGTAAAAATGCTAGGTTGTTTTTTACTTGCATTCCATATACTTGCAATATAATTTGCTCGAAGAAAGTGTTGGTAAAGCTCACTCTGACATGGTGGTAAATTGCTGGCATCAAAGCTTTTTAAATTTTTTGGATTGAACTCTTCATTGACATCCGAAACGGTATAACTATTTATAAACAGTTGAAGCCTGGCAGCATCCACGTTAAGTGTTCCGGTAACATTGTAAATGTCGCAGACAAAATTCTGTACTTTACTGAATATATTTTGTTGTACATGTTGATTTGTAAATGATTCTGGCTCGCGGAATTTCATAAAAGCTTGCTGATAGTCATATTTTTTCATTAATATATTGAAAGGTCTTTGCTTCCCTTTCTTGAAGACAGCAGGATTATAGTCGCATCCAGTAAGAGCATGATATCCTGGTAAAGTTCTACACAACGACGGTCCCAAGTGCTCGCAAATCTTTGTTAAATCAACATATCTTTGTTTATTTCCAGTGCCTGTGAAAATCAAAACGTGTGAATCGTCATTTTTTAAATTATGCATATTACCCAACATTATTATTGCAATGTCAGTGTCAGAGCATCTAATAACAAAATTCGCGTGAGCGAATGCTCATCGAGCCTGAGAGATTGCTCATCGATAACACTTAAACGTTTTGGAGCCAGTAACTTTTTACTCTGAATAATAAAAAAATTTATTTCTGTATCAAATGCTTTTACTATTTTACTTTCTAAATTTTGTGGTGTAAAATTTCCAATTCTGTCTTCTAAATTTTCTTCCTTCTCTTTCAATAACTCCATATAATGGCGATGAAGATAAGTCAGAAAAAAAAACAACGTCCTTTGTTTATTACATTTTCTTGAATGAAATCACGCATTTCATTGAAAACCTCTTGATGGTATTGACGAACATCATACCAGTTAGTTCTAGTTGTTTTTTCTTTTGAGGAAGCTTTATAATAATAATCTAATTGACAATTATTATGATAATATATTTTTGAATGTATAAAATTTTTAATTTTCTCAATCAACTCCGTGAATTTTTCGCCTTTTTCATCAATCTTTTTTATTCGATGAATGTAAAGGTAGTCTTTTCCCTCGATGCTTTTTTTTTGTCTTTTGCTCGCAAAATATACAAATTTGTTGATTTTCATCAATATTTACATCTCTATCAAAAGTTATATTACTTGTAGAGGGAGAACCTACAGCACCTTCTAGCTGCGCACTATGTTCTTCAGAATTAGATGATACCGGTTCGAGTAACTCCGTTGTAACAGCTGACTCAGATATTTCCCCTTCAGAAGACTCAGGTAAAATAATTGTTGCTGGACTTGATGAGGTAGATGCTGTAGATGTATCCACTGCGCTATTCTGTAAATCTTCTTCTGGAGAAGATTCTGCTGGTGTTGCTAATTTCGGCAAGTAATATTTCTTCATTAACCCGGTAAATGATTTGTAACATTGTCTGTGGTAAGCACTTTCAAACAATTCAACTGGCAAAACTACGTCTTTAAATTTAAGGTTATGTATTTTCCTCCGTTTCAAAATTATTTCACATTTTTTTTTAACGTCTCTTCCGTAAAATGTGTCAAATTCTCATCAGATTTTTTACAAAACGCACAATTTAATAACTCTGCCATGATATTTTATTGAATAATGCAAATATTTTTAATTTAACAAATATATCACAAAACACGTGTTATAACCGGCAAAACTGTTAGACACGCATAGACTCGATACTATACTATTATATACTGTATGTTGGGCATACACACAGCGTAGACTGTAAGTTTAAGAAGGGGAAAACAGCTCGCATAGATATCTCACTCGCTCTAAAACGCATGCATCATGCTCTCGCGCTCATACTAACGGCTGGATGTTTTTCGGTGTCTGGGGGGATGCTTGGCCCTTACGATTTGTCTGGCTGATGACGTATAGCTTTGAAATAGTCCCCTAAATAACATATATCGAGTTCAAGCTTCACAATTTAAGTTAAGTTAAATTATTTTTTTGGAGCTTTAAAGCGTCTGGCAAAAGTTGGAACCGACGGGAAGTGTCTGGGAAGGTTAAAAATTATTTTATAATAATATTCTACACAATATATATAAAAATTAGCCATCAGAACTTAACTTAAGTAAGCCCTGTTTTAATTCACCTTTCTCACCTGGTACCAGAGAATGGGCCGTCAGGCAAGCTTAGCAGGTAGGCAGACATTTGAAGTACACGCCAACACTACGTAATCCCACTAGTTTTGTCCATCAGAAAATAAGTTGTGTCTGGGGGCTCTGGGATCTTGGACTATAGGACTTCGGAACAGTTAAACCAAGATTCTCGTATACCGGCGAGAAAGAATCACTCAAAAGAACGTACCGTAGGGACTCCTGTAGTCGTTGAACGGGTTCAATAGTTGATTTCAAAGAAACTATTTATAGTATGTCTCACCATACTATGCAGATATTTCATTATTTTTGTACTGTCTGATTTATTTTCTTTTGCTTTCAAAAAGAAACTGTAATTTGATACTTTTTTTTTAAATCTAATTCACACTTTTTTGGCATTTCTATATAAAAATATCCTTAACCTTTAGTGGAAACTACCGAAATTAACAAATTATGAATGACGCGTACACTTCGAGATTTCTAAATCAGTTAAATAGTTACAAGAATAAAGCAGGTCAGCCATTGTTGATCTCCAAAACTTTGTTATTTTGTTTTTCCAGTGAGATACACTGTTTTGGTTATTTTATTTCATGTGCCAATTCAGAGAAATAAACATAAGTGCTGTGAGAAATAAGAGACATCTAGGGGGGTATTTATTAGTCTTGAGACTAATTTCAGGCGCGTGTATAAGTGAAACTAGGAAAAATATTTCAAATGCAGTTGCTTATATCATATAAATTTATTCAAAATCTATCAAATAGCATGTTTACATTGCAGTGAATGGACCATTATCTTCGATTTTATGTAGCTTGCTTGGAACGCCATCCATCAGGCGTTGGACGACCGAAACCACGATTCCTGTTTATTCTGCCAATCAAGTGCCGGTGGTTCTGTGCTTATCAACCATTTTCATAAACTTTACGTGAAAGTATTGCCCAAAATTTCTCAAGTGGTGGAACATTTGGTGGATTGTTATTTTGCGATACAAATTCGATTTTTTGATTTCTGAGCCATTCTTAGGGATTTTTTTTGCATAAAGACAACGTGCAAGCTCTGGCCAGAAGATTATTTTGTCGCGCGGATGATATTCTTTGATAAACTGCTTCAATTTAGTCAGGCATTTATTGATATGCACATCAAAATTGGCTACAACAACTGTGATTGGTTGGAAATACTTTTCGATGAAATGGCAATCCACATCAACACTTCTGGTTCAAATTTCATTTTGCCGGCGTATTTGACCTTGTGTGGTGCTGCTTCATCATCGTCAGTGTAGTAGAAGGAATCATTTCCACTAAGAGAACTGTTCGAAAATGTGATGTATTTTTCATCATCCATAACGATGAATTTCTCATGCGTGAAATGCTTAACACGAAGTGCGCGGCAACATTTTGGTATTTGTTCGAGCTGTCTTGCGGTGTATTTGGATGCCTTTTTACGTTTTTAAACTTACACATTATTTGTTTTCAAAATTCGAGGCACATTTGAATGCGAAATACCGTATTTTCTTTACAATTTTCTTTGCGGCTGCCCAACTTTGTCTTTTGCGCTTGACGGAAGATTTTCCGTTGTTCTTCTGCTAAAAGCAGGTGGCCGACTGGATTTTTTTTATTTTCTGGTTCTTTGCCTTCATGACGCAAAACACGAAATATGGTGGGGCGAGATACTGATTTATCTTCACTTCGAGAATTTGCTTCGCGGACAGTCGCAGGGCAACGCAGTTTCGTAAATCCAGCTTGTAAGACAATTTCCAATGCCAATATTCAAATGCGCAGATTCTGAAATCAGAGTAGAGGTACCCTTACCCCTTCAGCGTAAACAACATTGCTGTCTGTCAATTATTCAGCATTTACCCAAACGCCTAAAATTAGTCTCAAGGACTGAAGGGGGTGGCAAATATTTTTCGCCAACGCTATATATATATATATATATATATATATATATATATATATATATATATATATATATATATATATATATATACATATATATATATATATATATATATATATATATATATATATATATATATATATATATATATATATATATATATATATATATATATATATATATATATATATAATATCCAAAAAGAATAATTATCATTCAGATGAACCCTCGTATTTCGGCAGTAATTTGCAGTAAATAGGGGATGCGTGAATAGAATGACGCCGTTAGATAAATTTATGTGCCTGTGAAATGCCGGCAGGTTGAGCCCAATCGATGGCGCGCCAGAATGTTTAACGATAATTAGTTGACGGATATTTGTATAAATTTAGTGACTAATTGTTATATATTTCGTTTAACGACGTCGTAAAATTGACGGATATTACACCCATATGTGGTATTGTAAAATTAAGAACGAGTGAAAAGTATGTGGTTTAATTTACAATAAATAGAAAATTCTTAATATTAAAGTGGTGACAGTTAAATTCAGGAATTAGTGTTTCCGAAAAAATATGGTGAGCTGCCTTATACGGGGGAAAAGCATGAGTACTAGAAAGAAAAGGGTACAATTGCCGAGATGATCTGCTGATAAAGGAGCCGATTCAATAAGAGACAAACAATCTATACATAGTGTAGAAGCGAATCTTTTTATCCAGACAATTAATGTTATCGGAAGACTTAAGTCAGAAAAAACGGACTTGGACGCCGAATTTGAACACGTTTGGCCTTTTTAGAAAATCGGAGCACGAATCTTCGTTCGCCCGTTTCTGTCCCTGTGGATTGGGGTAGCTACTTTAAGCATTCTGAATCATTGGCCTATTAGGCGGAAATTCTGTTGGGATTGTTGTTATTTCTTGTTATAGTTAGGCGTTTTAAAATATTTTTAGCCGCCCATCCAATAACATTGCCCGATTTATTTTTCCAGATAATTCTCCAAAATTATGTTTACTTTTATATACTGATGATATTTTATGAAAATATGTTACATTAGAGTTTATGTGTTATTAATTATGATCCTATTTTTTAAAAGAAGGTGTAGCGTAAGCATTTTTCAAACTGCTGGAATATTTACCTCCTAAAAATGAAGAATTCAAAATATTATTTACTAACAGAAAGAGTATGATAAGTGCATATTTTTAATAAAAACAGTAAGGTTTCATCTCTTTCGTAATTTCCTTTATTTTTAAAATTTGTTACTTTATTTTAACACGGCTTATCTCTTTCAGATAAAAAAAGGAATAAAGTAAGAAGATACATTCTATTCTAAGTTGATCACCCTAGTATAGAAAGATATTTTTAAAAGAATAAATTGGGACCATGACTGGTTGACTCGGAGTTGACATTTTCAGTGACAGACAGCTGACAGAAGTACAGGGACAGAAAATAAAATCGGCACAGGTAGCGGGAGCGTTAGGAGGAATAGTATTAATCACAAGTATATGAGTATTGAGAGCAAGGCGAGAATATATAAAACAATGGTAAGACTAGTACTGACGTATGCTAACGAAACTCGAGCTGAAACAAGAGAAACGAAACAGAAAATGAGACCAACTGAGATGAGGGTCTTGCGATCAGTGCAGGACAGATAGAGAAATGTAGAGGTAAGAAGGGGATTTCAGGTGGAAGACTTGGTGAAGTGGATGAAGAAGAAGATGGCACGATCATGTACAAAGAATAGATGAAAACAGATTAGCCAGAATATGGAAGAACCAAAGACCTAACGGAAAGCGACCACGAGGCAGACCATCCAACCGATGATTCGAAAATTGGAAATCTCTATCCACAAAAGCTTAAAACAACAGGCATCAGGATGAGAATCCTAGTCTATCACGAAAGAAGAAGAAAAAGAAGAGATGAAGGTATCTATATAAATGGAAAACTATTAAACCATTGAAGATTTGGAGACGATGTGTTGTTTATAGCGTCTACTGAACAAAACGTAGAATCAATTATTACAGAGATAAAAAAAAAACCTTGAGGCCTAAAAATGAACACAAATAAAATTAAAATAATGAACAACACAGAAGAACAGCATACTATCCAAATAAATTACATATATATATATATATATATATATATATATATATATATATATATATATATATATATATATATATATAATAGAACAGATCGTTATACATAAGAGGATATTTTTAGTTACCTAACTAACTAGAAAGGAAATCTGGCAGCCTTTAAAAAAATATCTTTCTATATAACTACCCTCCACACTAATACATATAGTCCAGCGTTTCTTGAGTTGTTTCATTCCATTAAACAAAAAAAAAATATTTTGCTTGCGTCTCACCAAACAACGCTACTGCAACTTTCAACTCATTCCCTGAGGAAAATTTTCAGGCCCTGAGGTCTTTCTTCAAATACTTGAACAAAAAGAAGTCACAGGGCGCTAAATCAGGTCTATAGGGTGAATTGATTCCTCGGTGAGTGACTGGAACTATACGATGGGTCGCTTCTACTCGCCGAAGTGTTGTTCTTGGAGTTTGATCTTGATAATTCGAAATATGTTTCCAAAGTTTCACCTACGATTACATGACACATCTTCAGGGTCTTTCCTTTTCGAGATTAGAATACTGAATTTAGTGTTCTAATCTCGAGATCCACGATTTCTTATCCAATCAAGAACGTGAAAGCTTCCGTTCCATGTTAGGCAACATTTACTTATTTTCCTGGCTAAAAATGTTACTTTTGCATTTCGATATTACGTTTAAATTGAAAAAGAAAAACTGAAAATTGATCATAAAACCCAATATTCCCAGAAGAACGTGTTGTAATCTATCGGCTTTGAATATTTTAAGTGGAGCGCTTTTTGTTGGTGTTATCGACGAGCACTTGTTATTGAAATTGAAAGAGAGCATTAGTTTGCCGAATGCATTTCTAGTATACATGCATATTTACATATTTCAATTTTCGTGTTGGGAATTTTTTCAGATGTTGCTTCAATTTAAAAAACAAACAAAGATATAGAACTATTGGATTTGCACTATAAAAGCAATTTAATTTTAATTTATATTCAATTGCATTTTATTATGATGATGTGGTTGGAATGGGCTTGTTTTGCCGAATAGGAAGCAGATCCAAAGCTCAATTTTTTTCAGTTTTCAAACGATCTTTTTTTTTTTAAAAAAAAAAGCTATTATACTCTATCCTTTTGCAAGGCGAAGTAAAATCATGAAAATCATGTAAAATTATGCAAATTAACTTCATGCGATAGTATGAGTCTCGGTACCGCCCAGTACATTTTACGCAAAAAATGTTACAAGATTATTTATATCGGTAGTATTAGCTTGAACTATATATTATATATATATTATATATATATATATATATATATATATATATATATATATATATATATATATATATATATATAAATATATATATATATATATATATATATATATATATATATATATATATATATATATATATATATAACATATATATATATATATATAATATACATATCGGGTTAAAACGTTCTACAACGTCTTCCGATTCCTAGTCTCCACTCGTCTCTGTCTTGCCACATGTTCTCCCCCAGTTGTCTTACTCTCACTTCACGGTCTATCCCTTCTCTCCAGCTTTTCCTCGGTCTTCCTCTCTTACGCCTTCCAGTGGGTGTCCAATTAAGAATTTGCTTCGGTAATCTGTTGTTGTTCATTCTTTGGACGTGTCCATACCATTTCAGCTGATCAACTTTGATGTCGTCTACTATTGAGTGTGTAATGCCCATAATCCCTCTAATCTTGTCATTCCTTATTTTTTCCATCCTTGATTTTCCGGCGGAGCGTCTCCAAAAGTCCATTTCAATTGCTTCCAGCATTTTTTCTGTTCTCTGTCCAAGTGGCCAGACTTCACTACTATAAGTTATAATGCTTTTCACAATACTGTTGTAGATATTTTGTTTATTCTTCTTGGATATATTTTGATCCCATAGTACGCTATTAAGTGACCTAATAGCTCTTCATCCTTGTGTATTTCTTTCTTGTATCGTTTGCTCTGCTGTACCATTGTGTGTGAGATACACACCTAGATATTTGTATTTATCGCAGTGCTTTATGGTTTGCTGTTGATCCTCGAGTACTAGATCCTGTGGCATACCGTCAACACATATGTACTCCGTCTTTGTTAGGTTTACTTCAAGACCCCAATGTTTATATTCTTCAATTAACTTTCTGGTCATGTATTGTAGGTCTTCATGATCTTGAGCCAGTAGTATTTGATCATCCGCGAAGCACAAAGTATATAAGGTCGTTCGATCATTTAGTGGTATACCCATATTTTTACATTTTCGCTTCCATGTTTTTAAAGTTTGTTCTAGGTAGATTTTGAAAAGTGTTGGTGAGAGGCAGCAGCCTTGTTTAAGTCATTTGTTAACTTTTGATAGTTTATTTCTAACTTTGATTTTTGTAGTGTTTTTTTTCGTACGTTTGTTTAACAGCTTTAATTAAGTTAATATTGATGTTTGCGTTTTCCAGCGCTTCCCATAGCTTGTTTTGTGGTACACTATCATATGCCTTCTTCAGATCAACAAACAACATATGTATTTCTTGGTCAAATGCAGTCTTTTTTTTCTATAATCTGAGTAATGCTGAAAAGATGATCGACCGTAGATCTTCCTGCTCTAAATCCAGCCTGTTCTTCCGCTTCAAGATCGCTGTATTCACTTTCAATCTTCCTTGTGAGCAGTTTCCCATATATCCTTGAGAGTGTGTTAGATACCGCAATTCCTCGGTAGTTATCATAGTTATTTTTACTACCCTTTTTGTGAATGGTGGACATATAAGACGCTTTCCATTCTTCTGGAGTTTTCATTCCGTTAATACATTTTTGGAAGATTTGAATAGATGTTCAAATAGATGTTCTGTGCCGTACTTTATGAGTTCAGGAGGTATGTTTCCCGAGCCTGCAGAGTTTCCGTTTTTTAACGACTGACAAATGCTTTTTACTTCGGCTAGTTTTATTCTGATTGGGGATGCTGTCAGTTGGATACTAGGGCCCTGTGGTTGTTGACCTAAAAACTGTGTTCTATTTTCTGTCAATAGTTGACTAAAATATTTGTCCCATTCTTCCAGATTTATTGGTGAGATGATCTTTTTTTTTGGTATTCTGTCTTAGTGACTTTAGTAGTCTCCAACTTTCAGTGCTTTTCCTTCCTCCAAGGTATTCATTTATTATTGAACAGTTCTTCTCCCAAGCTACATTTTTCTTTTGTGTTATCTTTTTACGGACCTTAGCTTGAGCTTCTTTGCATCTTATTTTATCTGCGTTGGTCTTCGAACTTAAGTATTGCTTGTGGGCTTTTCTTTTTAAATCGATTTCTGTTTCGATGTCCTGGTCCCACCAATAAGGTACTAGTTTTTTCTCGTCCTTCCTTTGCTCTGTTTTTGTGCCTGATCTCCATGGGAATATAATTTTTGACTTTACCATATAATGATCACAGCCGCCGCACGATGGTCCCCTATATGATCGAACATCCTGGACTATTATGTTTGTCTTCTGACGTATTATAATGTAATCTATGATTGACCTTAGGTTTTTGGTGTTCTGTGTCCATGTATATTTGTGTATTAATGGATGCTCAAAAAACCCATTGACGATCTTCAGTTGGTTGTGTTCCGATAGGGCGATGAGCCTATTACCATTGTCGTTGATGGTGTCCTCTCCAAATTGTCCTACAGTTTCATCGTTGGACTAACATTTCTGGAAAATTACAATAGAATTATGGCAGTTTTTTGTCTTGAAAATCTCGAGAATGACCGAGCAGTGGCGTATCGACTGATTCTTTTGTATTTTGTATTAATATTATAGCTATATACTTTATATATATATATATATATATATATATATATATATATATATATATATATATATATATAAAGGTTGGTTATATTAAAAAAAATATATTACAAAATATTACAGATATTACAATAATATTATAAGAGTAAAACTAGTAATAAACAAAATTGAAGAATTATAATAAGACGACAGAATGGCGCCCATCAATGCCCGATGATTACCTACCTGCATAATATATGCATACAAAACAATATGATAGTTCAGATCAAATCAAATCAAATTTATTTATGAAAATATATAAATAGGAAATTAATTACATATAAACAAGTTTTAAAATATAAACGCACCTAGGTGCATGCTCCTATATGTGCCTTTACGAAACACTATTTAAAGCCTAAAATCTAAAAGAAAACAAATACAAATGCCACACAGGGAAGATCCAATAACTGTATGTTGACTGGTTTTTTATTTTTATTAATATTTATTTTTTTATTTATCCACGGGACAAGCCCATTTAACACTGAGGGTAACAATTAAAAGTTTATCATTATAAAATAACACCTTAAATTTAGTGACAAAATAACTTAGTGACAAAATAACTTAAATTTAGTGACAAAATAACATAAATTTAGTGACAAAATAAAATTATTATATCTAGCCCTAGTGCTATGTTAATCTTAAACACCTTTTATATCCGACATGTCAGAGATATCTGAACTAAAATCTGACATAGCATTATCTGTACCTAAGGGTATAACTAGTGGTTCTACAATTTCGTCCATTGATGAATCTAGTGTCCACATTTTATATTCTTCTTTAATTACGTGTTCAACACATTTTTGCCAGTTTTCTGGTGTGACATTACATATTGCTTTTGCAAGTAGATTTTTAAGGTCTGTTAATTTGTAGACCACATTGTTTCTAGTCATTTCGCTTTTTACTGGAGTCCAAATAAGCTCTATAGGATTAAGCTCACAGTGGTATGGTGACAAGCGAAGAACAGTTATATCCCGAGTTTTGGTAATTTCGTCAATAACGTACTTATTGTACTTATCTTTGTTTATTAAAACTTCATGTTTGACTTAATTAACTCGCGTTTAACATTATCATCATAGAATAATATATTCCGCTGAGTTAATAGAGACTGTATATCACGCTTTAAGCCATCCCATCGTGGGAACACGTTCAACTTTTTTGGAATGGTAACTTGCATTATCCATGACAATTATTGAGCTTCGGGAATTAAATCTATCATCTGCGTGAAGCATTTTTTAAACACATCAGAATTCATATCCTTGTGGTAATCTCCTGTTTTTTTTTCGATTCGAATGTAAGCAGACCGCCATTAAAAAAACCGTGGATACTCCCTATATGTGTTATAATTAATCGACGTCCTTTTCCAGAAGATGGACGGAGACCGGTTGACCAACCTTCCCTAAAAGCTTGTCTTAAACTCAAAACGTTTTGTCCTGCCAAAACTTATTTACGGTGTACACTTCATTTATCCAAGTTTCGTCTAAATAAAAAATACGTTTTCCTTGAGAACGCTCATGTCTAATATCTTCTCCAGCGTACGATTTCTCCCCTTCCAACGAAAATTGATTGATTTTAAAACGTCCCACAACTTAGTCCTGCCCAACGTTGATATCTGTGGGTTACTTTTAACAGCCTCTAGAATTAAGTCCAAAGTTGGGATTTTTTTTCAATGAAAAACCCATGAATGATTCCTCGCAAGGAATTTTTTACATCTTCTGTCAGCTCCAGTTTTATTTTACCTAGTTTTAGCTTTGGCACAGTAACTCCTCCTACTCTTTCTTCCTTCAAAATTCGATAGATAGTTGTTTTCCAACTCCGGTCATTAGGGAACACTTTTGAACACTATCGTCGACACTTAAATTCAGATTTTCATCACTTTTGATGTAATTCAACACATTCTTAATTATGATCTTTTCATTTAAACTTAGAGCCGTTATTTTTTGACATTTTGGGGAAGACATCTTTATTGTTCTGAACTGATACACTACGTGTTACGTGAGAAAATAAACTGAGAATATACCCTTGATACGGTTTATAATCTAAATTATCCCCATCAGGTAAAACAACCCGCCTTTAGTTTATTACCCACTGGGTCACTTTTATTACTAATTTGCATGATTTTACATGATTTATTACTTCGCCTTGCAAACGGATAGAGTGTAATGTCAATTTTGGCAGGTTTAAAATATATTGTAACGCATTCAAAGTTGTAATTTTTATAACTTTGAACATAAATTCGTATATTTGGTATACGATACGAGAGACATTCAATAATAACACCCGTCTATAATTTTTTTTTTTGTCTAACGTGAATTAAAATAGGTGTTTTGTATGTATTTTGTACTGGTGAATCTGAAAAAAGATAACATAAAACATGTAGGAGGTTTTTTTTGTTATATATTTTTAAAACCTTAAGGAAAATTGTTGAGAATTATGGGGAAAATAAAACATCCTTCAATTTACGAACAAAATGTATAACATCATTGAAGAAAAATTATTTAACATGCACATATTATTCAATATTGAATAACAAGACACACTTTTGCAATTTAGGTTTGATGTTTAGTTAATTTTTTCAAGAACCGCCCATCATTGCAAGGTCCCAGCGATCTTGATATCTTGTTTCAATGGTTCTGATATCCTCATGGAATCTCTCGCCCTGCTCGTCATTTACTGCCCCCAAGTTCTTCGCGAAAAAGTCAAGATGTGAATAAAGAAATAAACCAGCTGAACCTCATACGGATGTGAAGTATTAGCACGACGTGTATTTCTAACACGCACCGCTCTGGGAGGAATTAAGCGGGCTACATCCTTCGAACACTCTCCATGAAAATACTTGTAGAACAGTCTCAAGTCGCTAACCGTTCTTCGATGTTCCAGCGAATCAAGGCCGCCGGTCAATTCCGACTCTCCAATCAGACGAACAGCTCTTCTCTGAACAGAATCCAACAGATGCAGTGTGTGTTTGGGAACGGAGCCCCAAACATGGGCGCAGTATTCCATTGTTGGATCTTTGTTAAGTTGAACCACCTCCTGCTGTCTGCGGATATTCGCTTGAGTACCCGATGTCCGAGCGTTCAAAGTGAATGAAGAGATAAGCGTACTGTCATCTGCAAAGCTGTAGATTGGATTCTCGGTCTTTTCCAACAGATCGTTAATGTAAATGAGAAAGAGAGTAGGAGATAGTATGGAGCCTTGGGGCACACCGGCGTTGATAGTGAAGGTGTTAGAAAGAAATCAGTCGACCGCCACTCGGTTCTACAGTAGGGTATATAAGAGTATGCGCGCAAAGAGAGGCATTTCCATAGCGGTCATAAGAAATATATTGGGTGATTGCAAAAGTTCGTGCCCGATTTTCATAGATGGCAGAAGCATACACCTTTGACTATGCTGATGTTTCTTTTATAATCATATTATTAACTGACAATTATCTAAATGCGCCGTGAGTTAACATCACTTAAAAAAAGTTTATTTAAATTAAGTTGTGTGCAAGGTTAATATTCAAAATAGAAAATAAAGTTGCACTTTCGTCATGTTATGTTATATGAATTTAAAAGAGAGTGAGTGTTGGAACTGCAACAAAAAATATTCAAGACGTTTATTTGTATCGTGCTCCTGCTCTTAGGACCGTTAAAAAGGGATTTGGTCGATTTCGAAATGGTGACTTCAAACTAAACGATAAACTTGAGAGATTTCCTGGCATTGATAATGACTTTATTCGTGAGCGAATAATAATCCACGGATTACCACTGGCAATTCGACTGCATTTCGTCATTGAAACTAACTTGGATACAGTTCTCGAATCTCGATATATGGGTTCCGTACGTTTTGGCAGAACAAAACAAACTGGACCGTGCCATTTCTCTCCTCGCCCGTCAACAAAACGAGCCTTTCTTGGATCAAGTCAAAACTGGAGATGAAAAATGGGTTCTGTAACAACATAATAAGAAAAAGAAGTTGGAAGCATGGAAGTGAAAGAGTAGAATCTATGGCAAAGGCTGAATTACATCCAGTGAAAGTGTTGTTATGTGTCTAGTGGGATTACAGAGGAATAATTTTTTACGAACTTCTTCTACATGGCCAAACAATAACTGAGGAGAAGTACTGTGAGCAACTCACCTAACTCAATATTGAAATTCAAGCAAAATGTCCAAATTTGATCAATCGAAAAGGCATTAACTTTCACCATGACAACGCTATACCACATGTCGCTCAACAGACACTGCAAAAACTTAGGGAGTTAAAATGGGAAATCCTCCAGCATCCGCCAATTCCCCTGACCTGGCCCCTTCAGATTTTAATCTGTTTTGTTTTCTGCAAAATAATTGGAATGGCAAAAAATTTGATTCTATAGAAGAAGTAAAAAATTACCTTATGACTTTCTTTGAAGAGACGAATGATGGAGAGTATATTATTGACTAATAAATACTATTATTCATGAAAATGTCTTGTATTTAATTGGGTTTCTAATCGGGCACGAACTTTTGCAAAAATCCAATAGAAACAACATTAAAAGTTGGGAAGAAGTAGATAAACAAATAATAATGCTTGAAATAAAAAAGAATGGTGAATCCATAGTAACAAAAGAAGCACATGCCCCAAGCGAAGATGCGGATATAAATATTAAAGATACATTTTATGATAAACTGCAAAACATATTGGAGAAGATTAAAAACAAAGAAGTAGGCCTACTTGGGGACCTTAATGCGAGAACTGGTAAAAAAAAATAAGGATTCAGTAATAGGAAGCTACGGAGCGAATAGATTAAATGAAATAAAGATTGGTAACCAGTTCACACTCTATTCTTCGCAGATGATCAGGTACTCGTAGCAAATTGCAAAGAAGACCTAGACTATATGATGAGAAAGCTGAAGGAAGAATACGAAACGTGAGTTTAAATATAAACATGAAGAAGACGGAGTATCTTAGTGTGGGTGAGGAGGGGGAAGGAGAACCAAATTTGAAATTAAGGGAAATAACAAGATGTAGGAGTTTAAGTACTTGGGAAGTGTAATTTCGAATAAAGGATCATGAGAAAGAGACATAAAGTACAGAACTCAACAAGGCAAAAAATGCGGAGGAATTCTAAACTCTTTACTTTGGTTAAACCAGATAATAATGAAAACAAAACTGACAATCTACAGGGTAATTGTAGGGCCGATATTGGTATGGATCAGAATGCTGCCAAATGACAAAAAAAAGATACGCCAAGGATAGACGCGTTAGAAATGAATTGTTTCAGAAGATCATGCAGAATATCTAGACAGGAGCACTGCCAAAATGAAGAAATCAGTAGACAAACGGGAAGAATACATACAACAGAAAGAATAGAAACCACACAGTTAATTGAAAAAAATGCCTGATACAAGATGGTCAAAAAGAGCTTTTAAACATAGTCCGTCAAATAGAAGAAAGAAAGGAAGATCAGCACGAACATGGATTAATACAATAATGGACATAATGAGAGACAGAGGGGAGATCCTCGTGTATGTATTTGAAACCTCGATTATTTTATTTTTTAACGAAATATCATGTTACCGAAAAAAAGGACTTGTGGCAACAATATTAACAGCGCCTTTAAAAATTTTTCTAAATGTCCGAAATGAGAAAAAAAAAGTAGTGAATATATATATTTTGATATTAAATTTTAAAGCAATTTATACATAATATTAATAATTAACGCTGCAATTTAAACAAAATGTATACATTTTATTATATCTCATAAAAGAATATTTTTAGACAACCTTTTCTCCAGAACATAAGCCAACGACACAATATTTTTATTGTTAAAAAACACAAAACCATATGACAAATGATTTACTCTACTTAAAGTAGCCACCTCAATCCCGACTAGAACAAAAAGCGTCAGAAGTCGTGCACTGATTTCAAAAGAGAACTGAACTCGTTCAAATTCAGCGACGGTCCAGAAGTTCTATTTCTTTTGCAGAGTTCGCCGATAGTGTTGATTTTCTGGACAAAGGCAGCCACTGTCCGCCTGGAGAGGTTCACTTCGACGTAAATTGAACCGTTTAACTTCACATAAAAGTCTGATTTATGTGGGGTAGTCTGGAAATTGACGGTTTTATTACTTCCAGTAGAGCTGAGGGATAGTAGGAGTTTATAATGATTTAAAAGTATATACAAAGTGAGAGGTTACATATTATATTCTACATTAAAATGTTGTACCAATTTTAATTTCAAATAATTCTGTAAAAGGTTTTTAACACACGATGCTTTAAATATAAACAGAATGAGTTGTACGAATGATTTATAAATACCATATTACTTAGAGTCCAATTCACAAATTTATTTCTTAAAATAACAGTCAGTCAAATATAATCTAATAATGTCAGTGAAACTAAGGTGTAAAAGAACTCATTCCCACCCGTAAGATTACAATTCGCTAAAGTATGACACACATTTTCCTTTTTTTTTGTGATAATGATCAAAATTGACATTAATAATACATTCTGTCATACTACATGAAGTGAAAAGTCCCAAAAGTTTTGAAGCGAAAACAATGTTTATGCCAAAAACCGACTTTTTTTTCCTTCACCATAGCTTTCTTCAAGAGCGATCTTCCAATATTTAGATTTCTTTCATATAGTGCGACTTATAGAGCTCTAAAATAAGCCGCGGTTTCCCATTTGACTTCTTCATTTGCAAATCTCTTTCCCTGGTAATAATCGCTGGTGATCAGATCTGGTGAATTCGTCGCAGTGTTAGCTGATGCATTATCTTGGTGATGCAACACTTTTTTCTTCGCTAACTGCGGCTTTTTTTCTCGATTTCACCAATCAATAAACCAACGTAATACTTTCCGGTAATTGTTCGACCCTTCTCAATATAGTCGATTAATATTCTTCTATGCGCATCGAAAAAAATACTTACCAAAACCTTTCCAGCTGATATTTGTTTTTGAAGCTTCGATCGGCTTTCATGCGGTTCCGGCCATTCTACGAACTGCCTGTTGGGCTCAGGCGTGTAGTAGAGGATCCATGTTTCATCCATTGTTACGAATCGACGCAAAAACTCCTCTGGTTTACGCCGAAACAGTGTCAAACAGCGTTTTGAATCTTCGACACGTTGCTGTGTTTTTAATCAATCGTGAGTGTGCGTGGCACCCATCAGGCACATAGCATTTCCATATGCAAATATTCATGTAAAATATGCCTCACGCATTCTGTTAAAATCATCACGATGCCGGCTATCTCTCTCTTATACTCTGCGGTCGTTCAGAACAATAAAACGGATTTTTTTTGTGTTTCTTGGAGTGACTGATTCATTTGGACGTCCGGAACGTGGTGCATCACCGGCGCTTGTACGACCGCATTTAAGTTCACTAAATCATCGATATATAGCTGCTCTCGACGGAGAAGACGTCCACAATACTTCTCAAGCCATTCTTAAGATTTTGTTGTATTGTTTTCCATTAACCCAAGAAATTCTATTTGTTCCATCGTTTTGTAAAAATCAAAAGTAGTCAAATAACTGTAACTCGTAAACAAATAGACAAAAAGCCATGAAAATTTTTACGCGAATCTTCTGAGAGTTGACACTAACTGGCAAAGTCTCGGGGCTTTTCACCCCATATAGTAATTGAATCAATATAATCTAATAATGTCAATAAGACAAAGGTGTAAGAGAATTCATTCCTACTAGTAAGTTTACAATTTACTAAAGCCTGAATCCCTTTCTCTTTTTCTTGGAATAACAAATGTCAGAATTGACATTAATAATACATTCTGGTAATTTACAAAAAGTTTTTTTTTTACGTATTATTCAAAATCTTAATGTTCGTGTCCGAACAGATAAAATAGCAAGCACTATCTTGAAGTGACAGTAATCAAGTGAAATTTAACGCTACAAACATCTAAGCGGCAAATTTCTATAAAAAAGTTAACCTTGCTAAACCCGACATAGTTATGCAAGGGCACTTCATTTCTCTAGCAACGTCACTCACTCTGCTGGGCGTTAATTTGGGAGCAAATATATGTTAGCATGAACATATTGCAGGAATAGCAAAGAGAGCTTTCAAAAGCTGGGAATATGATTTCGAACTAGAAAACTTTATACTCCAAAACAACTGCTAATTCCGCGATAGAATACTGCTTCCAAACATAAAAATGCATTTGTTAGATTCTATTCAGAAGAGAGCTGATTGCCTGATTTTAGACCCAAAACTGACCAGTAAGCTAGAACAATTATTCTACAAGTATATTCATGGAGAGTGTTCGATAAATGTAGCCCGCTTAATATCTCCCAAAGCGGTGTATACTAGGAATACGCGTCGCATTAATACTTCACATTCGTATGAAGTTGAGTTTATCACTCCTCGTTCAATCCTTTTCAAGCTCTCTTTTATATGGAAAACCTCATCTCTTTAAAATGATTTGAACTGGGTTTCCCACCGAATACACATAGATTCAAGACCAACGTGAATTCCTTTTTTCCCACACGCGGTATTCCTGTAGCATTTTAGGAATTTCCCTGCAGAACAACGTGTGCTATGCCCCTAAAAAACGCAAACACACACACAAATATTATCAAAATGATATTCCAGGATCCAATTATTTTTTCTATATCACTTAAAACAGACTAAGTAATGGTAACTTAGAAACCTACAGGTTAAGTAGACATTTAAAACAAACTTTCGCTCTAACACAAATTAAATCCTTTACCTTGGCATTATGTTCAAACTTATACAGACACACGCGGCTTAAATACGTCTATGTTAAGTAAATCTCCTTAAGATAAAAGTTGTTAAACCCGCCTGTTTCTTGTGAAAATATCTTAAATTAAATAGATGTTTAAGCCTAACAAGATTAAAACAAATTATTTTATTGTTCTATTAAACCCACTTTAATTAGATTAAGACCAGGTTTATTAACAGATTGGTAAAATAATTATTAACTTTAATCTGTTATTAAAAAAATATTGTGTTTCTCTTCTCAATGTTTTCATGACATATAATTGTCTGGTAACAACAGAAACAATTTACTGCTGTTATATTTGGTTGGTAAGTCTTAAAAATGGATCCATAAGCTACAGACTTAAATTTCAATATCAAGTGGCTTGCAATAAAACTTTAGAAACAGCGAACCATACTCAGCTTGCTACAGAGGATGCTCCAAACACACTACAAAAAAAACGCAGAAAGCTCCACAGAAAGCATTTTTCTGTAAAATAATAACAATTTAGCTCAAAGCAACACAAGCATAATGTTTTTTTTTTCTGATTTCCAACAAAATTGACATTTGTGTTCAGTTTTGTTTGTCAAATTATCAGAGAAAACTACACAGTTGCACAGGGCACACTGGGCAGAAAAAAAAACATTACCGTTTAAAAAATCCCTACAAACCTCAAATTTCATCGGATCGCCATATATTTTTTTTAATCATCGTAAGAAAATTTAGAAAAGAACTATCGAGTTATGTTTTGGAAATATAGATATTAAAAGGCCATTTTGCGCAAATACTGAGAAAAAAAATACTATTGACTTTACTATTCATTTGCTATTGATCAGACATATGTATTCCTACGTATTTTTTGTCACTGAATCCAAATATGATAACCGATTTGCTAATAAACCTATTAAATTCGAGGGATGGTCCAAAAACAATTTTAAATTTTTATTTACTAATTCATATCTTAGCACTTCACTTACAATAAAGTTTTATATGACAACCAGATATAAAAAGTCTCTCCTCCTCTCCTTTTTTATGATTTAATGCGTTAGGTTATGTTAGGCTTAAGGCTCGTTATATATTTGATTGTGTTGCTTTATGACCTTGAAATCGTATAGATACATGAGCAAATCAGACGTTAGATTTCAATTTAGTGACCAATATAACATACCTGGCCATTTTTATAATATTTGGATTCAGTGACCGAAAATATATCGAAATATGTTTCCTAGCTAAACCACTTTTGACCATTTTGAGGGCATTTTTGGACCTTAATTCGAAATCAATAGGTATATGAGCAAATCAGATATCATATTTGGATTCAGTGACTAAAAATACATCGGAATATGAACGTCTCGTTATTATTGTTAACTTGACGACTTTGACCACGTTGAGGCTGTTTTTTAGTGACCAAAAATACGTAGGAATGCATATGTCTGGTCAATAGTAAATCAATAGTAAAGTCAATAGTATTTTTTTCTCGGATTGATCAATTTTTTATCACAGTATTTGCGTAAAATGGCTATTTAAAATATATATTTCCAGTTTTTTTCTAAACTTTCTTATGATGATTTAAAAAAAAAATATGGTGATCCGATGAAATTTGCAGTCTGTAGGGATCTTTGAACGGTAATGTATTTTTTCTTCCTACTGTCTAGCGTACAGAAACTGTTAAAGTTTATTACAAAAATAATGAATCTATTCTGGCAACGTTTCGCGAATTACGTGAACCTTTTGGTTAACATAATGGACTTAAAGAGCTTACCAGTCGTATTTTAATGTAAAAATTCAAGTCAAATGGTAGTGTTCGTGCTGTTAAGAATCCAACCCATCAAAACATGTTGCTGAAAATATCGATGCCAGGAATCAAAGTGAGAATGAAAATCCAGAACAATCAATTACAGATCGTTCTCAAGATTATTATTCTTCATTGAAACTTCATTAAAGTCTTAATGAAGAATAATCCATATACTATTCTTCATTATGATTTTCATTTGAAGGCGTATAAAATTCAGTTGACCCAAGAACTTAAACAAGCTGACAATTTATTGCATAGAAATTTTGCAGATTTGGCTTTAGAGCAACAGACTCATTATTTTATGAAAAAAGCAATAAAACTTATTTTTTGTTAAATGGCATAGTAAATAAGCAAAATTTTCGCATTCGGAGTCATGAAAACACACGTGCTGTTCTTAAAATACCTTTGCATCTATAAAAATTAACAGTTTGGTAAAGTTTATGGTCTGAAGGGGTAATTAGACCGTACTTTTTTGAAAACGAAAATGATAATTCAGTTACTGTCAATGGAGAACGGTACAGAAACATGATTACTGGTTTCTGCTAGCATGAATTAGATGATTCTGATCTGGATAGGGCGTGGTTTCAACAAGATGGTGCAGAATGCTATACATTCCGTAACACAATTAATTTATTAAGAAAAAAGGTCAGTGACCGTGTAATCTCAAAACATACCAATGTGAACCGCCCACCAAGATTATGCGATATAACTCCATTGGACTTTTTTCTCTGAGGTTATGTTAAATTATTGGTTTACTCTAATAAGCCACAACCATTCAATGACCTTAAAGCCAACATTATTCGTGTCACTGGTGAAATAAGTGTTGATTTATGTGGAAAAGTGACCAAAATTTGGTATTCCAGAAGCGAATACTTACAAAAATCCAGAGCCATCATTTACATGGAATCATTTTCAAGGGATTACATAGACCTCGAACTTTCAAAAATTTGACTTTCTTTTTTTAGAGATTTTTATTCTCTATATTTCAAGGAAAAACTCAAAAAAAAAAAGAAAATTCCATCCCATTATAAAGTTATAGCATTAAATGTGACCTGGCGTCGGATTGGGACAGCTACCTGTCTCATTGCAATGTCTGCAATATTACTTAGTCAATTTTTAATACATATTTTTAAATCTTAATAATTACTTTTTCTACAAAATGGATTTTTTAATTTTTCTAATAGACAATTTTTTATAAATATTTAAACATAAATTTTTTGGTCGAAAATTGCAATTGCCACACTAAAGTTTGAAATACCGTAACAAGAATAATTTTTATTTTTGCACATTAGATTATTTTTTGTGCAGTCATCCTGCAGACAAGGAGGCGTCATATTTAAAAAAAAATTCTTATAATTTAAAGTACAATAAAAACATATAAAAGGTAGGCTGAAAAGTTTTTGGTCTAGCTACTTAAAATACTTTTTCTTTTGCAAAATTCGACTCTATTCATCAACTAGTCCTTCAAGAGAGACAGAATCAGTCCAACGCTTTTCTAACATTTCTAGACCTTTCTTATAGAAGGATGTGTCTTTGCCTTCAAAACAGGTTTCGATGATAACTTCTTCACTGGACCCAAATCTCTTTCCTGCGAGCTTTTTTTGAGGTCTGCAAATAGATAATAGTCACTGGGGGCCAAATCTGGAGAATACGGTGGATGAGGAAGCAATTCGAACTTCAATTCATGCAATTTTGCCATCGTAACCATTGACTTGTCACACGGTGTATTTTCTTAATAAAAGAGCACTTTTTTCTTGTTCATTTGGGGCCGTTTCTTTGTAATTTCTGCCTTCAAATGCACCAATAACTTTATATAATTATCGCTATTAATGGTTTTTCCCTTCTCAGCATAGTCGATGATAATTATTCCATTAACATCCGAAAATACAGAGCCCAAAACTTTCCCAACCGACTGTTGTGTCTTTGGTCGCTTCGGGCGGCTTTCACTGGATGCTGTCCATTCGGCTGACTGCCGGTTTGATTCCGGTGTGTAGTGGTGGATCCATGCTTCATCCGTTGTCACATATCGCGTGAAAAAATCCTTTTTATTGCGCTTAAAAAGGTCCAAACAGCGCTCAGAATCATCTTCTCATTCTTCGACGTTGTTGTTTTTGGTCCACCCATTTCGAACAGAGCTTTCTCATGCCCAAATTGTCATGCAAAATATGACCAACACGTTATTTTGATATCTTTAGTGTGTCAGCTATCTCACGCAATTTTACCTTACGATCATCCAAAACAATTTTGTGGATTTTTTTATGATTTCCGGTGTAACCACCTCATTTGGACGTCCAGGGCGTTCAACATCATTTGTGTCTGCACGACCGTATTTAAATTCAACATACCAGTAAATGATGAGTGATTTTCCAGGGGCAGAGTCCCCGTAACACTTATCAAGCCATTGCTTAGCTTGAACGGTATTTTTTCCCATCAAAAACCAGTGTTTAATCAACACACGAAATTCGATTTTTCCATGTTTTGAAAATATTAAAAGTAGTGTCACTAAAACCACTGTAACTTTTAAACTAATTGTCGAAATGTCATGAAGTTTTTACACATATCGTTTGAAAGTTGATACTTACTAAAAATCATGTGGGTCATAAAGGGCGACATCTATATGTCAGACCAAAAACTTTTCAGCCTAGGTGTTAATCTTTTGTATTATTCACTTAATAAGCTTTAAAACATTTTTTTTTAAATATACATATTTTGCAGCGCCCTCTTAAAGAAAAATGTCATAAACCAATCTTCAAAATAAAAAAAGTCACATTGATATCTTATTATACCTTTTTGTTTTTCAAAGTATATATATATATATATATATATATATATATATATATATATATATATATATATATATATATATATATATATATATATATACATAATATATATATATATATATATATATATATATATATATATATAGATATATACACATATACATACATACATATATATATATATATATATTTATATATATATATATATATATATATATATATATATATATATATATGTATGTATATGTGTATATATATATATTATATATATATATATATATATATATATATATATAAATATATATATAGATATATACACATACACATACATACATACATATATATATATATATATATATATATATATATATATATATATATATATATATATATTATATATATATATATATATATATATAGATATATACACATACATACATATATATATATATATATATATATATATATATATATATATATTATATTATATATATATATATATATATATATATATATATATATATATATCAAGGATTTTCTACAGCTGACGCTGTCTTCCTTCTCTCAGCCTTTGATTCCATCCGTTTCTATCTTCCCAGTCTCCATCTGTTAGACCCCTGTCCTCCATAGCCTCGTCCACATCGTCTCTCCACGATCGTCTGGGTCTTCCTCTTTTTCTTCCCCCTATAGGGCTCCACTCCGTTATTTTCTTTATCCACCTATTATCTTCGCTCCGTTTTATCTGTCCATATCATTTTAATCGTTTTTCTTCAATGGTGTTTATTGCGTTCCCTTTGATGTTCATTCTGCTTCTTATTTCTTCATTTATTATTCTCTCCATACGTGTCACTCTACAACATCTTCTCCAATACTCCATCTCTACCGCGTTAATTTTAGATTTATTTCTTTTGTTGATCGTCCATGTTTCTGACCCATATGTCATTATGCTTTGTATTACTGATTTGTATATACGTGTTTTGTTTCTCTTTGTAATGTGCTTGTCCCATAGGATCGAATTTAATTGTCTTATGCATATCCGCGTTTGTCCTAATCTAGCTTTAATCTCTTCTTCTGATGTTGCGTTTTTTGAAATGATAGTTCCTAAATATTTAAATCTATCGGTTCCTTTGATTATTGTTTCGTTATCGACTTCTAGATTCTCCACGTTTCCCTCCTTTGTTGTTAGATATTCCGTTTTATCAAAGTTTATTGCTAATCCTGCTTTAGTGTATTCTTCTTTCAGTTTTCTTACCATATAACTGAGGTCTTCCTCATCTTGCGCTATGATTACTTGGTCGTCTGCGAAACTTAGAGTATATAAGTAATCTTCTCATATTGGGACTCCCATTCCACTACATTTTTGCTTCCATTTTTTTTAATGTTTGTTCGAGGTATATTTTGAATAGTGTGGGGGATGTAGAGCAACCTTGTAATAGGCCTTTTGATGTTTGGAGTCTCTTCTCTATTTTATGTCCTATTTTTATGTTCACTGTGTTGTTTTTCGTAGAGAGCTTTTACTGCGTATATTAGTTCTTTGTCAATGCCTATTTCTTTCATTGCGTTCCATAATCTTTGTCTTGGTACTGAGTCATAGGCCTTTCTTATGTCTATGAAGGCTATATCATAAATGCAATGGTATGAACCCTGACTTGAAAATCACAGAAGATCCGAAGTAACCCACCATATCGGAAACACTATTTTAATTCGTTAGAATATAGTTTATCCAGATATATAAAAAAATTAAATCATGTATATTTTTATTGGAAATGTCTAGATTTAATTAAATAAAAATCGACATAATTAACCGTTTGCAAGCAACTAACAATCTAAAATCCGAATTAGTGTACGACAGCCATTTTAGTGTTTTTTTTTTAATATTTTCATTTATCAAGCCACATCTAACTAATATATTAGAATTCTCCCTTAATATACTCATCTACGTCCAGTCAAATTAAATTCGGAGCTTCTAATTAATTAACCACTAAAACAGAATCTAAAGCTGTTCCTCACATATCAGGATATACACTTCATTACACACACATAACTCCGTAAATTAAATTGAATGTACAAGTGAGTACACTTGTAGTTTTCGGTTTATTATTAATTTCAGTTATGGCTGAAATTTAGGGAACACGTGTTATCATGAAATAGAAGTCGTAAGAGCTTTCGTTGGACGATCGTAGCTCTTGAAATTAGAACGTGTATTGCATAACAAGACTTTTATATGTCTTACATACAATTGTATGAAATATGTTCTGGGTTCTTTTATTCTTCGATATTACAACTTTCAATAAGCTCCTGGAAGCACGAGCAAAACCGCTGGCTTCTTGTAAATAGATTAAGTTGTCGATGATTTTCCTTTGGATCGGTCGTCGATTGAGGTGTATTTTTACAGAAATGTAGAGATCAGAGGAAGGACGTTTACTTGTGTTTTATCGACTACGAAAAAGCATTTGACCGAGGCAATTAATCAGATTCATTACTCACCTATATTGGGATTAGGTGGCGACAATACGAGTAAATAGCAGAAAGACTGAGGAAATAGGAATAAAAAGTGGTGTTCGTCAGGGATGTGTTCTTTCCCCCCACCTGTTTAATCTACTCTGAGCACATATTCCAGAAGGTCTAGAGAATGCCACAGATGGTATCACAGTTAATGGCAAAATCATTAACAACCTAAGGTACGCTGATGATACCGTTATTATAGCAGATACAGCGGATGGACTTCGGCACAATATATCTAGGGAAGGCGATGTTTTAGGCATGAAAGTAAACGTTAATAAAAGGAAAGTAATGGTCATTTCAAGAACACACGGGTTGCAAACAGATATTCGTGTTTACGATCGATCAGTTGATAGAACAAGTAAACAAATTTAAATACCTAGGGTGTTGGGTAACTAATGATTTGAATCCTGAAGTTGAGGTACGAGTTCGCACTGAAATGGCTAGAGCGGATTTTCTTAAAATGAGACACCTCCTCACACACTCAACCCTTTCTTTGGATACTCGTTATCGTTTTATATATATCCAGTGCTTTTATATGGAGTTGAGGTCTGGACCTTGGGAGTACGATCAATGAATCGTTTGGAGTCTTTCGAATTATGGGTCCTGCGCGGAATATTGAAGATCTCTTGGACAGAGCGTGTTACTAACGAAGATGTACTTCATCGAATGGGTAGAGAAAGAGAACTATTGTCATTTATTAAAAGACAAAATACTCGTTACTTGGGACATATTTATAGGGGTCCACGTTACTCACTGCTCCGGTTGTTGATGGAAGGGAAAAGAGGTGTGGGGCGTCGAAAATGTTCTGGCTGAAAAATATACGAGATTGGACAGGTCTGGATACCCATACTTTATTAAGAATTGCCCAGGATAGGGAAGAATTCGCCATGATTATAGCCCAATTTCAGTAATGGCGATGACACTATAAAAAGAAGATCGAGGTGATCAAAAATACGCATTCAGGTGTATATTACAATGAAAAAAATAAGAAAGTTGTCCGACACATATTTAGTAATTATACTTTTAAGCTAGATAATGATGGTGTAATAATAGAGATTATTCAGAGTATAAAATCAAGAGTTCTTACAAAACCAGAACACTGAAAATCAATTTTAAGTTTTGCTTACACACATACACTTCGAATTTTCAAAAATTTGATTTTTTTACGGATTTTTTATTCTCTATACGTCTAAGAATTATTAAAAAAAAATAATAAGAAAATTCCATTTCATTACAAAGTTATAGCATTAAATGTGACCTGGCGTCGGATTGGGACCGCTAGCTGCTTTCAGATACCTGGTCAATTTTTAATATTTTTAAACTTTTTTTTAATCTTAATAATCACTTTTTCTACAAAATGTCGAGAGGTTTTTTAGATTTTTCTAATAGACAATTTGTTATAAATAATTAAACATAGTAAATTTTTTGTTTAAAAAAAAACTCTTCGACAATTTTTAACTACTACATTATTTTACAAGATTAATTTTTATTTTTGCAGATTGGATTATTTTTTAAGAAGTTATCCTGCAGACAAGAAGGCGCCATAGTTTTCATCAATGGTCCATTTAACCCGATAAAAAATAATGTTAACATTTAAAACATATTTAAAAAAAAAAATCATATAATTTAAAGTACAAATAGTCTACAACTTTCGCCCAAGAACAGAGCAGATGATGAACATAGAGGACTACACCATCAAATGACAAGCTTACTAAATGACCATTTTAAAAACCGGTCTCTTGATATTTCACAACATAAAAAAACTCCCAAAACAAAAATTCACGACTCAACTGTGGATCTAGAAATCGAAAAGAAAAGCTGATACCTGGGGAAAAAACGGCACATGTCCCAAGTTAAACGATCTTCCAAAACTCCCCAAACCAGGCAACTTTCTGTGACCAATTGTAAGTGTCTTCAACTCATCTCTCAACAAACTGGAAAAATACTTAGCCAGCATGTCATAACCCATAGTACAGCAAGTCGAAACATACGTAAAAAATTGTTTGTCTAAAATTTATCATACATTAGTACGAGTATATTGTAATCTTTGGTGTCATCATAAACATGATTATAGATTAAGTTGGGAATGTGGAATCTTTGGCACAATGATATTATTCAGTATATATCACCACTACACCAAACACATTATTTTTGGACTTGACGCGCGTTTCGCTAACCATGTTAGCTTCATCAGGATTGACTCAGTCAATCATCGCTCCTGATGAAGCTAACATGGTTAGCGAAACGCGCGTCGAGTCCAAAAACAAAGTGTTTGGTGTAGTGGTGATATATACTGAGTAGTATGATTATAGATGATGCACACTCACATGGGGATGAGAGATAAGATTCACGCCCCAGAATTCCAAATAAAAAGATGGACATAAAAAGGTTAAAATTATGATGTAGTAATCGATCCTCGTTTAATTATTACCACGATATTTCTGGTTCTTTTTTGGAGGTAAGAAATGAAAATCGTACTAACAAAGTACAGGAATTCTTATGTTCGACCACGTGTCTATTTGAACGACTAAGCTAAGATGTTTAAACATAGAGAATCGAAAACACTATGTTTCGCTAAATTCGTTTATACAGTTTTGTCAACAATAAACCCTTCTCACCTACGGGCAAAATTGCAATATATCAATAAAAAACACGTATTATTAATACACGATTCTGTAATATATTATCCCTATTCGAAAAACAAAACCGCAACATTTCAATTTTCAGATTCCATTTATAAGTTTTCGCGATAACTGAAAATCTATGACCAGTACAATTTTCAGATTCCTTTACTTCAAAAATCCTAAAAAAGACGTATAATAAATAGGATATATAAGTAACCCTCCCCTACCTTATTAATCCCTTACATCTTTGACAAATAAGATATATTCAAAAAACAACACAATTTTCAGAGTCTATCACTTCAAAAATCCCGAAAAGGACCTATAATAATATATGTACGACGTAGCGCTCCTAACCTCCTTCCCAACATAAACACCTTACATGTTTGACCAACTGACAATATTGAAAAATTTTTCTTTTATTCGTCGACTCTACACATCCTAAAATTGACGAATAACACAAATATATTCGAAGCAGCCCCTCTAACTTCCTCTTTCCCATTATCTCCTTACAAGTTCAATCAAGTAAAAAAAACAGCGCAATTTTAAGTTTCCTCGAGTCCATGAACAACCCGTATACCTTATTAACCTCTTATATGTGCGATCGTAAATAATTGAAGAGTTCTCATCTCCAAGAACCCTGAAACTTTCTCCCCCAACTCAGTAGCTCCTCATTAGTTTGAACATAAATAATTGAAAATAACCCTTCTAACCCCCCCCCTTTAACCGCTTACATGCCTAAAATTTCTTATTATAACCGATGAAAACTAAGAAAAACTTACATAGAAATAGAAAATAACCAAAATTTTCCAACTCTCATCCCTTTCAAAAAATATAAAGTAGTTCTTTTAAGGGAGGAGTAGTTAAAGGATGGCGCTAGTTGTTATTTTGTATTTACGTATGTAGTTTTATTTTTTAATAAAAGACGTTTCTTCTTATTATTATACACTTTTGTTCCTCCTTCTCACATTTGGTCAATGTGGTTCCATGTTTGACTGACGGGCTTAAGCCAAATCATCACAAGCGCTATTACCATTGTGTATTAAGGAATGACTTGACAATGTTACATGTTTTCAAAATCATCGACTTCTGAATGTTTCTGTCTATGTTTGTGTTGAGTCCTAATTGTACTAAGTGTGGTGTAAATGTTATTGGTGTAAGACCTGTGGCTGATATGATGAGGGGGACAATGATGACTTTTTCTTGTTTCCATAGCCTTTTTATTTCTGTTGTAAGGTCTGTGTATTTGGAGATTTTGTCTGTGTATTTCGTTGGGATGTTTGTGTCGTTGGAGACAGCTGTGTCAATTAGGTGATTTTTCCTTTTTTGTATTGAAAAGTAATATCGGGTTTATTGGCGGGGGCTGTTTTATCTGTATGGAAATTGATGTCCCAGTAGAGCTTGTGATCTTTATTTTCAAGTATGATTATTGTACAAAAAAGTTCTTCTTTCTCACATTTGGTCAATATGGTTTCATGTTTGGCTGACAAGCCCAAGCCAAGTCAGCACAAACACTATTACCTTTGTGTATTTAGGAATGACCTGACAATGTTACATGTTTTCAAAATCACTGACTTTTAAATGTTTCTGTGTATGTTTGTGTGGTGCGAATGTGATTGGTGTAAGGCCTGTGACTGATATAATGAGAGGGACAATGATGACTTTTTTTTGTTTCCATAGCCTTTTTATTTCTGTTGCAAGGTCTGTGTATTTGGAGATTTTTTTCCGTGTATCTCGTTTGGATGTTTGTGTCTTTAGGGACAGCTATGTCAATTAGATAGGTGACACTTCCTTTTTTGCACTGAAAAGTAATATCCGGGCTATTGGCGGAGACTGTTTTATCTGTATGGATACTGATATCCCAGTAGAGCTTGAAATCATTATTTTCAAGTATGGATGTTGGTGTGTATTTGTAGTAGGAATCTGTGTTTTCTATGAGTTTGCATGTTGTGGCTAGTGCTTGGTGAACTACTTTTGCCGCTGAGTCATGTCTGGCTAATATTTTACATCCGCTTGTTATGTGTTCGATCGTTTCTTTCTGCTGGTGGCATTTCCTGCATTTGTCTTCTGTAATAGTTGGATCTTTGATGATATGCTTTTTGTAGTTTCTGGTTAATATGGCTTTATCCTGGATGGCAAGTAAGAAGCCTTCTGTTTGAGGGAATAGCTGCCCATCCTGAAACCAGGTGTATGATAGTTGTATTTATACGTGGTCTTGTTTTATGTGGTACCTGTGTTTTCCGTGGAGTGTTTTTTCTGACCACGTTTTCATCTTTTCCTGTTGTAATTGGGTGTGACTGTGTGTGTCTGCTGGGTGGTGTATAGTTTTTGTCTGCTTTCACTGTTGCTGTGTGGAGGCTGGTTTGCTTGGTGTGAAAGAAGTTCCTAAGTGCTTGTATTTGTTTTGTGTGTAGTGATCTGATGTCTATGATTCCTTTTCCTCCTGCCTTCCTCTCTTTCTTTGCATGCGTTGAAGTGTAATTTCCTGTATTTGGTGAATTGAGAACGTATAAGGATGTGAATATTTTCTATGTCTGTGTGTGACCACTTGATGATACCACATGGATATGTGAGTATATGTGTAGCGAACGTGTTGATGGCTTTAGTGAGATTCTTGGAGTTGAGTTTTGTTTGTAAAAGTTGTTGTTGATGGTTTCTGTCTCTGGTGGTCTTTCTATTGGCCTTTGTCGATATGGAGCACTTTGCATCTACTTATACCATATTCCATATTGATATCTAAGGTGAATATTTCTGTGATTTTGAGAAGTTCTTTCAGCTGTGTTTTTGTGGCAGCGTAGAGTTTTATGTCATCCTTATATAGGAGGTGGTTTACTTTATGTTGGTTCACTTTTTGGTGTCTGATGTTGAAGTCATGGTCTGTTCTGTTTAGTGTATTTGAGAGTGGATTGAGACATAGAGCGCTGAGCGAGTCTCCCTGAAAAATACCCCGTCTGATGTACAGACTGTTTGGATGCGTTCGGTTTATGTTTTTAGATAGTTTTTGGTTTTCCATATTTTCATAATTTGTGCGAGAAATTGCCTGAGGTTTTGATTGATATTGTAAATTTCTAGGGCTTTGATTAACCAGCTGTGGGGTATGGAGTCGAAGGCTTTTTTATAGTCTATGTAACAGATGTGAAGGTTTCTGTGTTCGTTTCTGGCTTGTCCCATGATCACGCTATCTATGATCAGCTGCTCTTTACATCCTTGGCTATTTTTTCCTGCACCCCTTCTGCTCTTCTGTGAGAATATTGTTGTCTATTAGGTGTTGTTCTATTTTCTTGGAAATTATGGCTGTGATGATCTTGTATAGGGTTGGAAGACAGGTGATAAGTCGATAGTTTGACATGTTTGTAGTGTCTGAGCTTTTAGGTTTGAGGTATGTTATTCCTTGTGTAAGGAAAGTGGGGAATGTGTGTGGTTGTAGAATGGTTTAGTTGAATGGTGTGTGAGTGCTTCGTGTGTGGTGGTAAACTGTTTGTACCAGAAGTTATGTATATTGTCTATTCCAGGGCATTTCCAGTTGTGTGTGTGTGTGTGTGTTTGATTGTTTCTGTAATTTCTTATGTAGTTAATGTGGAATTTTTCTTGTTTTCTCACATGTTTATGTTGGTCTTCTTCGGCTTTGATCCAGGGGGTGTAATTATTGTGCAGTTTGGGTTCTGACCAGATACTTTTCCAATAATTTGTGAGTTCTTGTTTGTTTGGTGGTTCAGTCACTGCTGTCTGTTCGTTGTACATAATATTTCGGTAGAACTGTTTTTCGCTTCTTCGGAAGAGGTTGTTGGTCTCTTTCCTCTCGTTTGATTCTTTGGATCTACGAAGTCCTGCGGCATATATGGATGGTTTTTGTTTCAAAGTAACAAGGATTTCTGGCAGAACTTAAATTTGATCTTATCTACACTCAGTGTGATACGTTTGGACGCGTTCCCGTTTATATAAACTGGGTAAGGTGTCCGAGATCTCTGAGAGTTTCTGATTATTTTGTATTAGAGTGGTGATTGCTGCTGGATATATTATGGTGTGCTTAAGTCTGTTATGTACTAGGGTATTATGTGCTTGTTTATTGTGTTGAGGATTGGTTGCGTGCTCTGTTTGAAGATTAAACGAGGGATGGGATTTCTTGTTGTGGGGTGGGTGCCAGATCATCGAGCTAGATATGACTCCATTTTTGCTTTAAGTGTTTGTATGAGAGGTGATTCGAGGTGATGTTGTGTAGATGTTGTTGAGGGTGGTGAGTGATTGATTTCGTTGTCTGTGATATGGTCTCGTGCGGTACTCGCTATTTGCCTTGTATTATTACTTTGAGTTATGCTCCTGTTGGGTGGTGGGTCTTGTTGTGTTCGACTGGGTGGTTGTGTGTGTGGGATTGGTTCGGTATCTGCTCTACTATTTCTATTGTTTGGTTGATCTGTGTTCAGTTCAGCAGCTACTGTATCTTTGATGGTTTGCAATTCAAAAGGTGTGAGGCGATTATTCTTGGTAATAACTCTTTTTTGGTCTATTACTATCTGTTCTGTAATAAGTAATTGCAGATGTGGATATTCGGTTAAGAAATGTCTATGCAGTTTCAGTCCGTAGCCCGATGTTATTGTTTCGAGTTTGGTGGCGGTGTAGTAACAGCGCATCACTGTTCTGTTCATTTCAACTGTCCACTTTAATCGCTGTCTTGGTTTGCCAGCCTTGGTAGTTGCATGTTGTCCTTGCACCACATACGCAGCTTGGCTTGGCTTTGATCATTGTGTTTGTCCCGTATCTGTGTCGGTTGCGCTTGGAATTGATGGCGGTGGGTCCAGGCGGCGAATGATTCTCTTCTCAGTGATTTCTTAGTCAGATTTTGTGATTTTATTATAGCAACGCATGACGTGTTCGTTGATTCCTGTGGTGCAACTTATGCTTTGCTTGGATTTTCCCGCATTGGTAAGTGTCGGCTTACCCACCGGCACAAGACTTTTGGCAGGTCCATTTTCGGTTGCCCGGTCTTCATCGTTTTGGTGGAGCTGCCATTTCCCGCGACGTCGTCGACCGTTACGTCGCTCGCCCGATTCTTCTTTTATTAATTTACTGTTGTTCGGAATATTTTCAGTGTTTTATTATTACTATTATTATCATTCATTTTATCATACATGGGATTACATACACCTGAGCGCTGCAAAAAATATGTATATTTAAAAAATATATTTTAAAGTTTATTTAGTGAATAATACAAAAGAGTGGCGAAATATATATTTTCTGTTTTAATAGTTTCATACTTTTTGCATTGAAAAGTACACACCGTACAAAACTCGTTACACTGCGGATTCTCTCAAAATAAAAGAGTAATTTTACTGTTTTCTGTTTAGAATTAATTAATTCACAGCAAACTAAAACCGTTATTCACATACCCCAGTACATACCAAAGCATCCGGTCCATTAAACAGACCTAACTTTTTAGTGTAGTTCAAAATGATGTTATTCTTGCTCGACTTTCAAGGATGTTGTTTAAAAAGGAACAAAAATTGACATTTATAACACAGGACCACATTTCTTTTACTCAAACAAGGCAAGGTGTTCGATACGTATTTTGGGTCGCTGAACACGAATCCGTTGTCTGTTTCCACCCAGCGCGTCTAGTTTTTGCGTAAATCAAAGAAATATAATCTCAAAACTTGTGGTCCTATGTAATCCTGTGTAATCAAACATGGCATAAAATGCAATGCGAAAAGAAGACATGAAAATTAAAACAGTAGTTCCCCATTTATAATGGGTACACATACTATACATGTCAATGTATTTAGGTAAATGCTGAATTTCATATATATAAAGACATACAGTTTGTGTTGTTCGTAGAATTCACATCACTGTGGGAATTGCCACGGGAATTTGGAGCCCTTAATAAATTAGAGCTTCCTAAAAATCGATGTACGAACTTACTCTCCCTACGGACAGGGGTGGCCAGTTTATGTATTCGGATCATTAGGCTAATATAGCGCTTCTTAATTTCTAGGCATTTGCGTTATGGGTTTGTTTTTATTGACAATGAGCTTGTTTACTGCTTTTGATTAAACAATAACCAAAAAAAGTTTTAATGTTGTTTGTAATAAATATTTGTTTACTGATTTTGAATGGGTTTTTCTTCCCTTGCTAAATTGCCCTTTAAAATTTTTACAGTTCCTGACGCTTTAAGGTCCCCAGATCACAAGAAACTACTCCCGCAGTTTCGTCTTTCAGATTTAGTGCACACAAAGGATGGTCGGAAGAGTATTGAGACTTTTAACTGGAACTACTGTTTTCATATTTTGAAAGAACTTTATTAAATTAAACATGTGCCATTTTGTTAGATGACCTTCTGCCCTTTTTTTGACAACACATAATTTCGTCACTGCAGAACTTCTGTAGTACCTGAGCAAAAAATTGTGACAAGTGGTTTTCACAGGCCTCTATTCAAAATAACTTAACACCATTCAGGGAGTTTTGCAGAGACCGACACAAATGGTAGTCTGACGGTGTAAGTTTCGAGCTATACGGTGAATGTATTGAAACTTCCCAGCCAAATTCTCTCAATTTTTACCGGGCCATCAAAGACAGGTGTGGTCTGGTGTTGTCATAATGGAAGACGACAACTTTTCTGTTGACCAGTTCCAGCCGATTTTTTTTAATCGTTTGCTTTAATCTTGTTAACTGTTAACAGGAGAGTACAGAATCAATCGTTCGGACAAGCCGCAGCAGCTCATGATACACGATTCCCTTCCAATCCCTCGCAGCATCATCTTTCCTGGCGTCAATCCGGGCTCTGCCACCGTCTTTGGAGCGTCATTCTTTTTCGACCAGGACTTTTTTCGCACATTATTGTCGTACGTGATCATTCGCTTCAGAAATAGCTCGATTTCGTTATGTTCAGTTTGTGACTCCTCGTACAACCCTTTTCAAGTGGTCTTTTATATGGATAACCTAATTCGTTTGGAATAATTTGCCTAGGACTATGTTTCCGACCTAGTACAATTTACAGCGACTCAAAACCAAGGTGAATCGCTTTTTCCACGCACGTGTCGCTCCTGTGATGCTTTAGGGATTTTCCTACAACACGCGTACCAAGCCCATAAAAAAAAAAATTCTGTAGTAATTCGCAGATCGAAATACGACAGAGTAAATTTTTTAGCGTCAAATCATGTGGCACCCAAACATCGCGTATTCATTTTGGAACCATATTTCTCCAAATAGTTTAAAACTGTATGGTGATAGATGTTTAGTTCCTTGGCAATATGATAACTACCTACATGCCAGTCTTGCTCAACTTTTACCAAAATTCTATCAATCTTCTATCTTTTCCTGTCATTGGTCGATCAGTTTTTTTTTATCGTTCACCTCCCCGCCTGAGTAGGGATTTTACCCTTTTTCCATATCCTAAGGATATCGGCGAGGATGTCGTAATACCCGTCAATGTTGTCCAAGTGCCGAAACATACATTTTTGTATTTCACAGCACCTTTTAGACAACGCGGTGGTGCTACCTCGGACGTTATTGCATTTCTGCGAACAACTACTACATATGTACGTGGCCAGGCCAAATAAACTTAAATAAATTAATAAATAAGTACCTGCGGGATTGAACCCTCAACCTTTTGCACCATAACCAAGGTAAAGTAAATCCCAAGATATAAGATCCTGCCTTTTTGCTGCTTTGGGGCAATAAACGACCCTATTAAGGTTTTGTGCACAGATGCCAGGTATTACGATAAACGTATTTTTATTTTACCTGCTTTGCATACCGCCCTCACTTGCACCTGCAATCATATTGGATCTATTTTTACCTATATATTTACTACCTGGCAACCCGGTTTGGAGCCCTTTAAGTATTTAATAATATAGGCCTAATGGCCACAGGTCCCCATTAGCATTCGAAAGATACTTTTTATTGTTTTTATTTTTAGTTTTACTTAAAACTTAAAACGTAACGGTTCTATTTTATTATGTGGCCTCCGTGGGAAAATTGCAATAGTAGCTATCGCAAGAGAAAACATTTATCACCTGACACTAAGCAAATAGTGAAAAATGTTTACAACAGTTTGGTAAAAAGAAATTTGAACAAACAAAGTGCTTTGCAAGAAACCAGTGAACTAACAAAAACCCCAATTTCAGGAACAGGAAAAAACGGAAAGATTTTCAAATGCATCATGTAGACAATTGTGAAAAAGACGTCATCAGGAGAAAAATATATTCTATGTATGAAGAGCAGTTGGTGTCGCTACTAGACAAAATAAAATTAAGACTGGTTCAGGACTGGACCAATATACATTGTGGCCGATCATCATACTTATTTACAAGAAATTAAAAAAATTCGATCAGAGAATTAGCCAATAATTTACCTTGACGAAACATGGTTCGATACCCATGACACTGTGCAAAAAGGGTGGGTTGACAGCAGTACAAAATGTCAGACTAATGCACCTTCAAATAAAGGTAAACGAATAACTATTTTACATGCTGGATCTGCAAAGGGCTGGGTTTCAAATTGTCTACTATTATCTGCAAAAAACATAAAAGATTCTAGTTTGGACTACCACGAAGACACGACCGCAGAACTTTTTGAAAATTGGTTTCCAAATTCCCTTTTGCCAAATGTTCCCGACCAGAGTGTTATAGTTATGGACGATGCAAGTGACCATATGTTCCTAATGCAGCCAACACCAAATCGGAAATACAGGAATATATGTTAGAAAATGACATTCCTTTTGACTTTAGTTATAAAAAAGTGATCTTTTGGAAGTTTTGAAACACTATAAATTGAAAAAGAAATATGATTATGATAGTATGGCTGACAAAAAGGGACACGCTGTTTTGCGGCTTCCTCCGTATTATTGTGTGTTTAATCCAATTGAACATATTTGGCATCAAGCTAAATCAAAAATAAGGGCACAAAATGTTTCTCCTACTTTAAGCGTGTCAGTGGTTGAACTAGTAAAAAAAGTTATAAATGATATACCTTGGGAAAGCTGGAAGAATTCCATTCAGCACGTTTTTAAAGTTGAAGATTCATATATTTATGTAAATAATATAAAACCACTGATAATTACCTCAGCTGATGACAATGATAGTGAAACTGAATTAGGCTTAAGTTAAAATATATTTTTATTTATACAATATGTCCCCTCTTGTAAATCCCATTCATTCAAACTGTATATTGTACTTGATGCATGTACTGTACATGCACCTATAAATAAACATGTCCAAAAACATTTATAATTTTATTTATTTGCATTAATGAATAAAATTCTTAAGTCCATCTCTGCAACCTATCATAAACAAAAGGTTATTATGATAGTATGGTTAAAGGTTAGAATTTTTATATTGCCCAGTTAAAACGGCAAAAATCAGGATCTTGTATTTTAGGACAGGCTATACTATGCCACTGAGCCATGGGCCGGCACAATGCGAAGAGCATCTTTCACATCGAAATTTCCAGAACGAAAGTGACTGAACCACCTTTGGGCTGTTTTTGGTAACATATCTTAACCATAAACTAGACTAATTTCTTTATAGGCCTGGCCAGCAGTTGTGCCTTTATCGAAAAAAATTGTACAATGTAGCAAACTTGCAAAAATTTCACTCACCTTCAAGGCTTAAGTAAATAGACGAATTTCAACAGTTTTTGCACGTCTACTACTGTCAAATGTCAGCTTTCAACTGATGCTAAGTTTGGCTCGATGAGAATTATATAACTTGAGATATGTGACACTAGAGCTACCATTTTTTAGACAATGTTAAAACTTGTTCGTTTACAAAATCGTTACAAAAAAACAGCTGAACACACGTGTTTGAAATTTTAAAGCACGCCATCTAGTAGGTATAACTTAACAAATATCATAATAATTTGGTCGTCTCAGGTCATATCAGTGTCAAACCGATAACTTTAAAAACGACCCTCGTATTTACACAAATATTTTGTTACCAGTTTCAAATCAAAAACATCAAAAAAGCAACACACAATCATACTGATATACGCGCATCTACTAAATTGTAAAATCAGCTCAATTTACAGCAAGTTATGTGTTTAATGAAGTAAATTTTCTGGTATGCTGGAAACAGCGCTGGTTCGTGTTGGTCTGGTTAATTAATTAAAAGCTCTGAATACAGTTCGACCGGACATAGACTGTTGTGTTAGTTAAGTAAGTCCCGATGTAACATTACGGCGTTCGGAGTTTCAGATTGGGATTTTGTCCGTATTTAGAGGAAAATGCGGAGTAAGTAAAAAATGAAAAGAGGAACATTAAGCGGACATTGTTAGCATTCAAATTTAACGCATCCATTTACACGAATACAATGTCTACAATCTTAAATTTTTTAAATCTTTTATTTAGATGGAACTGGCTTTTTTGTCCATTTTAATACACTGCAGACTATAAAATGAACAAGAAATTCTTAAATACTTTCAAAATTACAGGTATAAATCTTCTGGTTTTTGATGCAAAAGTTATATTGACGTTTCGACGATCATCCAGAGCTTGTTCGGAATCTAGTACGAAAGTGATTGAATTCCGTTTGCTCACACCTTTTATATTACTGGACGGGGGGTGCGGCCCTTCACATATGATCTGTTCTCAGATTGGTAAGAGATAAAACTAGTGTCACAATTAAGGAGTTATATCATAGTCAAAAAAAACACCGGCTAAGTGGAAGTCGGACTTGCGCAATTAGTGTTTCGTACGTTGATTGCTTTTAAAATAAAAATTTTTGTTGCAGAGGTATAAAATGATCAGTGGCTTCACAAAACACCCCAAATGAGTTTTCAACAAAGTCTTTTTCCGATCTTTACTGAAAACCTTGAAATTTTTGTTTTTTTTTTTTATTTGCCAGATAAATTAATGCAGTCGTGATAATTTTCGTTCAATTTACACCCTGTGGCGAATATTCCCGAATTTTTTCAAAATTTTTTTGATCAGTACTTTTCGAGATAAAGGGGGCAGCGATTTTTAAAATAATTTTAAAAATAATACAAGGAAAAGTGTGCGCAAGTATTACATCATATATATTTTTGAACTCTTTTTTTCAAGTTCTTATTTGACACTCCACTCGATGACCTGGTTTCACTTCCGATTTCACCCCCCAAAAGTAAACCCTTAAATCAAAATTTAACTTTCAAAACTGTACGGCTCTGATGAGGTTATCAATTCCTATATTAGTGCCAAATTTTAACTTTCTATGTCAAATAATTTCGGAGAAAATCGAGTGTGACAGACGGACAGACAAATGGTCAGACGGATGGACAGACAGACGGGCAGGCAGACGGACAGACAGACAGACAGACACTGAAATGACCTTATCAGGGTTCCGTACGGAACACTTAAAATTGATTTTTTTTTTGCTTAATCTATTCCTGTATTCTTTAGGAATGTTTTCCCGTAGATTCCATGCCGAAATACAAATTTTTAAATGAATGAGAAAGAGATTAATGGAGAAAGATTAGTAGATCATTTACTTATCAAAGAATTATCCATCTTTGTTGATTCGAGTCGACTAGCTATTCATATTGGCTCTGAAATACGAGGCTGGTTTGAAAAGTCCGTGCAAAGTCCGAGAGATGGCACCACCGGCGCGTATCGAGGTCATGTTTAGACAGTAGCATCTCTTGAATGAACGCACACCAAGTTTCAGCCATATTGGTCTATTTCTTTGTGTTTGGCATTCGTGTGAATCAAGGAAGTCGAGTGATTTTCAAGAAATGGACGAGAAAGAATTTCGTGTGGTGATTAAACATTACTTTATGAAAGGCAAAACGCCTCAGGAGACTAAAGAGAAGCTTGATAAACATTATGGTGACTCTACACCTTCGATTAGAACAGTTTACAAGTGGTTTCAAAATTTTCGGACTGGCCATATGGGTACAAGTGACGCTGAACGTTCTGGACGGCCTGTGGAGGTTACGACTCCAGAAATCATTGATCAAATCCATGATATGGTGATGGATGACAGAAGAATTAAGGTGCGTGAGATTGCTAGTGCTGTGGGCATCTCGACTGAACGGGTACATAATATTTTGCATAAACATTTGGACATGAGAAAGCTATCCGCAAGATGAGTGCCGCGATTGCTCACGCTTGACCAAAAACGGAATCGTGCGAAGTGTTGCAAGGATGGTTTGCAGCTGTTCCAGAAGAATCCGGAGGACTTTAAGCGTCGTTTCGTCACTGTGGATGAAACATGGATACATTACTATACTCCTGAGACCAAACAACAATCTAAACAATGGGTTACCAAAGGGGAATCTGCACCAAAAAAGGCGAAGACCGTTCCTTCGGCCGGAAAGGTTATGGCGACTGTCTTTTGGGATTCGCAAGGGATAATCCTCATCGACTATCTGGAAAAGGGTAAAACTATTACAGGTGAATATTATTCATCGTTATTGGACCGTTTGAAAACCGAGCTGCAAGAAAAACGCCCGCGATTGGCCCACAAGAAAGTCCTTTTCCATCACGACAACGCACCAGCACACACCTCAGCAGTTGTGGTCGCAAAATTAATGGAAATAGGATTCCAACTCGTTTCACATGTCCCCTATTCTCCAGACTTGGCTCCCTCGGACTACTATTTGTTCCCCAATTTAAAGAAATGGTTGGCGGGACAAAGATTTTATTCAAACGAGGAGGTGATTGCAGACACTAATGGATATTTTGCAGACTTGGACAAATCCTATTATTCGGAAGGGATCAACAAACTAGAACATCGTTGGACGAAGTGTATAAGCCTAAAAGGAGACTATGTCGAAAAATAAAAAAGGTTTACCCCGAACACATAAGTAGTTTTTATTTTTGCACGGACTTTTCAAACCAGCCTCGTAGTATGTACAGAATGCGCCGATACATTATTCTCATAAAATTTTATAATTACATGTAATCAAAAGGTATATGGAAGGGCGATTTAAAAGCTGATGCAGATCAATAGAGAATCCTCTGAATCCATGAAGAACCAGAACTTTGCTATTGCACAATAACTGCATGGTCCTGAAGGCTTGCACACCTCATGTCATTATCGAAAGCCGTAAATTCACCATACAGCCTTGATTTAGCGCCTTGCTACTTTTTTTTGTTCAAACATATGAAAAAATTACTCAAAGCCTAAAAATGTTGCGGAAATGATGAGTTTCTTCCACAAAGAAAGAGTGAATGCAGTGTCTCCACTTCTAAAGAAGGCGAAAACCAAGTGGGCTTCTGGAAAGTTGATGGCAATCGTTTTTTTAGGGCTGCGGAGTAATTTTGCTTATTGACGGTTGAGGTATACGGAAGGATGATCTAAAAACTGAAGCAGGCCAATAGAGAAAAATCTCTGAATTCATGGAGAGCCAAAATGTTTCTGTTGCATAACAAGTGCACGGTCCTGAAGGCTCGCACAGGTGTATCACTACTTTTTTTTGTTCAAATATTTGAAGAAATATCTCTGGGGCTGAAACTTTTCCTGAACTCTTGAGTTGAGAGCGGCTGTAGTGTCCTTTTTTGAGGTGCAAACTAAATATTTTTTTTTGGATGAAACGAAAGGAATTGAGAAAAGTTAAACTAACAATATTAATATGGACGGTAGTTAAGCAAAAAAAAAAATGTTTTTTTTCCTTTTGATAAATTTAGAAACCACTCTCCTTATGTACTATTGCTTTGAAGTAAAGCTGACATGATCACAATCCTTATATTACGAGGCACATTCGAAAAGTAAGAGACATTTGGTCATAAAAAAAATATATTTGTTAGAAAAAGTTTTTATTGGCGGTTTTAGTTTCCTATAAACCTACTTCACTTTTCCACGTAATCGTCGTTAACTTCTAAGCATTTTTCGTAACGCTGCACCAGCTTCTTTAATCCCTCTGCACAGAAGTTCTCCGCCTGGGAATTGAACCAGATAACAACGGCAGTCTTGAGTTCCTCGTCGTCTTTAAACTGTTGTCCACCAAGCCACTGTTTCAAGTGCAAATATCGATCAGATCACAGTTTTTGGTTCACTGGATACTGAGCCTGCCACTCCGCTCATCATCATGCACATTTGTGCTGCCATTTTTTTAAATCTCGACACTATTGTCTAACCTTTCCTTCACTCGTTACTATAGATCCACAAACTAGGCACAACTCCCGATAAATTTGAGCAGTTGATGATTCTTTTACATACAAAAATCGCATTTCGCAACTGGCGGGAGCAACAATTTTCGCGGACATTGTTGTATGCATTCACCGAGAGGCAAACAACTACTGAATCAAAATAATAACTTCAGTGGCTTCGAAAACAATCCATAGATGGCGCTATATATGTACAACTTTGTTCAGACCCGCCAATATTTAAATATACGCAAATAGCCCTCACTTCTCGAATATGCCTCGTAATTTCATATGTGCAAACTAACTTTAAATTTACTACCTTAGCTGACAGATAATTGAAATATATCCTTAAATATTTCAGCGAACTAATTACGTCAAGTTTTAATGACTTCTAAACATTTACCTCTATTTTATAACTAAATACCAAAGGTAAAGAAGCATTAATTGGTATCTGTCTGTACATTATCATGCTATTAAGACGTTGAAGCAAAACTCCCATAAAATGCTGTTAAGATTTTATGCTTTAAAATTAATGGTGTATGCACATAGTATGGCTCTGAGCATATTTTAATAAAGAGGAGTTTTCAGAATTATAGAGTTAGTTTTCTTTATTTTCTTACTTCCGTTGCTAAGGAAAGTGTTGTATTAGTGAAGCGCTACTGGATCGCGGAACACCTAATTTTCAATGAGAAATATATAGTGGCTTATCAGTTGATGACCGTCAATCAGTTTTCCCCTGATATTAAAAGTACGGGGGAAGAAAGGATAATGGAAAACCCGGGTCTATCAATCACCAAACTAGGGCATGCAATGTTTTACTCGATTTCAAATTTCGTCAGGTGAAGAAGGCAATATTTGGCATCTGGCAACACAATTACAACAGCGTTGTGTTGCTAGTTTAAGAAACATATGTATGAGTGGCGTGCATTCTTGTGTCTATGCACTAACGTGGAAATGTCTAAGCTAGAATTAGAGCAACTAATAAACAATAAATTTCTTGTAAAACTGGGCAAGAGTGGCTGTGAAATACGGGAAGTATAAGGGCAGGTGTAGAGAGAAAATGCCATGAAGAAAACAGCAGTGTACAAATGGATTAAACGGTTTGCTGAGGCGAGGGAACAAGTGACCGATGAAGATAAGGTAAGGCAGCCAGTAACGTGTCGACCAGAGAAAAATATTCGCAAAATTCAACAAATTGTGCGTGACAACAGGTGACCGATCTACAACAGAACATTTGATAGGGAAAATGTACTGAAAGATTTAACTGAGGACCTTGACTTGCGCACAGTGTGTGCAAAGAGAAACGGCACTTACTTTAAAAACGAGCCTGGTATTTAAATTAAAATTTGTATTTCCCGTTTCGGTGAATAATCCTTTCTAATTATTTTGATTCGTGATAAGGTTATGCATATTGCTATATTCAATGAGTAGTCGGTTTTCGGCGTTAGAATTAACTGAGGTTATAAATGGAAGTGATTTTCGCACCTATCTTCTTCTTCTGGTGCTGTGTCTTTTTTAGATATTAGCGATCATTCTGGTCCAAATTATTTTATTTATAGAGTATCTAAACAATTCTACACTACTTTTCCCTGTCCATTTTCTAAGGTTGTGCAACCAAGAAATTCGACGTCTTCCAGGAGATCTTTTCCCTTTAACTTTTCCCTGCAGAATCAGTTGGAGGAGATGATACTTGTCGTTCCTCATAACGTGGCCAAAGCAGTTTACAATTCTCCACCGTATGTGCAATCTCCATTGCCTTGTTCATCCGTTGTAACATGGTATCGTTGGCAACGTGTTGTATCCAAGAAACTCCCAGCATACGGCAGTAACACCACATTTCAAACGCTTGGAGCTTCTTTGTTGTTGTTTCGATAATGTCCACGCTTCAACGCTATACAGTAGAACAGAGAAAACACAGCACCTTAAAACCCGCATTCTGAACTTTATGTTAAGATGCATACTACATAGAACCTTTTTAAGCGGAAAAATGCTGATTTTGCTTTCTCTATACGAACTAATATTTCTTTTGCATGGTCCCATTCCTCATTAAGATTACAGCCCAAGTACGTAAACTGATTTATCCGCTGTATTGGTTTGCCGTTGATGTTAAAGTTGGCAGTCAGTTCGGGATTTTTACTTACTATCATAACCCTGGTCTTAGATACATTCAAACTCACACCATACTCTTCACATTGATCTTGTATTCGAGTTATCAGCCTTTGAAGTCCATCTGCAGTGTCGGTCAATACAGTGGTGTCGTCTGCATATCTCAAGTTGTTAATGATATGCCCATTAACAACCGCACCATCCTCGCAGCACTCAAGGCTTCAGTGAAAACCTGTTCGGAGTACACTTTAAAGACCAACGGAGACAGAACGCACCCTTGTCCAACCCCTTTCTGTATAATGATCTCTTCAGATCGCTTCGCTCCAACTCTGATTTCAGATGTACAAGTTGGAAATGATACGAATATCCTCTCGTCTCATACCCACGAACAACAAGACTTCCATCAACTTCTAATGCTTTACCCTATCGAAAGCTTTCTCGAAGTCGAGAAAACACAGGAAGACATCGCAGTTCATATCGAGTGCCCTTTAAGTAAGAACCTGAATGCCGAAGAGCGATTCTCTTGTTCCTAAGCCACTTCTGAAACCGAACTGTGTCTTACGAATAGAGTTCACAAGTAATGGATATATACGTTCATGGATGACATACAAGAATACTTTTAAAACATGACTCATAAGACTAATTGTGCGATGTTCTTCACATTTCTTCGCATTGACCTTTTTAGGTATAGGTATAAAGGTGGATATAAGCCAACCGTGAGGAATTTGGCCAGATTTACAGGTGGCGTTAAATAGATCAACTAGGGTATCAATATGCTGTTCTTGTAATAGTTTCAGAAGCTCTCCTCGTACTTGATCCACTCCTGGTGCTTTACCATCTTTTAGTCTTCCGATGGCTTTTATTACCTCATCACTACTAATACTAAATTCTATATGGACGTCACTCATTTTTGTTTCCTCTCTGTTTTCCTGTTGGAAAAGTTCTTTTATGTATTCTGTCCACTTAATCAACATTTGGTCTTCGTCCCAAATAGTCTTGCCTTTTTTGTCCACAATCACTGCAACGGATTTTGTTTTAAGTACACCCGCTGCTAGTTTAATTTTCTTATGGAGATTGAAAATGGCATGCTTCTGTTCTACACATTCTATTTCGCTGCATTGTTGTATCAGCCAATGTTCTTTCACATCTTTGATCTTCTTCTTTATTATGTTATGTATGCGTTGATACTCTGCGTTGTTTTTGTTCTTATGTGTTCTTCTTTCAGTCATTAAATCCAAAATTCGTCGTTCATTCATTCTTGGTCTTTGTTCTGTCTTAAATATTCTGTCTGTGTATCGGCAATTGTAGTTTTGATAACCACCCATTTGTCCGCCACAGGTACATCAGATAATTCCACGAACTTTCTATTAATTGCTGTTCTGATCTTCTCCTGTGTGCATTTTTTCTTTAGTTTTTTCACGTCTACGTTTGGTGTGACAGGTGTTACTTTAATTCCCTTTAGACGTAGTCTTCCAGTAGTTACCAGCAGGTTGTGATCTGATGCAACGCTACCTATACACTGGGATAAATCTAGTTCGTTATAAGTTTTTCATAAGCCTGAATTTTTTTTTGACCGCGAAAAAAGCTCTACTATTTCGTCGAGAATCGATTACCTGAAACAGATTAATAAGGTGTACTTTAATTTCGACTAATCTTTTTTCCTGCTATTTAAATTAAAATTTGTATTTCCCGCTTTGGTGTATAATTCTTTGTAATAATTGATTCCTGATAAGGTTATACATATTACTAAATTCGATGAGTAGCCGGGTTTCTGCGTTAGAATTAACTCATGTATAAAAGCAAGTTAGACGATTTTCGCATCTATACTCTGGAATAAATCTAATCCGATATATAGTAACCAAGTTTTTCATAAGCCTGACTTTTTTTTTAACCGCGAAAAAAGCTCCTATTCCGTCGAGAATCTATTGCCTGAAGCAGACTAATAAGGGGTACTTTAATTTCGACTAACCTTTTTTCCTGTTATCTAATTCCGGTCAACGACTAGCTAAACGAACTGATAATGAATCAATAGTCAGGCACTAGAATATTATTATGTTATAAATAGCATACTTCAATAATGTCAAACATCTACAGACAAAAATTCTTTGTTTATTGCCGTTGACCTTTGAGTTTAGAACATTGTTAAGACTATTAAAAGTTATCGTGGTATTCAGAAACGTTTGCGAAAATTATTCACCATGAAGTTAATATAAAATCGGCAAGTAAGACATAGTTAAACTTGAGGCAATGGCTGTAGACCACGACATAAGGTAATTAAAAGTTTTCTAATTAATAACGGGGCCACAGGCAATGATTCCAATGTCGTCGAGAAAGATTAACAACTGTGCAGTTTTAAGACAACCGCAGTAAAAGCAGATATTTTAACTAGAACTAATTATTTTTCTTTTTTTTACGTTAAAAGACAATTTATTTTAAGTAATTTCTAAAAACTTAATACTACAGCCCATCAAGTAAGAAAGTGTCCGCGACAGTTCATTTTTGGTAGAAACGATTCTAGCGATTCAACAAAAAATCGGTAGAGGGAACGTAAAATACAAAATAAGTCACTCGTTTGCGCCTCGGTACGAGGCAGTCTTTCTTTGTTCCCATCCAAAGGGGCCTAAAATGACACGTTCCGCGGCCGTTAAATATATTAAAAAGTCGATATCATTTATGAAGAAGTAAGTATGTCATTTTAATGAGACGAAAAATGACAACCACTTGCCGAAACGTGGCTCGGTAGGTAAAGGCACTCCGAAAGTCGAAAAACGAACCGTGTCTTTGTTTTCACGGGACTCGAAATTGACGCTGCGTCAAGGAGCGGCAAAGTTATGAAAACCAGGTTTGAATGTGTCCCATGAGACCAGTAGACAACATCTTCATGCTCATGATGTCAAATTCCGAAGCACGAATATCAGAGAGACGTAGGAGTATTGTTGTTTGAAATTGTGGAAGGCACAGCTTAACAACCTAGTCTGGCAGGCCAGTAAACTATAACAATGTTATCGAACAACAAAACAATGAGATCATCATTCTAGATTCAGAACCGCCTAGACTTAATACAGTTATCAAAATATCAGAACCACAACAATTTTACTGGGAGCATAAACCCTAACATAAAGTGTTTTATAGAAACATTGATTTGCTGTATCTCAAAGAAAACTAACAATAAGTTCCTTTCACTCGCCAAATCAGAGACTGATCGTTTTTTCTACTAGCTTATCATGATGGTGTTCAATACTTTATTGTATCATAATGATGTTACAGAAGTAGCAAACATTACGTATAGAGCATGAAGCAAAGAACCGGAGTAACTTATGCATTTTTTGTCATAATACAGCGTTATGTTTCTTATATTACTATCTTAAATATTCAGTCGGTATGGATAACGTTCACATGCTGTCGTAACTTCTAACAGAGATCGAGTCGGTTATATAAAATGTTCGCATTTACTGGAATTTTAACCAGAAAGCGTTTGTAAGTTAATAAACTTGATAAAATACTTCTCGATAAAATAATTTAGAAGATTCATGCAATTGAATTTTCGATACCTGCTGAGTACTGAATGATCATTTTTAGACGACCGGCCCCGACTTATGGAAAATTGTCAGATATTTATTTATTTTTTAAATGTGGATGGTATAGTGCATGCCAAGAAGTATACTGACGTATTTGACATTTGATATTTTGCTATTAGTAATACCACCTTCAAACATCAACCATCAAAAACCAGATATCCTGATTAGCTCTGAATGGAGAATGTAAGATCCCGCCCAGGCGCGGTATGTGGTTCGACTCACAAGTTATTAAAGGGTTATATGAGAATAAAACTAGCCACTCCTAAAAAAACAACAACAAACAAGAGAATTACAGTGACAGGCTCTTTTCCAAATAATAATCAACTTGAACATTCCGGAAGTCACAGAAGGTATAGATAAAACGTGGACAGATATTAAGAAGTGGATAACAAATGCTGCTACGCAATGCTTGAACAAAATACAAAAATTCCCTCAAAAACACTGGATGACCGACGATACCCTAACACTTATAGAAACAAGAAGAAATATGATTTTAATAAACAACACATCGGATAGTCAAGACAAAATCAGATAAATCAATAAAGAAATCAAGGTGGCTTGTAAAAAGGACAAAAAAACTTAATTGAATAATATATATGAGGAGCTAGAACAACATGCTACGAACAATCGACCACAAGAACTTTATGAAAAGGTAAAATACCTATCGAAAGAATTCGAACCTAAAACAAAAATAATCAGAGATAACGAAGGTAGAACAGTCACCGACATGCCTGGAATCATTGACGTTTGGAAGAATTACTGTAAAGAACTTTTTGTGGCTCAATGTTGCTGATGACATGCTTGTCTCGGTTTCTGGTGGCGACTTTGCGGAAGCCACCTAAGTATTAAATGGGAAGTTGGCTGTCCTATATGAATGGTTGTGTGTTAACAAACTCAAATTAAATTCTGAAAAAATTAAATTTATGGTTTTAAGCACAAGGGGTAGGTGTGTACTCATGTTGTTCAGATAAACAATGCGGTTATTGCACGGGTGTATGAAATTAAATATTTGAGAGTGGTCTTAGACCCACAACTAAATTTTGTGCAGCATGTTTACTATTTATGTAAAAAGTTGGGGAAAAAGATTGGCTTTTTCAGAAGGATTGCAGGAAATCATTCGGGGTGGTTTAAAATGCTAGTGTGTAATACAATCATCAGTCCTCACTTTACTTATTGTAACTCTCTATTATTAGCATGTCCCCAGGAGAGTTTGAGAAGGCTGCAAATACTGCAAAATAAATGTATGAGAGTACTGTTGAGTTGTAACATAATTCAAAGTATGCTGCGGCATCTTAATTGGGTGTCTGTTGAGGAGAGCATTAAAATAAGTAATTTAATATTCAAGTATAAAATAGTTCACAGTCAATTACCAGGCTATCTGAACAAATTTCTAATTCAGCGTTACGAGCTTCACCAGCACAATGTAAGATCCAGGGATAATTTTCACATAGAACTTACAACAAAATCGTTTTTGATGAGGTCATTGTTCCAGGAAGGAGTCCGACTTTTTAATGCCCTCCCCAATGAGGCAAAAAATGCGAAAAAATTGTTAGAATTTCGAAAACTGATTAGTGGTTTCAATTAGACAAGAAATTGCATAATACGTTGTAAACTATAAATTAAGTATTGTAATGTATTACCTAGTAGCTAAATAAAGTATTCATTCATTCATTCAATTAGTGGGTGACTGCAGTATTAACAAAGAATCCGCAGAAGAACAAGAAACATGTATTATTAAGTCTGAAGTAAGGAAGGCTATTCAAAGATTAAAGGATAGAAAAGCAGCAGGTACTGACGAGATCACTGCGGAAGTAATAAAGATGATGGGAGAAACCGCCGTGATTATGCTACATCCACTGTGTAATGAGGTATGGAAGACTGGAAGATGGCCGAAAGACTGGTGAGAGGTTGCATTTATATCCTTGCATAAGAAAGGATCCCCTTTGAATTGCAGCAACTATAGAACAATCGCTCTAGTATCACACGCTGCTAAGGTGTTTCTCTGGATCCTAAATGAAAGATTCAAAAATTTTCTGCTGCCGCAAATATCTACCGAACAAACAGGCTTCATTCCAGGAAGAGGGACTAGGAAACAAATTCTCAACATATGCTAGATAATAGAAAAAGTCAGGAAATTCCAAATAACAACCTATATTTGTTTTATAGACTACTCTAAGGCTTTCGAATGCATACGATGGAACAAACTCTGGTCGATGCTAATCAGCATGGGAACACCTATACATCTTGTAAACCTTATCCGATTCTTGTATAAGAACACAAATGGCGGAATTAAACAGAATAATTCTTTTTCCGATCCCTTTAACGCAGAAGTTGGCGTCAGACAGGACTGTATTCTGCCACCTTTACTTTTTAACATATATAGTGAACATATAATAAGTTCTGTTTTGGATGGCTAGAGTGGAAGTGGGACAATCGGTGGAAAAAAGCTAAGTAACCTTAGATCTGCGGATGATACTGTTATATTTGCAACTTCAATATAAGACCTAAAGTCAATTATGGAGCACCTGGAAATCACTAGCAAAAACTATGGATTGACAATTAATAGAGCGAAGACCAAAGTAATGATTGTTAGTCGTAATGAAGAGAGGGAGAGAGTAAGACACAAATAAAATTGCTGGTTTCACTACTGTAGACCATTTTAACTATTTAGGATCCCTCATAACTAAGAATGATGGTTGTAAAGCGGAAGTAAGAAGACGTTTGACAATGGCTAGAAACTCGACCATCAAACTCACTAAGGTTTAGAAAGATCCAGTTATCACAAAAAAATACAAAGTTAAGATTGCGATCCAGCCTTATATTACCTATAGCAACTTACACATCGGAAACATGAACCATTAAACAAGGTGACAAAAGGCGAATTGATGCGTTTGAGACGTGGGCATATCGAAGAATCCTCAGTATCATATATAGAACACCGTACTAATGTATCTATGCTTGAAGAGCTTGATATAAATAACCTACTTTCCAATAGAATTAATAGACAGTACCTGAAATATTTTTTCACATTATGAGGAAAGTGGATGCCATGGAAAAGCTTATAGTAACGGGGAAGGTAGAAGGTAAAAGGTCAAGGGGACGGTCTCCGACAAGATGGTCCGATCAAGTATGGGGATGGGTATGCACGAGTCAAGTCGCGCAGGATCGAGATGCCTGGAGATTGACTGTTAAGGCAGCAACTGCATAGTGTCACCAATACTCCTATTGGGGTGAAAGGATTGGGAGAGGAGAGTGAAAACGACGCTGAGCGCCGCGACACTAAACAACTTTTTTTACCATCGACATACCTTTTGTAAAACGGCATTGGAAATCCCAAATTTTTTTCAACATTTTTTCCTCAAACTGTTTTTTTTATAATCTGTTTTGCGAAAAAGTTATGCAGCTAAAATGTTATTTTTTTGGTCACCGCGGTTGCCATGGATCATATGCCACGTTTGGCGGTTTTTAAACAATTTATTTAGTAGGAGGCTGTCATACTTTAAACTGACAGTTCTTGTTTGCACACCTATTCAATTCAATAGAGTTAAACTAAGTAAACAGTGTGTTAATAGCTTCTGGTTGAAGTAGTTTCCCACGCTGAAAAAGTAGATATGACTCCTATTTATGAAGAAGCAAGAAGAAATTCTCAGGAAGCCGTTAGACTATATCGAGACGTTACCCCGGCAGAAAGTTTTAACAAACAAGGAAGCAGGCAATTGAATGTATCTTCAGAAATCTCTAACGAATACCATGACTAATTATTTTATAGTCATGATATTTAATTATTGACACACTTTGATTTGGAACGACGATTGAGTTTTGTAGCAGAAATGATGATTAAATATGATGAGGAACGTTATTTTCTGAATCATATATTATGGCTAGATGTAAGTCATTTTGTCAGCAACGGCAAACCTAACAGAAAAAATTATCATTACTGGGCTGCCGAGAATCTTTTTTTTTTTGTTGTTTTTTTATGGCTCTAGCACACGTGCTACAGGAAAGTCCCTAAAGCGCTACAGGAGCGACATGTGTGCGGAGAAAGCGATTCACGTTGTTCTTGAATCACTCTAAATTGTACTCGGTGGGAAACACTGTCCTGGGCAAATTATTCCAAAGGGTGATGTTCTCCATATAAAAGACTGCTTGAAAAGCGTTCTACGAGGAGTAACAAGCTGAACCTGTGAAACATTAGCGCGACGTGTACTTGTAACATGCGCCGCTCTGGAAGGAATTAAGCGGGCCACATCCTTCGAACACTTTCCATCAAAATACTTGTAGAAATGGCCCAAGTCACCAACCGTTCTTCGATGTTCCAGCAAATCAAGGCCGCCGGTCAGTTCCGGATCTCCAATCAGACGAACAGCTCTTCTCTGAATAGAATCCAACAAATGCAGTGTATGTTTGGGAGCGGAGGTCCAAACATGGGAGCAGTATTCCATCGTTGGTCGAATTTGAGCTTTGTAAAGAATTAACAGTTGTTGTGGAGTGTCAAGCTTTATGGTTCGAAATAATATTTCCAACTTTTGAGAAGCTCTCCTTGGTATGTCTGCAACATGCTCATGCCAGGACATATTTGCTCTCAAATTAACGCCCAACAAATTGAGTGACGATGTTAGAGGAATGGAGTGCCCCGACATAACCATGTCGGGTTCAGCAAAGTTAACTTTTCTAGAGAAAACTGCCGCTTGGGTTTTTGTAGCGTTAAATTCCACCTGATTACTGTCACCCCAAGATAGAATTTCTTCCAGGTCTTTGTGAAGTTGAATGACTTCCTGCTGTCTGCGAATATTCGTCTGAGTAGCCGATGTCCGAGCATTCAAAGTAAATGAAGAGATAAGTGTACTGTCTTTTCCAGCAGATCGTTAATATAAATGAGAAAGAGAGTAGGAGACAGTATGGAGCCTTCGGGTACACCGGCGTTGATAGTGAAGGTGTTAGAAAGAAATCCGTCGATTGCCACACATAGAGAACGCTCTCTGAGGAAACATGAGAGCCACAAACAGAACTTTTCAGACATACCATAAGAACGTAGCTTAGCCTCCAAAGCTTCAAAGTGTTCAATTGATGATCGCTAATAATATTGAATCCTTCAAGATATTTTAGAAGATGCTGACTGATAGCCTTTTCCATGACTTTCGATATTATTGAAAGCAATGCGATTGGTCGGTAGTTATTTGGCAAGGTCTTACCTTTTTTAGGTATCGGCTAAATTGTGGCACATTTCCAGCAGGAAGGAAATATTCACTTTCTGTAGGATAGGTTGAAAAGTCTACAGAAAACTGGTGTTAGTTCCCTCCCACGGTTTTTGAGAACTATAGCAGGTATCTATACAACGTTGGGCAAAGTCAAAATCAAGGGCATTATCAATCATCAATGTATGATGTGGGACTGCGACAAATGATTTTGAGCCCTTAAAGGCAAAAATATCGAATCAACAGTATATATGCAGAAATTATTTACGAAGCCACTCATCAAGTGTTGAAAAGAATGGAAAAATGCACGATAGAAGATAGAAGACATATAGAAAAAAATGTGTGTTTTACTATTTAAGTTTCAAACATTTAATTTTATAAATATGTAATAAGTTATGTAATGTTAAAAGTTATATAGTTTTTTTTGTAGTTTAGTAATGTATTCTTGTTTTTTATTGTTCAAAAATATTTTATTAAAGGAAATACCTCAACAGTATAGCAATTAATATTATTATAATTAGTGTCAGATAAAGTATGACAGCCGCCTACTAAATAAATTTGAAAACCGGCAAACGTGACATTAATCCATGGCAACTGTGGGAAAAAATGTTGAAAAAGATTAGGGCTTTCCAACGCCGTTTTACAAAAAGTATGTCGATGGAAAAAAAGTTGTTTGGCGTCGAGGCGCCCAGCGTTGCTTTCACTACCAAATACGTCAGTATATTCCTTAAAATGCACTAATACCATTCTGCATTTCAAAAATCTATAAATATACAACAATTTTCCATAAATCGGGACAGGGCGTCTAAAAACGATCACCCTGTACAAAAAATTAAACGACTAAGTTTAAGTTCTGGTCGTAAGGCATTCAATAATGATAGTGCTTCTAGTATTCAGAGGAGAAATTAGAAACGCATTTCTAAAAAACCTGAAAAAGATTCCAGCTTACTGTTTCACCATACAATACTACAAAAAATAATCATTCAAGACGCCATTAAAATTGAAAACCATGACATCTGACACTAATACATCAACAACCAATATCCTACTGAATAACGTCAAGACGGTCCGCCCAGGGGGGACAGCACCGACTAAATAGCGCAACTTGTCGCGCATTATTCATTAAAAAATGCATTTATTTAAAAGTTCTTCACATTATGCAGTAAACGATTGCCATTAAAATGCTAATGATTCAGTAGTTCGTCCAGTCCCCGTCAGTGTCGATGATCGCCTGGCATCTTTGGGGCATACTTTCGACAAGATTTTTGGCGTATTCCTGGGGCAATGATTTTCAAACTGCCTGAATTCGCCGTGACAGCTGCTTTACTATACACATTTTTACTATGTGTGTGTGTGTTACCTGTGTAGATGTTATATACAGCCTTTGATGCACCTTGCTGTATTTTTTTCAACATTTCCTTGCACCGATCGACACGAGCCATTTTATGAGCCTTTGTCAGATTATGCGGGATCCAACGGGAACAAATCTTTTTTACGGCCAAATGATCATGCAATATCTTACTGATGCTTATCATACTAATGCCCAAAGATGCCTCAATCTCACGGTATATCACATGACGATCTTGCTTTATCAGTTCACGCACAGCATCGATATTTTCTGGCACAACAACCGATTTTGGACTACCTTCACGGAATTCGTTCTGGAGCCAACGTCGACCACGAATGAATTCGTTATACCAGTTTTTTACAGTGCTGTAGGATGGTATTTCATCGCTGTATAAAGAATTAAGTTCATCGATGCACTCTCGTCTTGATAATCCACGTTGAAAGTTATGAAAAATAATCGCACGAAAATGTTCACGAGTTAATTCCATTTTTTGTCCGAGATGAATTTTTAAAGTTACTGTAAACAACACAAATTGCGCTCAAATGACAAAATGTTTGTTCAAAGGTTATATTCAACAATGTCAAGTTTCTGATGAAAATTTCAGATGGCACCTGGCAACACTGTTGCCGAGGCCAGAAATATAAATAGCAACTCACGTATTGAGAGTTTTGCAAAGCGTCTGCGACTTTTCAGGCGAAATAACACTGACCAATGGGTGTACTATACGCCTAGATCTCAAAGAAATTACACTGCTCCATCCACCAAACCCATTCTTCTTCCTACTAGGTTTTTATAATTATTTTACAAAATTTGTAGATTCCTGAGGTAAAAATATAATATTTGAAAACGTTGACAAATCTAATAGATTATTTAATTTTAAAATAATATCACAGCAGTCAACGCTCGTAGAGCATAATACCTGAACGTACAATAAAACTGAGATTTTTTCCGTCGTCAAATTTCCTACGTTATTTCGACACATTCAACTTACACTGTTGATTTATTTAAGACAATAGTACAATAAACCCGTAATTTTATTTGAAATCGGACAATACCTTCTCAAAAATTATTCCGAAAATAAACTAAAGAATTTTACGCCAAATAAAACGTGCCCCAATGTTCCTGTAACAAAGAATTCTTTTCACTATAAGAAAACATTAAATTATCCATCTTACAAAAGATTTCGAGGTTTTAAGGATTTCTTTATTCGCTAGTTTCTTACCAAACACCGTAGTCTCAAGCTCAAATACTAGTAATTTTAGAAAGTTTGTTTGCTACGAATAAATGGTTTCGTAGTAGTAATAAACGGTAAAATTGAGAATATTAAAAAGGCAAAAAAAGTATTTCATTTCAACATCAATAATAGTAAATAGGAAATGTATTTGTGTCAATATCAGTAATAAATAAACGAATAAACTAATGTATATACAAGAATAAAAACAACTAACCATATTTATATGAAACCAAAAATGATAGTAACATATTAGGTAACACAAATGAGTGTGAAATTTTGATTAATACGAGGGTAGATTGAAAAGTCTTGTAAAACACAAGGTAAATAATATTTTTTTGCAGAAACAAAACTTTAATTCTCATCATTATCTCCATGTAGCTAAGTGCAGGTGGTCTAATGAGATTCCGAGATTTTTTCATTCCCTCAGAAAAAAAAAAAAACTGTGCAGAATACTCTTTTATAGCACAGATAACCTCTTCCTTCGACGAAAATTTCGGCCCGCCAAGACACTTTTTAAGGTTAGGAAATAAAAAAATCACTTAGGGGTAAATCTCGGGAAACGGCTGGGCAGGCAACTATTTCGAAGTCCAACTCGTGCATTTTTGCAATTGTAATGGTTGGTATGTGAGCAGGCATGTTGTCCAAGTTCCAATAACGTTCCGTCATAAGAGTCAATCTTACCGTTTTCCAAATAGTCAATCGTGATGATACACTGTGAGTCCTAAAAAAAAAACCGTTACCATTACGTTTCGCGCCAATAAAACGCCAACCCACTGTTTTAACTGTTAACTCTCCCGGGTGTAACTTTTGAAATGTCCTTTCTCGTGCCTGTTTAGTCTGGAGTCAACAAACGCGGCACCCATCGTGCACTCGGTTTTTTCATTTTTAGAACTTCATTCAGGATATTACGTACCCGTTCATATGACATGCCTACCATCTCAGTAATCTCACGCAGCTTAATGCGACGATCTTCCATCAGAATATTATGAATTTTATCGACCATTTCTTCAGAATAAACCTCAATCGGGCGCACTATGGGACAGAATCGTGCGTACCGTCTCAAAAATAGGTTTTGCGAATGTTCGATATTGAATATTTTGTTAATGCACATATCTAACTGAATGTCTAATACATATTATATAGAATTTAAAATAGATTATTTCTCATTTTTTCTTAATAAAACTTGACTTGCAAGTTGACGCTCAAAATAATGTCGATTATGTAGAACAGAATTGCACCAGTTTACATGGTCATATTTTCATTATGTTCAATGCAAATATGTAAGTGTGATATACGGTTAGAATGGTTATTAAGTACCTTATTTAAAAAGCATTTAAGTAGACATTTATGTAAAAACTGGAGAGGTACACGATTGTTTTTGCAATATCTAATATCCTAACCTTATTAGAAAATTTAAATAGACTTTTGACAGTTAGCGATGTCTGCCGATGTCGTAATTTTGATACCATTACATAGAGCAATCTGCCCCCTTTCAAATGGGACGAAAAATACCTGATGGGGAGGGAAAAGCAAAATATTTTAAAAAAAATTTTAAGATTTGATTCAGGAGATTTTTCGAAAAATAGATTATTTTTGACATTTTATTGTTAAATAATATTGTCTACTAGCGTCTATAGCGGACATAGGTAGGCAGGTAGATATGTAGGTAGGTAGGTAGGTACAAGGTAGCTTTACCAGGTAATATCACTAGAACAGGTGACTATTGTTTACATCCCAGCAAGTTGTCAAAATTTTGTTTACAAACTACCGCATTGAACTACATACATACATAAAGTGGTTGTTTTTTGAGAGAATGAACTACATACATACATAAAGTGGTTGTTTTTTGAGAGAAGCTCTCGTGATTTTTGACAATGTGGTGAATTTTCTACCAACAAAATATATGTTATTTTTTTCGGCTTTGTTGCTATTGCCGAACTGCTAGTACCTGGTAGAGCTGCCTTGGGTAGGTAGAAACATTTTTTGTGTTTTATATATAAAGATAGATTACTACCTAAATTAAAGTTTAGGTAAGGTGGAAATACTGTTATTCGAAATCATATCATATAAGAACGCGATAAATATGTGACTACCCGCAGATAATAATATTTTTCTCACGGAATTGAAGTATAAAAGTTATTGATTTAATTGTCATTTACCAGTACTTTATTGTGCTTCGACATAGAGTCTTCACCAACCTCGGTAAAAACAATATTTGCGAAGTACCTATACAACAAAATGAGTGAATTTGTTGTGCCTCGACGAGTATTATGCGAATTTTTCATTGACCATGGGACAAGAAGAGAAGATATTCAAAAATACTTAGAAGAACACCATCATTTGTCGTCTTCAAAAAGTGAATTAGTTGTGAAAAGTATTCAAAAATCGCTTATATCAGCTTTTAACAATCGCTGGACCACATCTAACCGAACTAAAGAACGTTTCTTTAATAAAAATACAACGTGGTTAGACGGTGAATTTAAGGTACAGTTCGACGAAATATCAATGGATATCAAACCTACAATATCTGGAGAATGTGGACGTCCATCAAAGTCTTATGAAGATCTGTCAGAGAAATCGAAAAAAAGGAAGAATATGGAGTTAATTCAAGAATATCGACTCGAGAATATACATAACGCATACGTCCAAGGATTGCGGTCTCAAGGAGAATTGGAAGAAGCTTTTGTTGTTGCAATGATGCGGAATTGTGATAGAGATGAAAAAAAGATCATAAAGGAAAAACTGTTGCATGAAACTCGCAATGCAACATATTTTACGGCGGGATGAAGCTTTAAGTCTTTTTGCTGATTTAGATCTTTCGAAATCACAATACGGATTACTTCGAGCAAGTCTGATTAACAAAAACTTCGATATATTGCCGTCATATAATATATTAACGAACGCAAAAAAACTGTGTTATCCTCCACCCTCCAGCATTGAAATAACCGATACAGGCGCTAAAGTAAATCTACAAGATTTGCTGGATCACACTACTGCCCGTATCTTAAAAATTGAAAATATTTACACCCAACACCAAGAAGAAATCTTAAATTGTTTACCAAATGGGGATGTGATGGTTCATCGGGGCAAAGTGAATATAAACAAATTTTAACAGATGAAAGTAACTTGGTCTCAGATGCAAACTTATTTATAGCGTCTTTGGTACCAATAAAGCTGATTGATACAAAAACAAAAGAGGTCCTTTGGCAAAATCCAGCTTGCTCTTCTATTCGATATTGCCGACCAATTCTGATGGAATTTGCAAAAAGAAACGCCCGAGAAAACCCGTTCGGTGGTCGGTGATATTCGGGGTCAAATTAATAATTTGAAAATTTCTGAGATACACATGGGGGACCAACTAATTGAAATAAGTCACGAGCTGTTCTTAACTATGGTGGATGGAAAAGTTACACAAGTTCTAACTGACACAAGTTCTGGAGCTGTGTGTATGGTGTGTGGGGCTAAACCAAGCGATATGAATAATTTGGAGAAGATTGAATCAAAGCCAGATAATATGAATGCTTACGAGTACGGTTTGTCTACGTTGCATGTATGGATTAGGTGCATGGAGTTAGTTTTACATATTTCATATTATCTTTCGTTTAAAAAATGGGCTGCGAGAACTCTGGAAGATAAAAAAAGTAGAGAAGACAAGAAAAAAACTTGTACAAAGTCTATTTCGAAGCCGAATGGGATTGCATGTTGATAAACCCCGGCAAGGAAGTGGAAATAGCAATGACGGCAATACAGCTCGACGTCTTTTTGAGAACTACTACTGCTCTTTAGAAATAACAGGAGTTAATGAGGATCTTATTAAAAGGTTTTATGTTATTCTTCAGACTTTGGCATGCGGTATTGCTGTAAATCCAGAAAAATTTGGTGAATATACTCGCGCTACTGCACAATTGTACGTTACACACAATATATGTGGTATAACATGCCTTCTTCAGTACATAAGATCTTAATACATGGGGAAAGTATAAATAGACATTTTGCTGTTCTGCCTATTGGTAATTTATCTGAGGATGCCCAAGAATCTCGTAATAAAGATTACAAAAATATCAGATTACGTCACGCTAGAAAGTGCTCTAGGCCCGCAACGAATGAAGACGTATTTCATGATCTTTTATTTACATCAGACCCATACATATCAAGTATTAGAAAACCATCGGTCACTGTTGCCAAGGAACTGTTAGACGAAGCCAAGAACCTCTTAGATATTTAAATTGTAGTTTGTATATCAATTATTTTTTTTTCTATTTTATGTAGTGGATTAATAGATGTTTGTCATTTATTATATGCTATTTTCATATGTAATATTAACAAAAATACGAAATAATAGTGTATATCAGTAAACTGTATAATTATCATTCAATAAGTTAAGTAAACTATGTTTTTGTATGAACAAGTGTCATTTTTATTTTTGTATTATTTTTTTTATGTATTATAAATAAAAGAAAACCGACTTCCTCCCTCCGATTTTCATAAATTTTCAATAGAGTTATCTAAAAATCAATATTTTGGACGGACAAAATATCCGTCCGATTTCCGAAATTTTTTTATGTGTTCAGCCTGTTGACAAATTCTTTCAAAAAGAAGAAAGAATTTTGAAAATCGGTATATAAATGGCCGAGATATTCAAAAATTAATTTTTCGGATGGACATTTTGTCCGTCCGATTTCCAAAAAAAATTATGGGACCCAACTGCAAGCAATACCTTTCAAACAAAAAAAAGAATTTTTAAATCGGTTCACAAATGGCGGAGTAATACGTGAAGTCGGTTAAAAATTAACAACGAATGTACCATTATTTGATAGTATATACATTAGAGATACTACGTACCAAATTTCAGCTATTTACTTCAATCAACGACAAAGTTACAGATTTTTGAGACGGTACGCACGATTCTGTCCCATAGTGGGGCGCCTTGAGGGTGCAGCATCTGCAGGGCTCGTACTGCCACGTTTAAATTCCTTTATCCAATAATAAATGGTCTTGATTGCTGGTGCAAAGACCACATAAACCTTCTTCAATTTAGTTTCTATCTGGGCCGTAGTCCACTTTTTTAAATAAAAATGTTTTATAACTGCACGATACACGATTTTATCTATTTCTACGAAACACGTAACACCGATCACTTATAATAGTTTCAAGAAACAACTGCGCATTGTATCTGTTTAAAACTTTGAACACGACCGCTACAAGAATCACGCTTACCAATAGTCATGCCATTTCGTTGAAATTTATCAGACTTAGTGCAGTAAAAAAGCATTTGAAATTGCACAGTTTAGATACAGCAATATTATGATTTTATTCTCTCTGGGGTATCACCAGGAGTATTGTCCTGAATTTTGAACCTCTAAAAACTTGTGCTCTTTCGTTTATAAACAACTGAAGTTTTCAAAACGCGTTTTTTAAGCTTAAAATGCGAATAACTCCGGTTATATATATCGGATCGAGATAAAAAAACCAAACTCTTCGTAATGAAATTTCCAACAAATTCTCGTTAGTTCTAAGTCGCTCAAATGTATACAAAACCTACAAAATTGAAAAAACCGATAAAAAACTGTTTTTTTTTTTTTCATTTTATTGTACAGGCCGGCTAAATGAATCGGTCGGCTTGAAACTTTCTGGAAATATGCCTTTTGTTATAGCAAAATTACCCTGAAATTTTGGTTCAAAAATATTGAACCTAGTGGGCAGAATTAAATTTGTTATTTAAAATTTGAATTGCCGTCATTTTATGCCATTTGGTCATAAATGGATCTTTTTTTTTTTCAAAATTCCCAAATTTTGAAAATAAAGATCCAGCTTTCCGACGCCATTAAATTGTTTTTGTGGAGTCATTTTAACAGTTTTTTTTACATTTGCTTATTAATCAAACAGAAACATTTTGAAAAAAAAATTGAAAAATTTTTATCACATCGGGTAGAGAATCACGAAACCTTTATTTTTTTTAAAAAAAAATCACTTTCGTTAACAAGGTTTTTTTCAAAATGTCAATTGTTGTTATTTGATTAATAAACAAATATAAAAAAAAAACAGTTAAAATGACTCTAAAAAATTTTTTTTAATGGCATCGGAAAGCTGATGTCGCACTATGGGACAGAATCGTGCGTACCTTCTCAAAAATCTGTAACTTTGTCGTTGATTGAAGTAAATAGCTGAAATTTGGTACGTAGTATCTCTAATGTATATACTATCAAATAATGGTACATTCGTTGTTAATTTTTAACCGACTTCACGTGTGTATTTTTTTTGTTCCTTTTTTTTGTTTTTTTTAAAATATTTGTTCCAGTATTTGCCATTTGTGAACCGATTTTAAAAATTCTTTTTTTGTTTGAAAGGTATTGCTTGCAATTGGGTCCCATAAATTTTTTTTGGAAATCGGACGGACAAAATGTCCGTCCCAAAAATTAATTTTTGTATATCTCGGCCATTTATAAACCGATTTTCAAAATTCTTTCTTCTTTTTGAAAGAATTTGTCAACAGGCTGAACACATAAAAAAATTTCGGAAATCGGACGGATATTTTGTCCGTCCAAAATATTGATTTTTAGATAACTCTATTGAAAATTTATGAAAATCGGAGGGAGGAAGTCGGTTTTCTTTTTTGCGAGAATTATTTTATTTATAATATATAAAAAATAATACAAAAATAAAAATGACACTTTTTCATACAAAAACATAGTTTACTTAACTTATTGAATGATAATTATACAGTTTAATGATATACACTATTATTTTCGTATTTTTGTTAATATTACATATGAAAATAGCATATAATAAATGACAAACATCTATTAATCCACTACATAAAATAGAAAAAAAAAATTGATATACAAATTACAGTTTAAATATCTAAGAGATTCTTGGCTTCGTCTAACAGTTCCTTGGCAACAGTGACTGATGGTTTTCTGATACTTGAAATGTATGGGTCTGATGTAAATAAAAGACCATGAAATACGTCTTCATTCGTTGCAGACCTAGAGCACTTCCTAGCGTGACATAATCTGATATTTTTGTAATCTTTATTACGAGATTCTTGGGCATCCTCAGATAAATTACCAATAGGCAGAACAGCAAAATGTCTAATTATTGTATTAAGATCTTATGTACTGAAGAAGGCATGTTATACCACATATATTGTGGTGTGTCGAAATAGACTTTGTACAAGTTTTTTCTTGTCTTCTCTACTTTTTTTATCTTCCGGAGTTCTCGCAGCCCATTTTTTAAACGAAAGATTATATAAAAATATGTTAAAACTAACTCCATGCACCTAATCCATGCATGCAACGTCGACAAACCGTACTCGTAAGCATTCATATTATCTGGCTTTGATTCAATCTTGTCCAAATTATTCATATCGCTTGGTTTAGCCCCACACACCGTACACACAGCTCCAGAACTTGTGTCAGTTAGAACTTGTGTAACTTTTCCATCCACATAGTTAAGAACAGCTCGTGACTTATTTCAATTAGTTGATCCCCCATGTGTATCTCAGAAATTTTTAAATTATTAATTTGACCCCGAATATCACCGACCACCGAACGGGTTTTCTCGGGCGTTTCTTTTGCAAATTCCATCAGAATTGGTCGGCAATATCGAATAGAAGAGCAAGCCGGATTTTGCCAAAGAACTTCTTTTGTTTCTGTATCAATCAGCTTTATTGGTACCAAAGACGCTATAAATAAGTTTGCATCTGAGACCAAGTTACTTTCATCTGTTAAAATTTGTTTATATTCACTTTGTCCCGATGAACCATCACATCCCCATTTGGTAAACAATTTAAGATTTCTTCTTGTTGGGTTGTAAATATTTTCAATTTTTAAGATACGGGCAGTAGTAGTGTGATCCAGCAATCTTGTAGATTTACTTTAGCGCCTGTATCAGTTATTTCAATGCTGGAGGGTGGAGGATAACACAGTTTTTTTTGCGTTTGTTAATATATTATATGACGGCAATATATCGAAGTTTTTGTTAATCAGACTTGCTCGAAGTAATCCGTATTGTGATTTCGAAAGATCTAAATCAGCAAAAAGACTTAAAGCTTCATCCGTCGTAAAATATGTTGCATTGCGAGTTTCATGCAACAATTTTTCCCTTATGATCTTTTTTTCATCTCTATCACAATTCCGCATCATTGCAACAACAAAAGCTTCTTCCAATTCTCCTTCAGACCGCAATCCTTGTATTATGTATGCGTTATGTATATTCTCGAGTCCATATTCTTAAATTAACTCCATATTCTTCCTTTTTTCGATTTCTCTGACAGATCTTCATAAGACTTTGATGGACGTCCACATTCTCCAGATATTGTAGGTTTGATATCCATTGGTATTTCGTCGAACTGTACCTTAAATTCACCGTCTAACCACGTTGTATTTTTATTAAAGAAACGTTCTTTAGTTGGGTTAGATGTGGTCCAGCGATTGTTAAAAGCTGATATAAGCGATTTTTGAATACTTTTCACAACTAATTCACTTTTTGAAGACGACAAATGATGGTGTTCTTCTAAGTATTTTTGAATATCTTCTCTTTTTGTCCCATGGTCAATGAAAAATTCGCATAATACTCGTCGAGGCACAACAAATTCACTCATTTTGTTGTATAGGTACTTCGCAAATATTTTTTTACCGAGGTTGGTGAAGACTCTATGTCGAAGCACAATAAAATCAATAACTTTTATACTTCAATTCCGTGAGAAAAATATTATTATCTGCGGGTAGTCACATATTTATCGCGTTCTTATATGATATGATATGATTTCAAATAACAGTATTTCCACCTTACCTAAACTTTAATTTAGGTAGTAATCTATCTTTATATATAAAACACAAAAAATGTTTCTACCTACCCAAGGCAGCTCTACCAGGTACTAGCAGTTCGGCAATAGCAACAAAGCCGAAAAAAATAACATGTATTTTGTTGGTAGAAAATTCACCACATTGTCAAAAATCACGAGAGCTTCTCTCAAAAAACAACCACTTTATGTATGTATGTAGTTCATTCTCTCAAAAAACAACCACTTTATGTATGTATGTAGTTCAATGCGGTAGTTTGTAAACAAAATTTTGACAACTTGCTGGGATGTAAACAATAGTCACCTGTTCTAGTGATATTACCTGGTAAAGCTGCCTTGTACCTACCTACCTACCTACATATCTACCTGCCTACCTATGTCCGCTATAGACGCTAGTAGACAATATTATTTAACAATAAAATGTCAAAAATAATCTATTTTTCGAAAAATCTCCTGAATCAAATCTTAAAAATTTTTTTTAAATATTTTGCATTTCCCTCCCCATCAGGTATTTTTCGTACCATTTAAAAGAGGGCAGATTCGGGCAAATTTTTTTTTTGCCTTGACTTTTATATGAGCTGCTCTATGTAATGGTATCAAAAATTACGACATCGGCAGACATCGCTAACTGTCAAAAGTCTATTTAAAGTTTTTAATAAGGTTAGGATATTAGATATTGCAAAAAACAATCGTGTACCTCTCCAGTTTTTACATAAATGTCTACTTAAATGCTTTTTAAATAAGGTACTTAATAACCATTCTAACCATATATCACACTTACATATTTGCCTTGAACATAATGAAAATATGACCATGTAAACTGGTGCAATTCTGTTCTACATAATCGACATTATTTTGAGCGTCAACTTGCAAGTCAAGTTTTATTAAGAAAAAATGAGAAATAATGTATTTTAAATTCTATATAATATGTATTAGACATTCAGTTAGGTATGTGCATTAACAAAATATTCAATATCGAACATTTGCAAAACCTATTTTTGAGACGGTACGCACGATTCTGTCCCATAGTGGCGTCGAGACCTAAATTTTGAAAAAAAAGATCCATTTTGGACTAAATGGCATAAAATGACGGGCAATTCAAATTTTAAATAACAAATTCAATTGTGTCCACTGGGTTTAATATTTTTGTACCAAAATTTCAAGGTATTTCTGCTATAACAAAAGGACTATTTTCTGAAAGTTTCAAGCTTCGGTTTACTTACTCGATCTGTACAATAAAATGAAAAAAAAAAACATATTTTTTGCCTGCTTTTTCAATTTTGTAGGTTATGTACACATTTGAGCGATGTAAAACCAACGAGGATTTGTTGGAAATTTCATTACGAAGAGTTTATTTTTTTTGTTTGTCTCGATCCGACTGATATAACCGGAGTTATTCACATTTTAAGCTCAAAAAACTTTACAATTATTTATAAACAAAAGAGCAAAAGTTTTTAGAGGTCCAAAACTCAGGACAATACTCCTGGTGATACCCCAGAGAGGATAAAATCATAATATTACTGTATCTAAACTATGCCTGTATCATCATTATTTTGACCTTTTTTTACTGAAATTATATAAAAACAACTTTATGTTTTAATTTCCAATATATTTAAAATGACTTGACAATTGTTTCACCATACAACGCCTTCTTCAGAAGAAAATTACAAAGAAAAATGTTTGGTAAAAATACTGGTTATTTAGTGCTTAAAACTATCCTTAATTACATAATTAATAATCGTTTTATTATATTATTTACTGACAAAGTTATTTTAAAGATGCAAATCTGTAGTACTATTTCAGAGAACTAATAAAGATTAAGTAAGGGTGAATGGTTTAAGTCTACCTGTTCGTTAATAATAGACTGGAGTTTTTCCGTTTGTTAATTTCACACTAAAGCATATTTAATTTTTTAGATTTATTTTCTACATGCAGGATTTTGAATGTATCAAAATTATAGGATTCGTTTATTATTAGTAATGTGAATTCTTCTGTCTTTTAAATAACTATATTTATGTTCTTTAATGCGAATTTCAAGAGATCTACCAGTTTTTCCTACGTAGGTTTTAGTACGAGATCCACAATTTAATAAATAAACTCCTGATTTTATGAATTTATTAGATTTGGTTTCGTTATTCAAAATTCAAAAATCTAATAAATCCATAAAATCAGAAGTTTATTTATTAAATTGTGGATCTTGTACTAAAACCTACGTAGGACAAACTGGTAGATTTTTTCAAAGTCGCATTAAAGAACACAAACATAATTACTCAAAAAACCAGAACAATTCACATTACGCAACTCATATAATAAACGAATCCCATAAATTTGATGATGCATTCAAAATCCTGCATGTAGAAAATAAATCTAAAAGGTTAAATATGCTTGAATGTCTTGAAATTAACAAACGGAAAAACTCCAATCTATTATTAAACGAATAGGTAGGCTTAAACCATTCGCCTTAACTTAATCTTTATTAGTTCTCTAAAGTAGTATCACAGATTTGCATCTATAAAATTCAGTAAATAATATAATAAAACGATTAACACAATGTTTATGTAATTAAGGATAGTTTTAAGCACTATATAACCAGTATTTTCACCAAACATTTTTCTTCCTAATTCTCTTCTGAAGAAGCCATTGTATGATGAAACAACTGTCAAGTCATTTTAAATATATTGGAAATTAAAACATAGTGTTCTTTTTATACAAGTTTATTATGATTTTCCAACAAGTATCAGCTAACATAATCAAAAAACTTTTTTACTGCACTATCAATCAACTCTAGTATTTGTAATTGAACTCTAACAACTTAACAATCAATTTAAAAATGAACAGGGGCTTTTTTACCAATGAGGACCTCCAACAAAAAAGTTTCGTTTCTAAGAAGCATTCTCTAGAACCATAGAGTGGGGGGCATATGCCGTACCCTTGGCTACATCACAGCTTTTTACTTATAGGTTAGTTTAAATATATTGTGATTTTCATCCTGTCAATAGTGGATGCGGTTTCTGGAACGGCCAGAGTTCTGTTAGAATACTAAATGTGTAAAAGAATAAATAATTTTATCAATTTTTGTTCAAAAATAAAAAATGTACAAAGACATTCCCTTTTTTTCACTTAGTTGTTCCAGTATTTTAATTAGCCATTATAAAATACGTTTACTGTACGTTATTTGTATATACATTGTAAATAAAAACTATTAACAGTACCCCATATCTAACCGAAATTTGAACTTCATTCTATTCCGGGTCATTCGGGCAAGTTTTACGAGCGAATTCTGGGCCACGAGGCAGTTAAAATGTTGGAAATTGAAAATTGAAATTCGTCGGTAGCGGCGGCAAATTGAGAGGCAGCCGATATGCTAAGTCGTAGTCGGCTGTGACAAATGGACTGACGGCTACGCCCCCGCATGGGTCGATCCGAAACCGTTAACGGGCCACTTCTGCATTTTATTGGCTTGATTGGATAAAAAAACTTACATATTTATTAGGGAAAATAAATTTAAGTGGTCAATTGAGATGTAGCACTAACAGTTTCAATTAAAAGTGAGCTAATGAACCTTTTTTCAAGTAAAAATATTTCAAAACATTAATAGATACTTTCGTCAGTTGTGGCAGCATGTCACGATTCTAGCCTAATCAGCTTATTTTGCCATTTCTTTTCTACTTTTTAACTAAAAAAATCTAATATTCCAATTCAGTAGTCAGCGACTAAAAACAGAGCAGCACCTATGTAGTGTCAACATAGGTGCTGCTGCTTAGGTGGCGATAAAGCATATAACCCTCCTATCCTACCATCTTCTGATGGTGCAACAAAAGGAAATCTCTTAAGGGATGTAAAGCAATCTTACTCCAGAGAGAAAAAATAAGGACGAGCTACTAAAAGAACTACTCAACTAAGTCAAGTAGATTTGGCGCAGAATTAACAAGAAACTAGGAATAAAAATTTAAACAAATGTTTAAGATCACCACTTATGTTTATTATTGCTGACAATTGTTTCGACACACTGTGTCTTTTTCTGGAGTACGATGTAAATTAACTAAAAAAGTATGTTAGAGAATATATAGTTTACCTAATTACAAGTACTAAATTCATTACCAATATTTACCTTAATACCTAGAACAAGTTCAGTAAAGGAGACCCTCCCCCATCCAATTGATCGTTGAGTAATAGACCTGAGGATTTTTTCTGATTAATTTCTGCCTGTTCTAAACAATTCATTAATTTTCCTTTCTTTCCGTTATGCAAAATTTTGAAATCTTCATTGAATGTATGATCTTCCTCTGTTAAAAGTTTAGCGTAATGAGATTTATTATTTTTCATCTTAAAGCCTTGTTTATATTCGTTTATTCTTTTATAAAAAGGTCTTCCGTTAATGGTGTATTTATTAGTCTATGGATGAAACTATTATAAGCCGAGGTTTTATATGTGAACGGGTGGTTAGAATTAGCGTGTATAGTTATATCTGAGTATGTTGCTTTATGGAAGGTTTCAAAATCGTGTTTATTCATTTTGTTTGATATTTTTAAATCTAGGAAATTAATCGATTTATTTGTTTCTATTTCTGCTGTAAAAGTAATATTATTATGAAGTTGGTTAATATAATCTAGAAATAGTTTTAATTGTCGATCTGTGCCTGTAAAGCATGTCAATATACTGGTATCATCTACATACCGGTACCAATAAAAGAAATTTTTAAAAAGATGAGAATTACTGATTTGTTCTTCTAAATGGTCTATGAAAATTTCAGATAAAATTGGACTAAGAGGGTTTTCCATTATTAAACCTATCTTACTTATATAAATCTTATCGTTAAATTCGAAATAATCCTGGTCTAAGCACAAGGTTAAGATATCTAATATTTCTTGTTTAATTATTGGGTTAGCATTATTTTTATTGAGTAATCTTTGAACCACCATCAGACGCTATAATTTTGGTTCAAAGATTACTCAATAAAAATAATGTTAACCCAATAATTAAACAAGAAATATTAGATATCTTAAAATTGTGCTTAGACCAGAATTATTTCGAATTTAACGATAAGATTTATATAAGTAAGAAAGCCTTAATAATGGGAAACCCTCTTAGTCCAATTTTATCTGAAATTTTCATGGACCATTTAGAAGAACAAATCAGTAATTTCTCATCTTTTTAAAAATTTCTTTTATTGGTACCGGTATGTAGATGATATATTGACTTGCTTTACAGGCACAGATCAACAATTTAAAACTGTTTCTAGATTATATTAACCAACTTCATAATAATATTAATTTTACAACAGAAATAGAAACAAATAAATCGATTAATTTCCTAGATTTAAAAATATCAAACAAAATGAATGAACACGATTTTGAAATCTTCCATAAACCAACATACTCAGATATAACTATATACGCTAATTCTAACCACCCGTTCACACATATAATAGTTTCATCCATAGACTAATAAATACACCATTAACGGAAGAAGAAAATGTTCAGAAAGAATTAAATATTATAAAACAAATTAGTATAAACAATGGGTACAGGAGCGATTTCGTAGATAATATTTTAATGAAAAAAACAATTTAAGAAAGCAATAGGACTGGTGTACCCGAACAAACAACTAAACAAAGAAAAAATTTCATACATTCACTTATACCGGAAAATTAACTAATAAAATTCAAAATTTTTTCCATAAAAATCATGTAAATATCGCTTTCCGTACAAATAACACATTATCTCGACATATTAAAAATAATAAAAGTAAAACAAAAAAAGAAAATAAATCGAGGGTTTACGAATTATGCTGTGGCACTTGCAATAAAACGTATATAGGACAAACTGGCAGACCTTTTTATAAAAGAATAAACGAACATAAACAAAGCTTTAGAATGAAAAATAACAAATCTCATTACGCTGCCATATTTGGTGTAGTTGGTGGGTTGGTGGTGGGGGGGTGTTTGTTTTATTCTTGATATGTTTTGTCTTTTGTAGTTTTTAAGAAACATTTAACAGAGGAAGATCATACATTCAATGAAGATTTCAAAATTTTACATAAAGGAAAGAAAGGAAAATTACTGAATTGTTTAGAACAGGTAGAAATTAATCAGAAAAAATTCTCAGGTCTATTACTCAACGATCAATTGGATGGGGGAGGGACTCCTTTACTGAACTTGTTCTAGGTATTAAGGTACATATTGGTAATGAATTTAGTACTTTTAATTCGGACAACTATATATTCTGTAACATACTTTGTTAGTTAATTTACATCGTGCTCCAAAAGAAGATACAGTGTGGCGAAACAATTGTCAGCAATAATAAACATAAGTGGTGATCTTATACATTTGTTTAAATTTTTATTCCTACTTATTATGGATCTCCATTAAGTAACGGCTAAGTCAGTGCAGTATTAAGAAGAAATTCCATATCTGGTAAATGACCGCCTCGTCAGTAACTTAAATTAATTTAGTATGACCCTATCGCCCTATATTAGAAAAAAACACTTCGTATATCCACAAACACGAGCAAAACTTTGGGAACATCCGTGCAAATGTTTCCGTTCATTTAATGTCACAAGAAAGAATCATCATATCGTACACACCTACGACCACCTACATTGTTATTGACTAACATACGTTCCCTTAGCCAAAAAGTGTACTTTTTTCTAACTGAAACAGAATACTTGGCAACCTCGAGAGTTTGTAAATAAGATCGCTACAGATATAAACATTTTCAGAAGTCTAAAGTTCCTTTATTATTCAAGTTTTATATAGACCATTTTTGACGAAGTGACTTATTTTACTGAGTATATAATCCGCTAAAAAAGTCAACCCTGTATAATAAAATACTGTTTAGTAGAACCCGCTATGTGTAGTCTATACAAAATTGATTTTCATTTACAGCTTGATCAAAAGCAACTTACACTTAAGTTAAATTAGCCAGAAAAAGGAAATGACCGTATGCCGAAACTGAGGGATCTAGATTGCAAGTATACAATCTCCAGTTTTGTTAAATTATCAGGAAACATATCTAACTCATTCTTTAAATAAGGAATCTCTTGTCTTAAGCGGTTGTATACACCAGAAATTTTCAAAAACTCGATTTTTTTTACGGATTTTTATTCTCTATATTTCTAAGAATTAGTCAAATTTTTTTTTAAGAAAGTTCCATTCCATTACAAAGTAATAGCATGAAATGTGACCTGACATAGGAATGGGACCGCTACCTGTTTTCAGACACTGTCTGCAATATTACTCAGTCAATTTTTAATATTTTTTAACTTTTTTTAAAATCTTAATAATTACTTTGTCTACAAAATGTCGAGAGGCTTTTTTTTTAATAATAGACAATTTTTTATAAAAAATTAAATATAAACTTTTTAGTCGAAAATTGCATACTAAGGTTTGAAATGCCGTAAATTTTTTATTTTTGATAAAAAAATCTTTGACAATTTTTAACTACTACATTATTTCACAAGATTAATTTTTATTACCTATGTTCGTACCCGGAACAGATGCAAAGGAATTATCGACGAAACCAAGGAGGCACACAATCAACGAATTAGAAACAAACTTCTCGCTTGTCCCAACAATTCCAGGTCCTTTTGGTCAGTCGCTAAGGCAGTTAGTCAAAATGTCACCAAATCCACCATACCACCACTCACACGGCCAGAAAATTCCATTGCAACCACACCTGTTGAGAGAGCGAACTTGTTGGCTGAACTCTTTGCTTCACAATCTACTGTCAATTTCCAAGGAAAAACACCACCTACTATTCCCATATTGCAGTCAAAGATGCCCGATGTCGTCTTCAGACAGCGTATCATAAAGCGTATTTTAATGAAGCTAGACACCAAAAAGGCTTCTGGCGCTGACGGAATACCTGCCATAGTTCTCAAGAACTGTGCAAGGCAACTAACAACCAGTTTTCTGTAGACTTTTCAACCTATCCTACAGAAAGGGAATATTTCCGTCCTGCTGGAAATGTGCTACGGTTCAGCCGATAGCTAAAAAAGGCAAGAAGATCTTGCCAAATAACTACCGACCAGTCACATTGCTTTCAATAATATCGAAAGTCATGGAAAAGGTTATTAATCAGCATCTTCTAAAATATCTTGAAAGATTCAATATTATTAGCGATCACCAATATGGCTTTCGTAAACACAGATCAACAGGAGATCTTCTGACTTATGTAACACATGTTTGGAACAACACAATTGAACACTTTGGACATATCCAAGGCATTCGACCGTGTTTGGCAGACAGCAGGAGGTCATTCAACTTAACAAAGACCTAGAAAAAATTATATTTTGGGGTGACATTAACCAAGTCGCTCAATTTGTTGGGCGTTAGTTTGGGAGCAAATATGTCCTGGCATGAACATGTTGCAGGCATAGCAAGGAGAGTTTCTCAAAAGTTGAGAATATTATTTCGAACCAGAAAGCTTAACACTCCCCAACAACTGTTAATTCTTTACAAAGCTCAAATTTGCCCAACTATGGAATACTGCTCCCATGTTTGGGGCTCCGCTCCCAAACATATACTGCATTTGTTGGATTCTATTCAGAGAAGAGCTGTTCGTCTGAAAAAAAGTTTATAGAGGCATAAATCTACTAAACCGCACACTGAAATTAACAACAGATTATTACGACAAAAATAAACGAAGAAGACCAGCAAGTCGGATTCGGAAGTGAGCGCTCATGCATCGATGCCGTATTCATTGTGAGACAGGTAGAAAAAAAATCCATAGAATACAACATTCCAGCATACCTGTGCATGATAGAAATAAAAAAAGGTTTCGGCAATGTGCAAATAGATGACGTTATTCATCTATTATATAACACGAATATCCCATTAGACATAATTAAAACTATCGTGGTGAATATATATAAAGACAATAAAGTAGTCGCAAGATTAGCAGAAGGAATGACAATCAATTATGGATCTGGAATCAGGCAGGGAGGCTCTTTAAGTCCTCTGCTATTTAATATTGTCATGGATGAAATTATAAAGAATGTCAAAAGAAAGCAGGGATATGGAATAGGTAACAGAGAACTTAAAATTATATGTTATGCAGATGACGCGATAATAATGGCTGAGACCGAGAACGATCTGCAAAGGCTGCTATACGAATTTTACATAACAGCAAAACAATATAATATGTCAATCTCAACTGAAAAAACCAAGACAATAGTAACAGCATAAGAGCCGATCAGGTGCGAGCTGGTGGTGGAAGATAAACCAATAGAACAGGTGAGGAAGGTCGAATACTTGGGCATCAAAATATCTAGTATCGGAAAAATCGAGGAAGAAGTAAAACATCAAGTCAACAGGGCTAATAGGATAGCAGGATGCCTCAATGATACCATATTTAGAAATAAATTCCTCTCCGTTGAGACCAAAACAAGAATATACAAGAGCGTAATACGAGAGGAAGAAAAGTGGAATGGGATCAACACACAGGAAGAATGGCAAACATCAGGATAGTACGGATAGCAAGAAACAAGTCACCGAATGGACAAAGATCAATGAAGAAAGAGATGAAGCGACGATCTATAGAGCAGAGAACAAAGAAAACAGGCAATAGTGCCTAGCTATAAGTCGGAAGAAGAATTTTTATTTTTGCAGATTGGATTATTTTTTGAGAAGTTATCCTGCAAACAAGGAGGCACTTTTCTTATAACTTAACGTACAATAAAAACATATAATCGCTATTTTTTTGTGTTATGCACTTAACCTATTTTTTTTAAATATACCTACATATTTTTTGCAGCGTCCAGATGTACGTAACCCCTTAACATTGCTGCTACTTTCTCCGCAAAGGAAAGTATTGATTTCGTAAACAAATCAAGCTCCGAGATTTTTGTATTTCTTCACCTTTAAGGGTTCCTAGGTCACCAAAAATATAGGTTTCCTAATAACTCCCTAACGAAATAAGATATCCATTTCAACTTTAATACGTATATAATAATTTATGTGGAGATTTTTGAGTGGTATCGCTCTAAGGAAAGGAGGTTAAAAATGGGTAGGGGTCGATCAAATTTGTAGAGAGAGCAATATAAATTTTTTTTCTGATTTATGGTTACGAGAATAAACAAATTTTAAGCATAATTACGTGTATTAAATCATAAAGGGTGAAAGAAGAGACTAGTTTCGAAATTTCACGATCTGGTATTCGAGGCATCTAAATATATATATTTTTTCATTATTTTCTTAAATAGCAAAAATATACCATGATATACATTTTCTTGCAAAAACAATATTACACTTATGGAAAAATAAGGGTAACTAGCGTCGACTCCAAGATGTTGCTTAGTTTTGTGTGTTAGTGATATTTTGTGTATTAAGTTTCGGTTAAATTTCTGGCGTTTTTCATTCGGCAAAGATTTATTTTGCTAATCACTTTTTTTTTTATATATATATATATATATATATATATATATATATATATATATATATATATATATATATATATATACTCGTATATGTACACAGGGTGCCCCATATGTATAGAATAATGATTTCACAGCATCTATTGATCAGTGTATCAAAAAAATATCTAAATAAAAGTTATAGGGTGTTATACGGCGCACATGCTGACGTTGACAATAAAATATTTTAAACTGTCAGTTCGAAGAAA